>JBAJHX010000106.1:2901109-2916020 GCA_037176925.1 Amniataba percoides
GCGGTATATGTGAGCAGGAAGAGGAAGGTGGAAGACAGTGTGGACTCTGACATTGTTTTGATTCTGAGCAGAATGATTAAAGCAAGAATTCTGATTGATTTTAAATTTTACAGAGAAATGAAGGACTTAGAGCGTTTTGCACTGACATGGACTCATGGTGGTGTACTGTGCTCCATCCAGGAGAAGGAGCTTGTGTTCTCAGATCAGCTGGTCTGATCTTATTTTCACTGGGTTTTTTTTTTTTTTGCGTTTTTCTACTGACGTGTACTGAGAGAACTATCTAGTTCTAATAAAGATGTGTTGAAAAATCAAATCTCTCTCTCTCTCTCTCTCTCTCTCTCTCACACACACACAGGGGTTGTTTGCAGGGTTGTATTTGTTTGTTTTTTTAGCTCAGTTTTATTTTGCCTTATAATTTTAAGTGATGTCTCTGTTTTACATTTACTTGTCTCTTGCTTCGCTTTGTTGTTGCAGCACTTTGTGATGCTGTCTTGAGAGATGCAACAAATAAACCTGACTTACACACACACATCTATTTATAAATATATGTCTGAGTCTAATGCCTGGACCTCATGCCCAGGCTTCACAAAGGAACATTATATAATAATGATGGGCACTGGTGTAACGTTTTTGCTGGAGTACAGAGTTTGTGACTGAATTTGTAACACCACAAGTCACTTCCCTCACACAGAGTGAGAGCCCCTGCAGGTGTAAGGCTGCTCTAATCTAAATGCTAATGTCAGCACACACACACTCTCAGCATCTTACCAAACCAAGCCAAACCAAAAGCAGGCTGTCGGACAAATATAGAGTTGATAGTCATGGTTCTTGCCCCCTGATAACTTCTTTTGCTGGAGTTTTTTTTTTTTCCCATTCGGATGCCTTTTATTATCTTTTCTGTAACCGTGAAGAAGAGCTGCATGGATACAGTTCCACTCACATGCTCACAGAGAAGTGAATGTGTGGACATTCAGTGGGTTGAGTACTCTGAATGTCTATGCTAACTTTGGTGCTGATCTATGTGATAGTTAGGATCCCTTAAGTTGCAACACTAGCATGTAAAGACAATTTGTTTTATATTCGTAAACTGTTATTTTAATTTTGTCGCCTCACTTGTTAGAACACTGACACACTCACTGGTGGACAACATGTGGTGAGCATAGACGACACTGTTTTTTTATTCCAAGCACGAAATCAACCATACCAAGTCAAGTCGATTCTGTTTCTGTAGATCTCACATTTGCCTCTGTGCCGCCTCACATCTTTACACCCAAATTGATAAATCCAGTGGATATACTACAGACACTAAATAAATGAAGACTGTTAGCCTTGAAGGAACGACTGACCCTGAAGGATCATCTGCTTAAAGGAACAGTATCAACTCAGTGGTTTGTCTTGTTGACAGGTGAGCAAAGGCACCGATTCCTTGACTAAATCCAGCCTGGAAGCAGAGCTGGAGGTGCAGAAAGGTCATGTGTGAATAACTTCCACTAAGTATGTAAATGGTTGTCTACAGGATGTGAAGTGCAAATGAACAAAAGGACAAGCAACATATGCTAAGAGACAGATGTTAGCACAGTTGAATTGCTCAGTGAATAGTTGCAAAGGAATAAAACACAGTGGGGCATCAGTTCTGCTTTGACTGGAACTCTCATCATGTGAAAATTTTTGTTGACAGATTCTGACTGTCACCACCATCCATTATACAATGCCGGATATATATGTAATGCCACAATTAAGAGCACATCCCTCATAGATGTCAACCACATATGCAAACATGACTTTTTATGCTGCTTTACCTGTGTTAGGGGGTCCTCTGTGCAATTGGATAGAATGAGTACAGACTCTGTTGCCTGTGGTGATTTTGTGTTTGTCAATCAAGTGACCTTATTATGATGTTTTTATTCTGAGCAGGAATTCATAAATACTGGATTTGTAATCTTTTTTTAATCTTTATATTTTATGTGTGCATTTTGAAGGTGGATATATTTATGACAGAATTCATAAATTCATAAAAATAAATGTAACATTTCAACTTCCTCCAAACCTTCTTTCATCAATCTTATTTGAAGTTTTCCTGAACAACTATATCACCTGAGTATAAATTCCACCAAAAAAAAAAAACTGTTCCAGGATTATTAGGACCAGGACTGGAGCTTATTGTGGTTCAGTGGGGATAAATCATTTACATCAAACAAACACATTACATGACAGTATGTATGCACGTTCTTATTGATACACGCAATAAAACAGCACCGTAGTTTGAATTAAGGTATACTTTATATAAATACACTATAGGTATATCTATGAGTGGGGATGACCTGCTGTTCTCTGTGCTACTGTGGAGGCAACACCTCAGGGAGGAGTGATTACTATTCAAGGAGAAGGTAAGCAAAGACAACCTGTTAATGGATAAATCCACAACATGCACCACCATTTCTATAGTAACCTGATGCAGAAACACACACACTTTATCTTCTTCAAGATACAACAAGACGTCTAATGGCCAGACTCTGAAAACATGGTGTTTAAGAAAGTGGACCTTTGTCTTTATGTCCCTTCTGAATCCAGCTGTGTGCACCTGCCCACCACATAAACACATGATGATCTGTGTTTGTGCTCCAGTGTGTGAAACAGTTATTCTGCACGACCCAAAGACGAGGCTGTTATTACGGGATGAATTTTATTAATTCAAAGGTAATATCTCTAATGTAGCATATGAAGGATCACATGGCTGAACTGCATTTAGAATAACATCATCTTCTGCACAGAGCAGTGTGCTCGCTCTAGTAAAGGTCAAGCTATGCAAACAACAGAAGGACAGCATCACAGTGTTGGCTTTGCGATGTGTGCTTTCCACATTGGATGGACTGAAGCCTCCCTGATGAGAAACGTTTAATTTCTGAGAGAAAATGATATTTCACAAAATTGGATCAAATGAAAAGTTCCAAGCAGCAGCACCAATATGGAAATTTCATTTTAAAAAATCACTTTTTAAATCTCCTTTCACCTCCTTTTTAACTCATTTTCTCATGAATTCATTAATTCTTATTTTATTCTATGGCTTGCTTTTCTTCTATTTTTCTTCTATTGTACACTGTTTTGCTGCTGTTGCACTGTAAATTTCCTCGCTGTGGGACTAATAAAGGAATCTGAATCTGAATAATGAAAGTAAAAAGGAAAACTACTAAAAATGTGTTCATAAGAAACAACTTTACACATATTGTGCAGATTCAATCAACACTTATGATCTTTGGGGACTTGAACCAAAGCCTAGTCCCTACAGAGTTACTACCACTCTGAATGTGTGTTTCAATTAAAATCATCGGGCTTGTGTCGATTTGTCTGCTTTTCGCTCATCGACTCGTCAGGGCTTCTTACGTTCCTCGTTCACTCCCACATAGCCGGGCTATGAAAGCCTCGCTTGAATTAACCTCGACTAGATGAGGCTGAAATGTGTTAGTGGAACGACTTGAGGCTTAACTGGGAGATGGAGTTAGTTCAAGCCTGACTTTCTTTAGCCACATTGATGGAATACCCCCCAGGATACTCCAAAAAAACTAAACAAAACAATGAATTAACCCTTTTAGTAAAGTCATGTCAGGAATGCAATGCTACATTTATAAACATTGTGGACACCAATTTACAGTAAAGCAAAGTTTTCAAACTGAAAACTGACATTTTTATTTGTAATAGTATTTATATAATACACAATTATATCTACTGACATTTAAATTAATATCCTACAACTTATTAAACCTGTTGAGACCAACTGAGACCATTGGAGAGATGATGTACTGAGGAAAATCAGCAGTAACTCTGATCAGCCTGATGGGGGCATCATACATAAAGGGCAAAATATCGCCATCCCTGTCTGGCCATGGCAGCACCATTTAGGAAGGAGGTATGAAGAAATCACCTGTTTGACACAGTCACATAACGATGATCACATCATCAGAGCTAGTATTATTAATAAATTGAAAGACTGTCTTTTGCTTTATCTCTCTCCTGATAATGTATCCAAAGTCCACAGGGATCGTTATCTGAATCTGAACACACTGTCCTTGTTGTTGGTGATACTGTGGTTCATACATAGCACTGAGGGGACACAGAGCTCTGTGTGGATGTCTTGTATTGTTCTTATTTCTTGGAAAAACAGATTTGAATTGACTTTGACCTTAGAATAAATGTTCACAGATCAGACTGTTAAAATGTCACATATTCTCTAACAATTCATGAAAAAAGGCTGTCTCTTTTCAGAGAATGTGAGCAGCCATTAATGGCTCTCCACAGGCTCTCCTGTTTCTCCAATTAGACATGAATGAATAGCTGACTTGTGTCATAGCCTTATTTCAGTATTTCAAGAAATTAATATCATATACACCAAGCAATCATTAGCAATGAAATTCTTAAATCTCATGCTCAAAAATCTTAACAAGAATAGGACATAGTCCTGATAGTACCATTCCAATAAATGAATGTAGTTTATTTCTCTTTGGAGCTGCAGTATGTATACATGGCTGTGTGAGTACAAAGGGAGGTTTACAAGAATATTTCAACCAAAAATTCTCAACATAGAATTTATTGAAGTGTGTTGTGTACCTTATTTTCTGAATAAAACTCATCAATAAGGATTCACTTTTGTAATGTTTGTGCACAAATCCCATGAAAAGACCAAAAGCAAAGATCATTTCATACTACTGATGAATAGTGTATGTATGTGTTTTCAGTAGTATTGGATGTTTATCAGTCTGCTGCTGAGAGCTGTGGCTTGTGGCTGAGAGCTGCAGTATAGCGAGAGTGTTGGTGACAGATGCATTCACATGCTTCACTCAAAAGTATTAATACCATACAATGAAAATATGTAAGTCCTACATTTGAAATTATACTGGGGTAAAAGTATATGAGGTGCATAAAGAAATACTCTTTTTCTTAAATACTGTATAATATACTGATGTATATACTATAAAAAGAGAGGTACTACTGCAACTTTCATTTTGACATGTAGCATAGTATTCATATAGTATATATTCATCTTTGGCATTGTGGGTGCAAGTGAAGTACAAGTACCTCAACTTCACCGCATCAATACAACAAATATACTTATTTACATTCCACTACCAGTTTCACTGTTACAGCAATGTGATGTTTATGTTCATTAGTCAGGTATAGCTTTTTAAGGCCATTATTCAATAAACTTTATTCAATACACTTTTTTTCAAGTAAAAAAGTGGCAGACTTTACATAGAATGAAAAAGAGCTAAATGTTTATTATATAATATATAATTGAAACATAATACATGCTCTATTTGTAAGTTGGTCCCGTCTTATTGTTGCAAAATAGTTCAGAATTATAATGCTGAGACATTTACTGCACCTGCAAATGGGCAGTGCAGATGTGGAGAGGAATGATCACTCGTATGGTTCTCTAACGTCTTGTACAGGTCAGTTAGTGACCAGTTACACTCACAAGGACATCACAATCTGAAGTGCCATTTTAAATAACAGTCATGAAGCACTTTTTCACCATAACCTTGTGTCTGCATCTGGGGCACACTGTGGACTGATGTTGTTAAAACATGATGTTTTTTTCTCTGCTCAGCCACCATGACGGACTGCTGTCAAAACACATCTGTGGTCCTGTTTCTTGACAGATCGGTGTGGCAGCTCACCCTTTAAGGAGCTGAACAGGCAAAGTGTTACAAAAGCTTCAAATCTGATTGGAGATTACCTTGTTTTATAAGCCATTAGAGAAAGTTGAAATGAATTGTCAAATATATGCAGTGCAGCATTGCCAAAATCCTCACACCTCACATCCAACACAACCGTTATCAGCAAGAAGTCATCCCCTTTTTGCAGTCAAACAGTGATCCTCCAAATCTTTTTTAATTTTGAAAAGAGGAATAAAATGTCAAGGATACTTTACTTCTTTTCTTTGAGTTTCTGAGTGGGTGATCCAATGTGTGTGTGCCTGCATTTTACGAGCAGTGAAAGAAAAAGCTGGTGTTTTTTTCAGCGGTAGGTTACTGAAGACTAATGACTGCAACATTTAGCATGTAAACTGAGCAATCTTGACATCCTCAAGGAAGCCATGTGATGATTTTGTTTTTAAGCCTGAGGCTTTTTTTTATGCTGAATAGTTGTTAGTCAGTGTTACTTTGAGCCAGCAACAGAATAGTGATGTTACTGATGTGTGCAAATGATGATTTGTTGAAATTATTTCTCTCATGAACCTAAAAAGTATTATAAATTAATGAAATATATCAATTTCTTTCTTTGGTTCTGACTTTTTAAACACTCTTGTATACACACTTTCACCCATACAATGAATCTCTGGGTGACATCATACTTGATCATGACTAGTTCATGCCATGTGCTCTCTGTCATGAATTAGAGGTGTTCACTTCCAGTATAGAGAAGGTTAGGACAGACACAAATAAGGCTGGGCCAGAGGGTCACCTGCGTTTCTTATAGTGGCCAATCTACATGGAGGAAGCAGAGAGAAAGTCTCTAATCTCTTTCACAGCCTCTCCTCGCAGCCTCTACTTTAGATATGTGGATGAAACCTGGGTCAAGATCGAGCCACAAGAGGAGCCTTCACAGACCACATTCACACAGCAACATCAGGTTCACCAGTGAAGATGTCAAAGAAAATGTTCTGGCCTTTTTAGACTGTGTATTACAGATCAAAGCTGACAAAAGCCTCAACATTGAGGTGTTCAGAAAACCCCCACACACCGATCAGTATCTGCTATTTAATTCACACCATCCACTCGAGCACAGGCTGGTTATCAAGACCCTACAGCAGAGAGCTCAGTGCGTCCACAAGGGCAGAACTGCAGAACTGAAAAAGCCTCTTGGATGAGAGGTGACTTTCGACAAACTCTAAGGAATTACCATAACATGCTTGACTGAAAACTTCACCAGACGCACCATGACTGTCTATGCCAGACCTGAATCATTCTCAAACCAATCGCAGTGTCAAGTGGGTATAATTTCTGGATTGTTGGTTCACAGAAATGGTGGACGCTCCCCTAGATTTTCCTCTCATGCCACCATGAGGTTACATTTGTGGTTTTGAAGGACACATCCTGACTTTGCAGGAAATGCTGATAAATTTGGTCCACACATTCATGTACCTTATTTGTCCAAAATAGTGCCAATTGTGCCAATCCTTCCAGTATCAGTACCAAGCTGCACAACTAATGACTTTCCCATCTGCCACAGCTGTACTGTGTTTAGTTTTTTGCTTATGTTATGTCCAGCCAAGGGGAAAACCAAGGCACAACATAAAACGTGAATGACTACCTCTCCTCCCCACTCTCAGAGATGACCAGCTCAGATACGGATGCAGTCCAACAAAAATATTTATTAATAAATGAAGGTATCATAGGCGTCAGGGGGAGCATGGACAAAATAACAAACAAAACCATCTGGAAACCAATTTTAAAAAAGACCCCACAAACTTACCTGTTCAACTAATAAAACAAAATGCAGGCATCTTAACTGCCTCACTAAACATAAACAAGAGAAAACTCCTCAACATAAAAAGCAATTACTAAGACTGCTTAGCACAACACAACTCCAGACACTCGCAGAGAAGCACAGGGACACACATCACAGTCTGGTCGGGGGTCAGGAAGAGAATGAGAGATGCACGGGTCCCATTTTTGAAGCAGGTCCCATTGGTGCTCTGTCCAATCACCACCCAGCACCTGGGCAGGACACACAGGGGGAGGACAGGGTGACAGCTCGTCCCTCAGGCAGGGAGCAACAACAACGCAGACACTTAAAAGAATCACAGACGGGTCATAACTCTTAACACACACACATAATCCTGCTGAAGTACCATGTCCCAGAGCTGTAACATGGTTGTACATGGTGGATCTTGTTTCTCCAAATACAGCACTTTTTATGAACTCAAGATAGAATCACATCATCGTACTTGTTCAGAATTTAAACTATGATCTTCACTCATTGTGAAATTTAGTAGTGTTGCCACTGTATGACCTGCACAAATAAATGAGACCAACAGAGAGAGGACTGATCATTTTCAGCAAAGTAGTCTCCTTAAACCAGAGGGAACACGTAACCTAACATCAGGTGAAACACAGTTTTGGTAGAAGATTTAAGAAAACAGCCACAGTTTTCCTGATTAACCTTCAGTCAGACATCAGCGTAAAAACCTGTCAACATGAATTGTTTTCATGTTAGCAGGTTTTTGTGCTGATGTCTGATTGAAGGAGGGGCCTGTCAATCATCTTGTGTGCAGCTTACTTGAAATGACATCTGTCCCAAGCAGATGCTTAATCAGCCTTAGCAGAGCACAATGAGAGCGTGGCTTTGTGAGGGACGGGAAAACAACCTGGTTGAGTTCAGTTTGCATCAAAACAGGCTCAGTCTCCTCAAATATAGGCTATATAATTCAGGCAACACATCAAATAATTTATTTTCATCATCAGTGAGCATTTCCTGTGAGATCAACAAGAAACTTTATATTACTGTAAAGCATGTTTATTGTCTTGTTTATCCAAGTTTGATTTTTTTTTAGAATCATTTCATTTGTTTTTATGATCATATTGTCTTATATCAGTACAGTGGTATCAAGTGTGTGCTAGAGAGTCGGCCAAAATCTTTTTGAAAAAGCTTGCTATCTGCAAAAGAGGCAGGCAGCTGCATGATCACCCTCTGCAGACTGATTGCCTGCTGCTCCGAGGTAAAGGGCAGGCTAAGGTTGCTAAACTACAATCTCAATAGCACTCCCACGCTGATGACATCCGGGTCCCATGCTTCCATCATCGCTATATTACATAATCACAGAGCACACAAGTCAACAATCTTGGCAAAACAGTCATGCAGCACTGAGAGAAATGTAAATAAATGTGATGAAAGCAGTCCAACACGTGTGTCATATGTGCTCTTGCTCTGGGCCTAATTGATGCATTTTGGCTGAATTGGAGGCGTGTGAGCAACTGCATTTGAGTTTTTAATGAATGAATGCATGTCAGCTTCTGGGAGGTTGTCTAATCCTGTGTAATCCGTGCCTGATGAAACCAGATAGAGTGGAAATATTGGCAAAAGAGAGGGATTAGTGACCATGGAGTCTGGCAAAACATGTGATTGCAGCACGAGCACATACTTTACTCACACATATGCAGCTCTCCCCTGGCACACAGCAAACGGCACGCCACAGCACTCGCCTCCATTCATGATTCTTCCATGTGTGATGCAGAGGAAGACGAGGTGGCTGTGTGTATGTGTGTGTGAGGGTTCCCACACGGATCCCTCTATCCAACTCAAGTCCAGTGGGAGGAATGCACTGCTAAAGAGGCGGAGGAATCAAACTGACAGTGTGAATCTGTGTGAGATGACTGCTGCACACGCGGCCTCGTCCAGGCTGTGAAGGACACAGTGACCTGAATCATTCGAGCTTTGGGCAAACAAAAGATTAAAACTCCTCTCTGGGAGAAATAAATAAATAAATGAAGTCAGATCTGTGCAGCAGGCAGAATGGCTCAGGTTTGGAAACGTACAGCATAACTGAAAATAAGAAATGCAGTCTGCAGACTCAACAGAAAGCTCCAAGTAACCACATTGCCTTTCTTCAGCCTCAGGTGCTTTTTAGCTTGCAGTTTAAAGGAGTAATTTGACATTTTGGGAAGTACATGCATATACTGTGTTGCTGATCTGTGCATTAACTATGGGGCTAGAGCCAGGAGTCATGAAATTTCAAACGATTTCAAACAAGCGCATTTCTAGCCTTGCTCATCACGGAGACTGTAAACACAAGGAAATATTTACCTTAAGACAGCTACAAATCCTCTAAAGCTTATTAACATGTTGTATCTTACTTGTTTAATTCATGTATACATTACACACTATTTTATGATGAACCAATAGAGAAACTCCACAGGAAGTCACCGCACCCACCCATAGGTCACCTGACTAAAGTGTAAAACTCCTGTAAAACCCCAACCTGTTAGTTTTCATGTTTGCACATTTGTATAGATTACAACATACAACATGCTAATGAAGGCATTTAAAAAAAAGCTATTTTTGAACTTTGGAGTGTTTTAGTTTGAAAAGTGTTTTCCCCGCTTTGGTAACTCTTTATTGAACAAAATGAATCCGGAGAAATACAAAGAAGAGAAAATTACATATAACAAAGAAAATAGGAAGGGAGCTATTTAACACCTGCTGAAAACAAACCTGACTGAACTGCCTCAATTATTATTTTGCAAGCTGCTATTATCACATTAGAGTTTCAGTGTTTTGACTTGTTAAGGCCTGTATAGAAATGCTGTAAAATAGGTGCAACAAAAAGTAAATGACAGTTTAAAACCCCCTTTGTGCATTTAATCTAAAGTCAACAACACTGTGTCCTGCCAGAGACCAAAAGTGGATGACAGCTGTGTCAACAACTGAGAGAAACTGTTATGGATCTCATGTGACAAGCCAGGACCACAGCAAACTGACAGCTACTGTGCATTATGATGGCCAAGCCAAATGCATTTCTGCTAATCCCCCAGCTATTCTCCAGAGGCATTTATACATACATTACTGAATGAAATCCATCTGAACTGTAAAGCCCTCACGCATGCCACTTCCCAGAGGAAGGTGATCCTACAGATTGCTCATTGGACACAGACGGTTATACTCATTTCATACAGCTGCAGTGGCGCCTGAAGAAACAGCCAAACCATCGTGTCAGCTAATTGGATGGAGACCATGACGAACATTTCTTTTCTCTCTCTATCTCCGACTGCTGCGCTGAAAGCGGAGGAAACAAAATTGGTTAATATAATAGCTTTAATTTCAGAACAATACAACACAGCACAGATTAGCTGTGAAGTCATCCTCCAACTGGCATGATAATGAATGAATCTATAACTTCACTTAATCACCTCACATACAGGAAATAGGCGTAGTGAGGACTGCAGATATGTGGGTTTAACTTAATCTGTTGAAGTGAGTTTTTATTCTTTCATTTTCTGATTTACACCATGTTCCCTCGGGTACTCTGTTAAATGGTTAAATAGAAACCTTATTTTTCTTCCTGGTTGTCTTTAATTATTCTGTTATTATAAATATTCTTACAGAGGAGAGTTGATGGATTTGACAGGCTTTCTAAATCTGATGATTGCGAGCTGTCCAACATGCACATCTGTGATCACATGTGTGCCCTGTATGTGCAGAGTTTATGTGACTTTACTGTCTATCAGGGAGTTCACGTTCATTGAGATAAGAATAATACACATGACTGAACTTACAGTGTATAAAAGCTTAATGGAGTCACTTTATTCTCAGCTTGTATTATTTTGTAGAAATCATTGTTTTTATATGCCAACATCCAAACAGAAAGCTACACACATTAGTACCAAGCGTATATATCATGATATACACATCTAGGATGAGCTCAAGATTTTGAATATACTTTATATGTAAGATTCTACAGTCTGTGGTCAGTTTGTATGAAGAGATCAAACATATAGGCAGGCAATAATGTGAACTCCAATAAGCAATAAACTGTATCAGAAAAGTGATTGATCATTTAACTTTAACAAATATAAACCATTTGAAAACAGTTAAATGACTTTAAGACAACAGAAAGTTATTTTACATTGTGAATTTTTGTCATTTACCGATGAGAATTTGAGTATCAGGTCCTTTATTGAAAGACTGTTAGGTGATGTCAGATGTGTAGTAGAGCAGCTAATTAACTGGTACATTGAGAAAGGTCATTTATTTTAAGCAAAACTGAAAATTGCATGTCAAATAAAAAAAAAATGCTGTAATGCTGTCGAGGAGCCGACACCTCAGACCCAGTTTCATTTAAGCTGAAAGGTTACACATGTAGCGCAGATTTATGTAGATCCTATCATATCAAAACACATTCCAGTGATCCACCTCTTTCCAGCACTGAAAGAGTCTGAACAGCTAGCGGCCCTGTGTTCAAGGGATTCTGTGTATCGCATATTATCTTGATGTTAACTAAATCAAACAGTTTTTTTTGTTTTGTTTTGTTTTTACTGAGGAGTTAGAGATGATGTACATGATTGCAGTTGATTGCTGCAGGGATATTGGGTGGTGCAGCAATGCCATAAAAAACCAGAATGTCCTCTGTTTTCATAAAGTAAGTTGATTTTTCATCATTATTTTGAATATATATTTGCATGTATGCAGTCACTGTTATATTTTCATTTTCCCAAAGAACAAGCAGAAGTACTGATGAATTCCACAAAGCTGTTCACACACTGCGCGTATGCATGATTCATGTATGAAGACTGTGTTTTCAAGCAACTCGCTGAGCTAAAGTCAGCTTTATGTATTTGCTGGTCACCTAGAGATGATCAGATTTACTACTGATTGATTTTATCTGACAAAATCTAGAACTGGGAACTGCTATCAACGTCTCACTGAATGGAAAGTGTGCCTGGCAAGAATAAAATCTACATGTGAAACACTTTTTTCTCCACAAAAGAGTTCAATTATGCCTCAAAAGTTGTTAATTTTAACAGTTTAACTGTGCGTCACAAATGCTTTAATGCCTCACTTCAGAGGCCTTCATCACTGTGTTTGCAGTGGAGGCTTTTCACATCACTTCTGTAAGTGGCCTATTGTACAATGACAGTCTCCAAACAAGCTGCTCTCGCTTTATATGTCCACAGGTGGAACTTTCCCCTTTTAGCAGATGAATGTGGAGATAGCCTTCTATTAAATTGTTTTATTTATTAGATGTTATATATTCATAGACTTTTTGAAAGCATTTCCAGACAGGGAGGACACCTTCATAAGAAATCCACAGAGGGAGATGTAAGGGCATGTGTTACCCTTGGCCCCCCTCTCTGGCAGACGTCTTCATTAGCCCCACCTTTATCATGGGGTTTGATTGGGACACGTTTGGAATTTGAACAATTGGCGATGAGCAGGCCAAGAACAAAAACACAACTCTACTGATTTCAACTCTACTGACAAGACAGGCTAATGCATACTGCTCACTGTATTTGTACTGTTATTGTTCTCTAAACGGAAAAGCGGAAATTGAAAGGGATGAAATTCATAATGAAAGGCTTCCATCAGGCCTTTGTTGTGTTCGTGCATGAGGAAAGCTTTTGTGATTATGAGGATGACGGAGAGATTGAACGATGGGAGACAATTGGAGAGGGGATATGTAGCTGAATATCATCTTTTGTATGAAAGTGAATTACATGCCTGATTTAACTTCCTTTCACAAACCTGTCTTGGCGTTTGGTCAGGAGTTGTCTTATGGAGTCCTTTTGAATAGAATAGTTTCTCTTTGTCCTTAATCATCTCAAAGTTACTTTCATTAAGGAGAGGGTAAGCATCCAAATAGCAGCTGTCATCCTCAGGATTAGAGGAAATGAACTGGAGCCAATTGTCTTACTTTGGGCTTCAGTAAAAGCCCAGAGGACATCTCAGTGCTGCTTCTCTTTCCCATCACATAGCTCGTTTGTGTTAATTTGGCATCTCAGGTCTAGCAGTCTTGAATTAGATGAGTAGAATGGAAACTGCTTGAACTGTATGGATCTTTATTTCGATGCATGAAATTAAGGTTTAACAACAGTCATTTATAAAAAAGTGTAGATACATATGAGCCAAATAATAAACTCTAAATGAGCAGTAAAGTTGAAAAAGCTTTTTCAACACTATGAATAAAATACTTTGACCACTATACTATTGAATAAATTCCAAATTGGATTCTTATCAAATTTGGCACAGCAGACCACACTCACACCCTCCACAGCCTAACTGAACAAAACCTAACTGAATTTTTATTGATTTCAAGATGCCCTCCATTTAATTTGGCTCGAGGGCCTTTTCTATAGATGACTTCCCATTAGCACTGGGGGTAAAACCTCTGCGATCCACTGCACCCGGGCTCGCCCTGAACGAGACAGAAATGAAAGGTGTCCTGTGTGCAGATGAGACAGTTCACATACATCAATCAATGTGATTTGTTAAAATTGTAATCTTAATCAGGAGGAGCAAACTAGCATGCTACGTAAGTTAGTGAGCTTATCACCAAGCTCCCCTGACGGACAGAAGCTGCCCCCTCTTCTCTGTCTGGTGGAGAGGCTAAACCAGGACAGCAGGTGTCAGCTCACATTCAGCTGTGTTGACAATGACTCACTTTTCCTTGAGAATACTCTGCCATCATTTCATTATACTACATTTCCTTATGGATGTTGCAGAAATGTAGGAAAATGTCAATTTTTTGCTCTGAATGTCCTTTTAGACAACGGGATGTTGGAATTTGTTAGAAGTGCTGCAGTGTTTTACAGAGGGTGGTGGATTTGTATGAGAGCAGAGGAAAGTAATTCACAGTTTAGTCCATAAAGACTTTTGTTTCACTGTATGAAGAGTTTTCACAATATGTGAGATCAGTTTTGACCAATGCAAGTCTGTTTCCTTACCTGCTGTTGGTGGCTGTGTGTGTGTTGTGTTCGCTGTAGCACGGTGTGATGCCATGAGAGGAGGTCAGCTTTTACCAAGAGAGGGAAAATGTGTCCTTATGTAACGCCCACCCATTATGTACATCCTGTCGCTGCTGGTTTGCTCATGTTAGCCACTGGTAAATCCACATTCAGGAATCAGCAGGTGTTGTTTAGTTGGAGGGTGTGTGGACTGTGCATTTTGAAATATTACAGCATGCTGTCACCTCAGGTTAGTGTTGATGGACTACTTTATCAATGAGTAATGTGTACTAAGTAATTGGTTGCAGTGCTGAAGGAACTTGCTGGTTGCCAATAATAGTAAATTCAAATAAAATTTTATTTCACTTCAGCCTACATGAACTGATTTCTATCTTTATCCTGTAAACTAATTTAGTGTACACATTGGTACTGTCTAATTAAGCACAATATTTAAAGCTACAGTGTCACCTCCTGAG
>JBAJHX010000106.1:2916120-2930309 GCA_037176925.1 Amniataba percoides
TACACACGTGGACAAAATTGTTGGTACCTTTCAGTTTAAGAAAGAAAAACCCACAATGGTCACTTAAGTTTCAGTAGTTTGTTTTTTTTAATGACTCTGCTGAGTCATAATTCAAAATGTCTAATTTTCATTAGTCAGTTTTCAGTAAATATGTATTTTTTTATTTTTTATTTATAAATCTGAAGGACCCAACAAAGCAAGTGATCAGAGAAACACTGAGATTAATGCTTTGTAACCAAAACAGAGCAAATATCTTCCACCACAGCTTCTTTCCTTTCATTTTTCAGAATGCAGAAATTTTCTGTTTATTCTCAAAAGTAGCTGATTTTCAAAATTGAGTGAATTCAGTCTCCCCTGGAGCTGAAGATGAATCCTGCAATGATCAAACTGAAGGTGACGTTGTGAGGCAGCTCCATCACCCAATGACAAGCAGCTCCACCAAACATGCTTGTAGTCCAGAGCTTCTCCATTCTTTTCTGTCCTGCCCCCCAAGATGAAGTACTAAAAGTGAAGGACTGCAACAACTTCAAACTATTTCCAAGTTCAGTTTATTCACTCATTTTGTAACATTTAAACAAGACTAACCCTAACACACACACACACACACACACACACACACACACACACACCGTTCGTACATACGTGTGATGACGTATTCTTCCTCTCTGCTCGCTAGTTACCGCGCACCTCCTACATCTCTGTTTCAGGGACCTTTATGGGTTTTTCTTTCTTTGACGGAAAGGTACCAAGAATTTTGTCAATGTGTGTATCAATCACCAACATGAAGAGTTTGTGTCAAAAAAGCCTCTTCATAGATCCAGTATTTTTAAAGGTTTATGTCTTCTATAGATTGTTTTGTCACTGTGTGAGGTTCAGAAAGCCGGTGACGATGCTCTGCTCTTCTACTACGTCTACCATTGTCAAATTGTACATAAATCTTAAATCCAGCTTCAGGCCTGTTTAATGCAGTTGTGCACTAACAGGATTGGTGATGGTAACCCCCAGGGATGTGGCTGCGAGCTGTTCCCTCCCCCTGGTGGTGGGTCAGCACACACAGGGTGGCTGATGGGTGGAGCATGGTGGGAGGGGATGCCTGGAAAGTGAGAGGATCTTCTTAGCTTAGTGCAGATTGTTGCAGCGAGAGGACAGGAGGGATGCTGAGCCCGAACGTGCTTTAAAATAACGCGGAGGCTTGGATATTTCACAGAGAATCTCAACCACTCCTGGAGTTTTTCTTAATCTGCTCGTTTTCGCTTGCGTTTCCGTCCTCGTGCCTGGATTTTAAGCCCCGGGTTGGGTTCATTTATGGGTAGCTGGTAGGACGCAGGGCAGGTGACTCACGATGGCGGTGGCTTTGGACGCGGTGTGGGTGAGGGTGAAGAACGTTTGCAAACAGAATGGGCTCCTCATCATGTCAGTGATGGCCGTGGTCATTGGATGTCTCTTGGGATTCTTCCTGAGGACGCGGCGCCTCACAGAGCAGGTCAGTCTGACTCCCCCCATCACCCCACCCCACCCCAACCCCTGATGTGACGTCATGCAGGCAGAAGGTGGGCTTTGAGAATGACTTCCCCATGACACCTGCAGAGCATTACACTCCATGGACTCCTTGTAATTACATGTATATTGCTCTTTTTTCCAAAAGATTATCACAGTAAATTGTAAATGTAACTAATTGTTTATTCATATACTGTACTCGTTTTCAGGTACTTGCACTTTGCTTGAGTTTTTCCGCTTTATGCACCTTTAAACTCATCCTTACTACATTACAGAAGGAGTTTACGATACGTTCTACATCGCTGAATTTATTTAACAATTATAACTTTTGCTTTGCAGGCTGAATTTGTACATAACAGTGATGAGTGACTAAAATCTGAATCTGTGTCTTGTTGAGGCTGTATCTCAGCAGTCCCACAGAGACATTTCCCCTCTAAACAAGATTTCATTAAAATAATTGTGTAAGGCCCAAACAAGCCAATACTTTGCAAAATAGACCCAACGATATGAAATTATATAATGAATATTTGATGTATGAATTAAGATTGAAAACAACTTTTTTTTAGAATTAAATTCAAATTCATACCTTGATACTTTGTCTCTTCCTCCCCTCAGATTTATCAGGTAAGCCTTTTGGGGACCAAGAACCAGTGGAGTAAACTACCTAACTGCATATAAAGTAGTTCAAACTGGCTTTCTCCCCGGCCAGCTAAAACAGTAAAATGCTGCTTATGCATGCATCAGGATTAATCTGATAATGTGTTATAATATATCACAGTGACCATTTGTCCGCAAAGCATAAAAGTGCTTTTACTTCTGATATGTCACATAAGCACATTTTGCTGAGGTACTTTTACTTTAGTAGGATTTTGAATGCAAGACCTTTACTTAAAATAGAGTATTCTTACACTGATGTATTGGTACTCATGTGAGTATTTCTTCCAGCACTGTTATTTTTTTATTTCTTTTTTTCATAGTCTTGGTAACCACTGTCCTCTATTTATGTTATCATGGTGGGACACCTAAATTACAACCTTAAAATTTACTTGGCTAAGGCAATATACAGTAACAATTAACAGATTAATCAGATTGGCTTTTATTTTGAAAATCACTCATCTGTTATTTAAAGCAGTTCCCAGGCAGACTTCTGACAGCAATAAAAGCAGACATGATGAAGTACATGTTTCAGATCACGTCTCTGCCAGGTACCAAGACAACAGTGTCACTGTGTGGTTCAGCTTTATTTTTCAAATCATAAAGGACAAGTCCACAGTTTTTCAAGTCCAGCTTAAAACCATACTGACATGCCATGTGTACATTAAAACACTCTGCACTTCTAGTGTAATTACAGAACCTGCAGTCCTCATTCTGCACAAAAATATATTCAAGATACCCGAAGATCATTTGAGGCTTCAAACAAATCAAGCAAATATGTTCCAAAGTGAGATCTTTTTGTACCAAATTCCCTCTTTATGTTACTATCTTGCAGTAAGTAAGTAAACACAATTAGTGGAAACAGAGAAAGGGAATTTCTCAATTAAATGCCTGAAAGAAACCCATTTGATCTGATTAACTGACACTGAGGCCTCATATTAACTCTTACTGGATCTCTTAATGACCAGTATGAACATGAAGAATGCAAAAAAAGCTGCATATATGACTATAAATGAATAGAAGACTTTGAGCCATTTGGTGTTTTTGAGGATTTGTAAACACGTCACAAAGATTTCAACTGTCTGTATCCCTCAAACTGTCCACCCTCCATCTCCTGTGAAAAATATGTTTGTAAGTGTTACATGAAAAACTTCCAAAGGTCAAATATTTTCCCTTTTTGGTTCAGCAGGCGCACATCAGCAGTTGATGAGGCAGGTTACCATTTTCTTTCACTCCCCGAGCCTTGGACTAAATCAGAATACACAAGATGCAGTTGGTTCTGTGGGTCATGTTTCATGCCGTGGTGTGTGTGTGTGTCTAGTAAGCAGTTGTGACTGACTGACAAATGTGTCAAAAACATCAATGCACAATTCCAGGCAGAAAAGCAAACCCACAAACCCACAAGCTTACAGTAAACACCCCGAAGTCAGCATATGTCCCAGCTTCAGAACATTGCTCTAATTAGAGCCACTAAGCAGCTTTATGGAGGGGCTTCATAAACAAAATTCAACCTTTTCTTTCCCATCACCCCTCAGACTAAAGCTCTGTCATATTCTCAAATCGGCCTTAAAATAGCCCGTGGCTCCTTTACTCTCACAATAGGGGATTACAATCCAATCAAACAAATGCTTTCCCTAATTGTACATCAAATAAGAGTGCCTGTCAGTGTGACGCATGACAAAGTACACGGGAGGCACTGACCTTTATGTTTTCAGACAATTTGTAGATCCAGACGGGCAGGCGATGTGTGTGTGGAGGTGCGTGTCTGGCATTAGTAAAGTGAGATGAGATGAAATTTGACTTATTTCTCAGGAGCTCTGGATTATGGTACATTAAAACCGAATGTCCTTCACAAACTATGGAACTTCTCTAAAAATGCTTCACAGTTTCCACACACTGAGTCGAAATGTATGGATGAATCTATGACATAAGATTACAGTTTTAAGAGGATGGTCTGCAGAATCACACCATGAGCTGCACATTTCCCTGTCAGCAAGGCAAGGAATGTGAAAACATTATACATTATTTAAAAAAAAAAGAACAGTATATACGTACAACAGTATATACATATTATTAGTTAAACACCACTGTGTATGGAATGGAGTACTGACCATCATTAAAATATGTTATGAGATTATGCACAAATTATGGTCACCTGCACAGTATGCACATTTCAGAGTGTGTTAAAGGGCACATCCCACAGGAACATGAACATACAGTAATCTGAACAAAGGTATCATTTATTGCTGGTTCCCAACAAGACTAAACTGTTGTAAGTGTCTGTGGTGGCCAGCAGGTCCATTCAAGAGTTACCGACAGCAGTTGGAAACAGAAACAGCTAAAAGCAGTTGTCTTTGTTGCGCATAGAAAGAGGACAGGGTTTGATTTAGTCTGCTGTGAGAGGGTAAAATGACACAAACTCATATTACAGATGAACTGGACGATTTACTGAAATTTTACCTCCACAGAGTTGCTAATGTTCTGTTTTTGGTTACATTTTTGGAAATGTGTCAACTCATCCACATAATATGGGTGGTGCTGTGATGAGGATTATACTGAGCGGTGTTTCATTTTTTTGTCCTTCCCGTTGACATACAGGTCTGAATCGAATGCAGTCCAGCACATCGCACCATTAACATTAACCCTGTAACACATTCAGTTAACATCTCTGTGCATCATAAAGACTTTATGGCAGAACAGCTTATTGGATGGCATTAGACTGAACAGGTGTACACTGAACATAACATAATGTCCACTGTTTGTAAAGGAAACTGTCTTTTATAAATGTGTATTTCTTTTCTCCTAACACAAGACAACATAACTAATGACATCATATTCTTCCATCACAGAGCTGTCTTTTGTAAAATGGCAAATTACATCAGCTCTGTCTTTCAGCAACCGGAATGGCATTTTTGTGCCCTTTGCTATTTGCTATGCCTTAATATAGTCTGGATGAGACAGGCAGTCATTAGTAAATCCACACCACCCACACTTGATATTCTTTCCAATGAGACACACAAAGTTGAGGCTGAAGTCACTCTGAATTTTTCTCAAGATGTCCTTGTAAAAGTTTGCAGTAAGTTTGTGTAGTTATGAGACAGTGTTAGTGAATGCAGATGAGGAAATCTCAATCTCAATTCATGGCAAGTCTGAATGAATTCAGCTCAGCTAACCCGCCCCCACCTGCATTAGTATTTTACTGTTGAACTGTTTCAGCTCGGACTCCCACTCTGCGGCTATGAGGTGTCTGAGCATCAGCAGTAAATACTAAAGTCCTCCCATTATTATTACAACCAGGCACAGAGCGAGAGTTAGAACAGCAGGTGGAGACCACCTGCATGAGCTGATCGATGTATTTGCCTCTCAGCACTGTTCGTGGTGTTAACTGCAGGCACAATCAGAACTCAAGTGCCCAGCCTGGAAAATGAACCCAAAGCCTGAGAAATCCACCTCCACCTTCATCAGAGCTGGTATAGTGATAACATATTGCATTCATAAAGGGATTTTCACAATTAAATGTGAGCATTCTTGTGTCTTGAGTCTTGTACCAGAAGAACTTCTAAACTTACATCTTGACAGCAAAGTTTTGTAAAGTTGACTGTTTTCTACCTCTTAGCAAGCAGTTCCTTAAATCAAAGCAATACGCACATAATATTTAACTCTGACTTTGTGCACAAATGGGAAAAGAACCCCTCTGGCACTACCTATAGTTTTCTCATTCATAAAGTTTAAGAGGCATTATTTTCAGTTGTTGAATGACTGTGGAAAATTATCCAAAGAGGCTGCTGTATTGTTTGTTGCTGCGGTAACTGTTCACCTGAAACACAATCACCAAATTGTTCCTAAAAGTTGAAACTCAGCGGGTCAAGGCTGCTTTGCTGGAGGAAGTTTTTCTTTGTGGTTGTCACCACTTGCTTGTTCATAATGAGAATAATAAGACCTCTTCATGTAAAGGGGGAGATGATGAGATAACTTTGTCATGATGTGAATAAAATCACGACAAACTGACTTGACTTAAAAAGACAGAAAAAGACAGAATTCATAAAACATTCGCCTCTCTTTGCAGTGCTGCATGGGAAGAATGAAGTCTGTCAGAGACTTTTAGCACACATTTCATCAGCAACAGCAGCAGTATTAGTGGTCTGATTTAAACAAGCCTGGTAGATTTATAAATGTTAATGACCAGTTTTTTTAAAGCCGAATATCAAAGTCCTGAATGAAGGAATTACACGTTCTCCCTTCCCTTTCTGCAGGTGCTTTTGTTGCTGTTCTTGGCATTCACCATTTTCATGTAATTGTCACTTGTTGCAAGAATAGCTGCTTTTCAGCAAAAGGCTCAGACTCACTTAAAGGGGCATGTGTGAACAAATAACTGTTTACAGAACGCTCCCTAAATCCATTCATTCCATATATCCATGTATCTGCAGCTTTTGAATAACACAGTTTTTGTTGTTGTTGTTTTTACAGAGAAAAAAAAGCCTTTCTCAAATCCAGTAGAAATATTTTTTTCAGTTTATGTTTTCTAATATGTATAAAGTGAGCATATGCAACCGTTATTTATGTTACTGTGTGACAATTATGGGATAATGGGCACAGCCAGAAAGCAATCTCTATGTGACAGTAGTTAACATTAGCACCGTGAGCTCGTGCTCACATCAGAACAAGTGATGCAGTCGCAGCACTTCAGCTGAACAGTGGGTTGAATTGAGCCACGGGAGAGTTGCGCTGCTTGTAACCGTCACACTTTGCTGGTAAAAACTCATCAAACTGCAGCTGCCCTGTTGACTGGTCCTTTAAAACAGCTGCACTTGCCCCACGTACCGCAATCCACACACTTTAACACGCTCATGCGGGCAAATACACACAGACGCATACGCATGAGTGCAAGAAGAGCAGAGCAGAGACAAACCTTCTCCACTGGCTGTACGTGAGTGCTGATCCTGCTCTTATACAGCAAACTAAGCTCTCTCTGCTTAATGCCCAACAGAAAAGCTCTTTAGCTGTCATTATGCACCCGCCTCGCCCCACAGCCCCTCAGTCCACCATCCTCCCATCTCCCCTGACCTCCCTAACCTCACTTTCACTCCCATCAGTGCTTTAAAGTACAACACAACAACCTTTATGTGTTCATTAATCAGCAGATAAATACTGCGCTGACGTCTCAGCCACAATGGTTTCCTCTTGCTCATCCCGCCTCAGTAGCACTAAATGACAATGATTTCCTACTGTAGGTTTAGATGGCCAAGTTTTTCTTAATCCAAGCTTTTATGATAATAAGATAAAAGACAGCGATGATATCAAAAGATGATACCCTGGATTATCACATTTAGATATAAAGACTACGTTGTGGTAAACAAAAGACAAATGGAGTTAGCTTAACGTTGCTGCTGTTACTAATACCATCATCACAAGTTTAGGTTTAGATTTTGACATACTCAGGATGAACTCTCTTGCTTTCTGAATGGCAAGATGTCCCCTGCTGCTTAATGACTTTGGTGCATGAGAGGAATCCTTTATTTTCTAATATCTTTCAAGCTCATATTAAATAATGTATTCCTCACAATTTGCCTATTCGGCTGAGTAATGCCAGTTAAATGGTGTCCTCATGTCAACCTTTTTCATGAAATTAGGTTTTCTTTGGAGGCACAAGCTGACACAGATAAGCTAATTCAAGGTCACTCTGACTGTTTGCTGTCCCATAAATCTCGGCCCTTATTCAAAGCATATTTCCTCACTGTCATATATCCAGTTTGTGGGGGCGAAACAACTCTTTACATGAGCGTGAACATGTAATTTGTGCTCAGAGTTCCAGGAGAATGTGTTAACCAGCGTCATTGATGTCCTAACCTGAGACTTGAAGCTTGAACACTTCTATAAAATGCTGAGATAATTCAGCCACAATCAGTTCTTATGTTCGCACAGGTTGTCATGTAATCCTGTCTCCTCCTAATTACATTTATGTGCTGTGCTATGGATTTGCTTTTCCAAATACCCGTGATGAATATCTCTGTAAATTATGTTCAGTGGCAATGAAGGACATTTTTTAAGATGTACAAAGCCCACCCATAAAAATGCATGTGGACAACTTGAGTTCCTTCATGTTTCTCACAAAGGGTATTTACAGTTCCACATAAAGCTTATATAAGGAACAGGTTGGAGAGTGGGACAACTGATGAGTTTTGTGCTGCAGCTTTACAAGCACAATGCGATCTTGGAGTCATACCATTAGAAATGTGCTAATGAGCGCAATGACAGCGTTTGCACGGATATTTTTCAGTATGCTGTGAGGGCTCACCTCAGTGAATCCTTTCACACATTCGAATCATCATGCTGCAGCATCAGCCTTTTTGTATCAATTATGACACCAAATTATCTATCAAGGTCACAGAAACACAAATGTGCAGATGGAGACACCGAAATAATAATAAAAAAAATAGTTTTCAGCAGTCAAAACCTTCATCATGCCATCACCACCACCCTCTGCACTACCTCACACACACCCACCCACACACACACACACACCACATTATTGTGAAAATGTTCTTTCTGTTCATTAACCATAGCTAAGCACTCAATAGCAGCGTGTCCTGCAAGCTTATCATCAAGCTTAGAGACTTGATGTTGGGCTACAGAGAATGACAGAAAAGGCAACACGTCCTCAGTTCCATAAATGGGACCACAGTGTAGAGGCAGCAGCTTCAGGTTCCTCTGGGTCAGGCTGTGGACTCACCACATTCACACCACAGAGACCTTCACAAAGACAGTGAGATAACTGTTTTTCTTCCAGCACACACTGAACAGGCTGGGAGTGCTGTCTAAAGCAGGACGCTCTACACAAACATCATCTACGGACCCCTCCATGCACACACTACTCATCCTGTCCCTGTAAGCTTAGCATCAGACAGTAACTCTCTCTCAAAAACATGATACACTGCAAAGTTTCTTTTCTTTTTGGGAGAGAGCACAGCTGATAGAGAATAGCTGTCAGCTGCTGCTCTGGATAGACGCCAGTCTCAAGCTGATACAAATACACAAACAGCCTGTGAGATGTGTAGACATCTGCCCAACTGTCTGCCATGATTCTTGGGCCTTGAACATCTCTGGAGTTTGATCTGTGATATTTTATGGCTTCGCTCCAACTTATTTCATCTTAGAGTTTCCCCTCTGTTTAACTGTGATTCTCTGCCTCCCTTAACTATCTGTAACCTTCTTCCTCATTCTTTGGTATGTCATACAATTTGTCAAACTATGTTTTATTTTGCCAAGAGTCCCCAGACAAACACAGTGTTTAGTTTTCACAAGCTGGCAACTTGTTTGGATCAAAGTCAGTGGGAGGGAGTTTCTTCTTCTTTAGAGGACAGCTGCTCAACATATCTGTCTATTACAATGTATTTTAATATATATATTAATTCAAGCTTTCTGACTCAATATCAGAGATTTTGCTGGTGGAGCTCTAATGGGACTGTGTTTTATTTTATTAAGCTTTAGACAGAGCTCCGGCTCTTACTTTACATGCAGTCTCAAAGGTAAACTGTGGTGCTTCATGTGTACAGTACATTCACTGACTAACTGTGGGTCTCATTTCTGAATAAATTGAAATCAAAACCTTTTGATGAAAAACACAAAACCCTGTTGAACACCAAATGACTGAATGAGAACCATGCAAGTAATACCATTACTTTACAGCACATCTACTGCAGAGCTCTACATCAGTAATGCCAAATCTAAATAGTCTAAATATATACTTACATCATAATCATTGGCACGTGTGTCACTTTTAATGAAATTAGTGAATGGTGTAAATTCTATTAATTATACAATTACTCTTCTTTTTAATCAATTAATGTTCTTTTCGTCACTTTGTAGGCAGTTTGCCTGTAGATGTCTCTGGTGTAGGAACAGACTCGTGTCAGATTTCACCTGTTGACAGCAGTGCTAGATGGACGTGTTGTTCCTCAGGTCATATCCACAGACTCTGTATGCAGTATTGTGTTACATCACGTGACTGTGTCACTTTTTGAATGGCAAACACCATTCAAGCTAATCAGTGTTTTTATTTTAGAACTGATATCAGTGTGTGTAATGTGCAGAGAACACAGAGAAAAGAAAGGAAAGAGAAGAAGAATTATCAGCAGACTTATTTTGCCTTCTGCCATTTTCACCTCAAAACTACATTTTCATTCATCTGTTTCTTGCAACACTCAGCTGTTTTCAGGACAAAAAGCTCTAATTAACTTCCTTCTTCAGCAGGTAGCATGCTGGCATCAAACAGCTGAAGCATGTAGCAGCAGAGGATTTAGATTTCCTACAGGTGTTAGTTGAGGCTAAGTCAGAGCTAAAAGGAAAGTGAATATGACACTTACATTTGTCAGGTGGCCTTAAACGTGACTCCCATCAAATGCTATGGATATGTAAAAAGGCAACGCTAAAACAATAGTCATAGTGTGAAAATAGAGTTTGTTTTTAAACTTGTTAAATAAATCCATTACAGTAAAGTAATAATGAGAATACAAGTTGCATATGGGTTTGTTAGAAATACTACGTGTTTAATGTGACTCATTACTGAAGCCTCCTCCGAAGTTATTTCGTGATGTTCGTGAAGTTCTGTATCAAAGGAATGTCCAAAGAAAGGCTGTATTCTGCTGTGTGAAAAGGCTGAGAGTATACTTGTGTCATACCAGCAAGGAAAACAACAAAATACATGAAAGCAAAGCTACAAAATAAAAGTCTGACAATTTGCCAGCATCCCATTACATTCAGTAAACTGATGACCCTTTGCATCTTCCCATCACAGCAGCCCACATTACTGCACTGTTTGCACTGCCAGCTATCTAACTCTCCACATTTCAGTGTATATATCTGACAAGTTAATGCAGTCATTACAAATTTAAATTAATGTATTTTTTTCCTCAAAGAACATTCTGTCAACGGACGAAGGGCTTAGTCTTCATCAACCTGTTAAGCTACTCTCTGTGGACGGCCTTGCATTAGTGCTTGTTGTTAAAAGAGTCAACTCATGTAAAGCTCATTTCAACCCTTATCAAGTCATCGGTCATGTTTAATGTTATGAGCCGATGGAGAAATAGAGATTCTCTGCTCTCCTTTTCCTCCCATAATGTCATGCTTAGTGTCTTCAAGTTCACCTCCGGCAGCGCTCTAGACATCCTAACACTGCCATGTTCCTTTGAACTTTTTTTTTAATAACATCAAGTTCCTCTTCATTACATATCCTCTGCATGACCTGTTATCATAATTTCTTCCTCTCCCTTCCTTACAGGAGGTGAAGTACTTTCAATTTCCCGGCGAGCTGCTGATGAGGATGCTGAAGATGCTGATTCTCCCACTCGTTGTATCCAGGTACAGACGCCTGTCTCCTGCATTTCATTATAGACTTTTAACCCATTCACCCTTCAGATTTAATGTATTAGGAGGCTAAGAGTTTTCAGTAATATATTCTGTGATTCATGACGGAGTGGAGAAGGCTAGCAAGAAGATAAATGAATGTTATTTTCTACTGCGCAATCCAAAAACAAATCTTAAAAGTTACATTTAAAAGAAAGAAAGATCAAATTTATCACTAAAGTAACATGTAATTTATTCAGATAGAGTAAAATACAACCCATTGTGCCAATCCTAAAATATGTTTAAGTATTAAGCCCATTTTACAGGAGAGCAGGACAGGATGTGTGAGTAGAAGTAATGAAATTTATGCTTCTCTGGGTCCAGTAAGGTCGTTTGTGCAGCGAATCTGCACAGCTCCAAATCTGATGGGAAAATGTGCATCAGCCGGTTGCAACTTAGTCTGCTTAAAGCTGCGTGATGTCACGCAATGTCCAATAACTATTTAAACAATGTTCAGAGCAGGCAGGAAATGGCAAGGGCCATGAGTGCATGTTGCACTCATACACTGAGATCTTTTCATTTAAACTGATAATTACAGATGAAATGTTTCATTTTTCTCCCACAGCCGAACATTTCACTCCTCCATCTTTCTGGACTGAATTCAAGAATGGGATGTAGTCAAAGAAATACACTTATACTTATACTTATACTTATACTTGAATGGAACATTTCTTAATATGGGGGATGTTTTTATCACTTTGAGGTGATGTAAGAAAGTAATGTTGACGAAACAAACTGTAATTTCATCTGAGTCACCAAAACTGGATTTTGACCTCACAGACTAGAAAGACTATATCGAAGAATTCTTTTTAACTAAACTCTGGTGCAGAACATCAGCAGAGAAGCTGATAACCTGAAAACCTAAACTAAATCTGAGAAGCAGGTTGCTGATTGATCACCGAGTTCGATCCCTGGTCCTTCACATCCACACGTCCCTGAGAAAAACACAGAACCTCACATTGCTCTCAGTGGTGATGCCTGTAGCAGCTGTGCCACCATTGTGCGAGAGTGACTGTGCGTGGGTGACTGAGAGTACAAGAGAGGGTCTACGAGGAAAAAGTATTCTGGATGTCTGTTAGACTTAAAGATGCACACAATGCATTCTGGTGAGTCACAATAAATGTGAAGAGCTTCTTCAGTCTTAGTTGAACCCCGGAGCTTTGAGCAGTTTGTGATTAGAGGAAATGTGCTCATAGTCCACAAACTAAGATATCAAAAAAGGTTTTGGTAGCTTGCAGTTTTTTTTTTTTTTTTTTACCAAAACATGGGCACCATATCAAACAACAACCTACCTTGTAAATCAATAGTGTGATCAGCAGTTTGGCATTACAGTGTTCCCAATCTATATCGCTATATATTCACCTTTCGCCACCTCGCTGTTTTGCAGATTTTATTTTGTGCAAGTTTGCATACTTTTTTTTTTTTTTACAGCACATTGTGCATTGTGTTCTGCGTCCTCATTGGCTAAGGTTGAACCTGCCCATTGTGTTCTGTGTCCTGATTGGCTAAGGGAAAGTAGATCATTGTCCATCAATCTCCTCCGTGCTGTGTCTCCTGTACAATACAGAATGTGTTCAGCTTCCATATTTACATCTTATAAATCTACGAGTGTTTAAACAAGAGAAAAATGCAAGAAAATATTAATGTCTGTCTGAGAAAAGTGTATAAAGTGAGGGTTTTTACAGCCTTAAAACATATAATAATTGTAAAAAATCCTATTTGGCGGATTTCACCTATTGTGGGCTATTTTTGGAACGTAACCACGCGATAAACGAGGGAACACTGTAGACATTTGTTTGCTAAAAAAATGATGAAATAAGTTAGAAGTGCTTTACAGCATTCTTATTTAATGGGCTTAAAGTGCTTATTTGATTGAAAGATTGTGTTGATAAACAGAGCTCAAATACAAATGAACTTTTGTGATGCAAAACCATCATAATCATCAGGCTTTGAGGACATTGAGTGCACAGAACAGGCTCTTGGTGTTCTTTTCACTCCTGTATCAGACATGTTAAGCAGCATTGATAACAAAGCATGTATTTATGTATAGTATGTAAACACTGAGTAAAGCCATTACCATTAGCAATAAGAGTAACATGACAAGCCTTCAGAAATCGGTATCACTGAATTCAGCTCTCCACTTGACCACCTAGAATTGTCCTGATATGATTCTTTTTCTTGTATACTTTATCCATGTATATTGTACCTGTTTTTCTCGTTCATAATGTACCATCTTTACATCTTATATTTTACATACTTTTTTATTTTTGTGTATGTGTGTGTTGCACTCTGAGCTTGAATGAAAGTGTTGTGGGATTAACCATTGATCCGTACATTCATAAGAGAATTCTAGCATAACACTGATGTGGAGCCAGCTTGGCTTTGATTGAAATTCTCTCTACGTGGTTACTGGCTACTGATTTATAAATTACATTAGCTTACAGATGTGAGCTTAATGCTTCCCAAAACATTCAATGTGCATTTCATCCGATGTGAATGAAGCACATGAATGAGTGGATTATAAGATGCAGCGTGAATATTTCAACTCTGATATAGTATATGTAACCCGCCGCTGCGGAGCCCCGCACGCCCGCATCCCTTCAAACCGGGGAAAAAAAAAACTCTGCGTTGTGTTT
>JBAJHX010000106.1:2937215-2953191 GCA_037176925.1 Amniataba percoides
TCTATCTATCTATCTATCTATCTATCTATCTATATATATATATATACACACACACACACACACACACATATATATATGAACACACACACACACACACACACACACACGTTGTCTAAATGTGTGCCTTGTCTTTGCAGCAACATGTTTCCAGCTAATCTGGTCCAGGCCACATTTCAGCAGGTGAGGCCTTTAAATTTCACACTATATTATCATACATACATATTGTTTTCTTGGGGCTTAGATGTAGTAATTTTTCTGCTTCTGTTCCTATTCCCTGGCAACAGTATCGAACAAGTAGCGAGTACATTGTGAAACCCAAGCCAACAGTTAGTCAATCAGAGTCCACCACGCGGCGAGCGCTCATCTACGGTATCCAGGACGATAATGGAACCGACATCCAGAACTTTGCCCTTGACCTGACGCCACCTCCTGATGTGCTCATACGCACACGGGAGGGAACAAGCGATGGAATGAATGTCCTTGGAATCGTAATTTTCTCTGCCACAATGGGTAAAAAAAAGCAAACATCCTCTCTTAATTGTACCTTTGGCCTCAAGTAGAATGTATAGTATTTCAAGTACTGTGCTGTATGCTTTCACAGGTATTATGTTGGGAAGGATGGGCCCAAATGGCAGCGCATTGGTAAACTTCTGCCAGAGCCTGAATGAGGCTGTCCTCAGAATTGTTGCCATTGTTATATGGTATGGACTTCTTTTAACATATTATTTCACCAATTCAAGGTCAAGAGCACTGCATTCTCTATTATAACAGAAGACTGCCTTGAATTCAGGGAAAAAAAACAGAGACAAATGTGTGCTAAATGTGTTTTGTACTGATAAAACTTCATTTTAAATAACTGCAAATTACTTGCATGGGGGAAGCTTTCATTCGTAAGAAAATATGTCAATTCAAGATTTAATTAATATATAGTTAATATAAGTATTTTTTAATGATTTATTTAATAGTAAAGTCTTCACAGCCACTGTTGCTGACTTAGAGCTTCTCTTCTTCTTGCCAGGTACTTTCCATTTGGCATCGTGTTCCTGGTGGCCGGTAAGATCCTGGAGATGAGTGATCCGTCTGCCATGGGGAAGAAGTTGGGTTTCTATGCCGTCACTGTGGTTTTTGGTCTGGTGTTGCATGGCTTGTTCATCCTGCCTGCCATGTATTTCTTCATTACCAAAAAGAGCCCCATCGTTTACATACGGGGAATTCTGCAAGCCCTGCTCATCGCCCTGGCAACCTCTTCCAGGTAGAGGAACTCAGCAAACTCAACATGTTTTTTGTCAAACATTTTCTCATGTAAATCAAAATCATAGTCCTCATGTCACATATACTATCTTGCCCTGTACATTTACTGGATCATAACCATGCAAAAGCCTCAAAGGGATGCTGGGAGATCAGAAAACATCTGGTGTATGTGTGTGTGTGTGTGTGTGTGTGTGTGTGTGTGAAGAGATGGGAATGTAAATGAGCATTCCAAGCGTTTGATTAAACTGGCACCTATCCATTTGTGTGTGTGTGTGTGTGTGTGTGTGTGTGTGTGTGTGTGTGTGTGTGTGTGTGTGTGTGTGTGTGTGTGTGTGAATGCACGTTTCTTTGATAGTGGGATATAGACTGGTGGATTTCAGTGGCAGCATGTTTTGGCTTGTTCACATGAGCTGACTTTATGTTCTTCAGACTGCTTTCATTTTCAACCCATACAGAAATGGAAACCAACAACTGCTTGGAGGGTGGGAAAGTGACAAAGTGAAAATCTAAAACACAGCATTGTGCTTTGGGAAATGCTCCTCGGCAGTGAAAAGTTGTGTGAGCTTGACTGAATGTGAATGATGGCTGCTCATCACATATCAGCAGAAGGCATTTGTTGCATGCTGAAAACAGCATCTCATGTCTTGTTCACGTGTCTCAGCTGCTTCCTTTCACCTAAACAAACCATAAATAGATACCACTTGTTAACATATGTTCCCAGGAGAAATTAGGAGGTAGTTATGTAATGATTTTTTTGCCTGACCTTTACGTCTTCTGACCTTCCTGTCTTGTTCTTTGTCTTCCTCAGCTCTGCCACATTGCCTATAACCTTTAAGTGCCTCTTAGAAAACAACCACATTGACCGCCGCATCATCCGTTTTGTGCTCCCCGTTGGTGCCACCATCAACATGGACGGCACAGCTCTCTACGAGGCTGTGGCTGCAATATTCATCGCGCAAGTTAATAATTATGAGCTGGACTTCGGCCAGATCATCACCATCAGGTCAGTGCACCGTGCTGTATACCATCTGTGCTTCTAAGCTCATTACCATGTTAAAGATCACTGGGATTCTGAAGCAATGATATCAGCAACAATAAATCCTGTCCACTGAACACAGCAACGAATTATGCCATATACAAAATAGTGTTTATTATTTTTATTTTCTGGCCTGATTATTTGCAGCGCAGTTGTAGGATGATCTTTGTCACGTCTATTAAAGTGCTAGTTTTAAAGTTGACACAGAAGCAGAATGAGGGACTTCTATTATTTGAGCATCAAGCAGTGTTTTTTTGAGTCAGTCCCACAGAAAATATGAACAAATCAATGAAAGGCAAATTTTTCCAGTATCCAGTCAGGTGCAGAAGATCCAGGCGGGTCCTGTTCTTCATCAAGCAATCATAGAGAGCATATCGAAGGTCACTGATGAGCAGCTGAACCGACTGAATCGTTTCCATTTCAGGCCAATATATTGTAGCTGGAAAACTTCAAAAAGACACAGTGAAACCAATGATTGAATCTCGTCATGGAGAAAGCCTCTGACTGGGCTCGGCAGAGGATACAGGTGATTCACAAGGAAATACAGAGGACGGCTGATCAAAGTCAAACAGAGGCAGGAGGCAGGATGTACTGATGTGTTTCTTATCTGGGACAGTCAGACTGTCTGTCACAATGGAAGTGGATACAGACTAATTCTAAAGCCAGATCCAAATAAACATCCCAGGCCTGTACTCAGGATTCAGTACGTTTTTGCTGATATTTCCATTTCACTGTGTTCAATTTTTCTATCAATGCAGCAACTTCTCCTGAAAATGTTTTTGCAATATAGTCTTTTTTCCCCACATTTCCACTTTTAGATCAACACTTTTAGAGAGGCACTAGATGCAATAAAATTCACATGTAGTCTCTATTCAAAGGCATTTATGGTGCTGTGCTCAGTTGCAGACATAAAAAGTAATGCAACTTGCTACTCCTCTAATACAAGGAGGTATTTCATATTGATACTTGAATATGTCATAAAATAGCTCATCTTTTGATTCCATTATGAATAACATGGATAAAAGACACTTCATTAATGGAATCTGAAGTACATGTGCTCAACTTACCCCTTAAAATTCTTATGGTAAGAAGTTGCTGTAAGTGTTCAACATCAAAACAACCTATTTGATGTCTGCTGCTGCTGGCAGGTAAAGTAGGGCAGCTCAGTATAAGGCTTCAGTATCACTTCATGCATCAATCAGTGCCTCAATTGGCATTCTGAGAGACCGAAGAACCAGGAGTGACTTGGTGGAGAAGAGAAGTAGAATTACAGATTACAGGAAAAACACAGGCATTAGGTACAGTGTGCAGAACGTATCCTGCAGACTAAAGCATTTCCAAGTCATAAGCAGGCTCCCCTGAGTTTTAAGTGTCAAGCAAGCCATGATGATTGTTGTGTTTCACTGTGTCGTGGGATACATAAATATAGCTAAGATATTCTGTTTGTATGAAATTCTACACAACTACTGCGGAATGAATCTTGAACTTGGTCCAGTGTCTCTTCTCTCTGATCTTCCCCAAAGATGTTATCACAAATGCACAGATGTATGGCAAATGTATGTTTTAACACTCTGAGGAAAAACACGCTGCCACTCCCGGTGTTTGGCTGTCATGAATGCTAATGGAGCATATTTGGTTTTCCATTTGCCTGGTAAATTCAAGAACAGCCGCTATGTGACACTCAACATTATATATTTAGTTATACCTGTACCTACTGACTTTTGTCCAACAGTCACAGCTTCTCCCTTATTTGCCCCTCTGTGTTTTTCTTTATAATTCCATATAGAAACTGTAGATTGAAACTATCCGCTTATCCTTCTCTGAAAAGAGCCATGTGGCCTCGATAAATCACCATATCCCAGTCACGCCACTGCTAGACCTCTGACCTCAATGCCCCTGCACCATCCCCCCACCATCATGCTGTGACAAGTGGTGGGATCATCCTCAACCTCTGGATCTACTCCAGCATGTGGGGCACTTTCCACTCAGCTCTTCTCTACTTCACACTCGTGTAGTCTCATAGAGGATGCTTTTAATCAGCACGTAGGTGGACAGTTGCTAGGGAGATATTATTAGTTTAGTTTATTGTGAACAAATATTAGCCTGTCTCATGAGGCCGGACTAATCTTTAGATTCAATTAATGAAGTATTTTTGTCTCAAGTTGTTCACACTGGAATCAGGAGTGTACAAGCTCAACTCCTTTCAGATTCTCGTGATAAGTAGCTGCTGCAAGTGTTCATCAAAACAACCCATCTGCTGTCTGATGCTGGGCACAATGTAAGGCTGGCTGCGGCTGAGATAACAGACACTACAGGAGAGTAAAAAAATGTTTGAGACTAAGAATCGCCAACAATCAACACGTAACAACAAACAGGACAATATGGCTCATGTAGATGGATTTGCTTCAGTTTCCATATACAGATCTGAGAAAATGCACCCGGTCAACAATTGCAAAGGGAAGCTAATCATTCAATGTGGACATAATTCTTCAGACTGGAGTGGTCAAGTGTATATTAATGTATATAGGGCTTTAACTCTGAGAACTTATTAGACTTTTCATCCATGGAATGAAGTCAAATCATTCACAGACAATAAACTAAATAAGACTGGTACTATGAAACCATAAAACATAACACAACATGACACAAACATAACACATTATGTACCATAAAACAGGAAAATTGGGGTGGTGATATAACTTTAATCAAAAATAACATTTTACTTGTTCCTGGCTTCCCATGATATCCCATGGGAACCACTTTTGAGTGTTTTTTAAATTTTTCTCCAGGTACATACACATACAGTTCTTAGTGTTTGTGCTTATTAATTCACATTTCTCTCTGTAATCACACTGCCTCTGTGAATCTCCAGTATCACGGCCACTGCAGCCAGTATCGGCGCAGCAGGGATCCCACAAGCCGGACTGGTCACCATGGTGATAGTGCTAACATCTGTCGGGTTGCCAACCGATGACATCACTCTCATCATTGCAGTAGACTGGGCATTGTAAGTAGCATGTGTGCTTCCTTCCATCATTTTTGTCCCACTAATTATACCAGAACAGAAACACATGAGCCCCATCTTCTTCATGTCCATAAAAAAACCCTCCAGAAATATTTCAGGTTTGAGTTTAGCCTGTTCATATTCTCTCTCAAATGTCTTTCCCATCTACAGAGACAGATTTCGCACCATGGTGAATGTGATGGGAGACGCTTTGGCCACTGGCATCATGGCACACATCTGCAGGAAAGACTTCATGAAAGAGGGTGATGGGGTGAGTTTTATTGTGCCTTCGGTCCTGAAAGAGTTCTTTCCCTTGCAGGCAGCGATTAAAGATTAGACCGACACAGCTGTGTTCTGAAAGACGGAGTTGTTTTTATCAAAGGTTGATCCCCTGGCGTGCTGTCAATACTGCTTCCTGAAACTGAAAACCACATTACGTCATGTTACTTTTTCTGTTACTTTAAATGTCAGAGTCAGACTCCAAAAATAGTAGACTTTTAAGAAGAAAGGATGTGTTTAGTCTGTGATTAAAAAGTGAAATAATGAATGAGTCACTATTGGGAAAAGGATGTAAGATTCTGGCTGCCAGTCAGTGTTGAGCTCTTGTCAACACTGTATTCTCTTCCTCACATGCTTTCATTTTCCACTTTTGTGACCCTCTCAACCCCCAGGTGCCTTTGATCTGTGAGACCAAACCCGTAGTGAGCACCCCACCTCTGATGAACTGTCACAACAACAACGGCAACTACCGGCCCCCATCTTCAGGGGTCAAACACGAGCTTATCCCCTCCGAGGTGGCCCGACTGATGCAGCTGGAGGAGGGTGTCAGGCCGCATTTAGAGAGGAAGAAGCCCCCGATTCCCCCGAGGCACCTGAAGAAGAGCAAAGAACACTGCACCATTGACATGAATGGCCTTGAGACCAACGTATAGCCTCCTCCTGAAGTCTGATGGGTTGTCTGCGTCGCTGTGCTGATCAGAACCAAAAGACACCTGTACAGGTGGGAGGACAGCACGACAGCACTCCTCTTCATCGCTCTGCTCATCGAGGGCTCAACATCTTGTCACTCACTGGTGACAACTGTGAGAAAAACTGTCGGTCTATCGTCATTTATCACATTACGCTGGCTGCGGAATTTATGACACCAAAAGGACACTGACTTCATTTCTAAAGCTCGTCCTTGGTGTGGACCTGCAGGGTGAGCTCACACCTAAACTACCAGACTCTAAATACAAGTGTGAGTACTTGCATTGATAAACTGATTTCTATTTGAGATCTACATTTTATATGATTTTTTTTTGTCAGTGTGCGGCATATTAATAAGACAAGTATTTATTATATTTTATACTACTGCAAGCAACCTGTCATTTGCTTCAGATAAGAGACAAGACAGTATTGCAAGTGTCTGGCTTGAGCTACATGATCAGGAGGCAAAGTGAAATGCCCGAACTGTTTAATTTTGCCTTAACAAAGCTGGTGGTGCTAGGCTGATGATAACAGGGAAGAGAGGACTGAAGAAGAACAGAAGCTTTTACCTAGCTTTTAACCCTTGTGGTTATGCTAAACTTTAATCCATGAACTAAAAACACTCATATTTAAACCATATTTAAAGCACTTGATTTAATTAAACATTCCTGGCACTGATAATTTAGTGTAAACCAAGTCGTCCTTGTTGGTGGATTTTTTTTTTTTTTTTGCAACTATCTCATTTCAACATGATGCGCTGAAGCGGTTCAGTTAAAGGTGAGACTTTTTGGATGTTCTTGGATCTGTCTTAATACAATACTCATGTGTGGAAGAAAAAGTAAGTAAGAAATACATAATATGAATGACATAATTCATATAACAGACACTATAGGGAGCTGGACATTGTCATTTTAGAAACTTAAGAATTATCATCATTGTACATCACCACTTACTGGTTTAGTGTCACAGTCATTCGTGTATTATATGATACAGAAAATGAGCTCAAAGCTGGTGCCCACTCAACTACAAAAAAAAAACTGTTTGTAATGCACACGAAGCAAAAGAGTTTAGTAGTTTTTGGCTTTGCTTTGGTCAGTGCACATGTGCAGGCACACTTTGGTTCCAATCACAGTACTGGTAGCTCTCAGAAGTTTTAAGTAATAGAGCAAAACTTTATCTATCAGACTTTCATCGTCATGGTCACATAGTGGCACAAGAGTACAGACTTGTAAAATACCTATTTGACTTTAACTTTAACTCAGGCAGCAGAAGCCTCAAATTAGAAAACAGGCTTTTGTTACATTTCATTCAGACACAACAGAGTAACCCTTCCCTCACCTCAAACAGCTTAACACCAGCTGTACAGATGCAAGTTGGAGCTCCACTGCAGCTAGAGGAGTGTGTGTGTGCGCCAACCGTTTGTGTATCTTTGCTGTGTTTGTGTGACAGCTCAGGTGCTCCCCAGGTTATTTCTCACCACTTTGTCAGCAATCCTTTACAGTTTTGCCGCATTATGAGGGGGCTGCTTTATAGTCATTATGACTGAGAGGAACTTTCATGACGTGTGAGTACTGTATTAAGATAGACTTCATAAAATCAGATCTTTTAACATGGATTTTACATGTCCAATTTCTTTATGGTACATTTAATTTTTGTCACATAAAAGCTTCAGTTTACTTTAGTCCAGTAGCAGGTAACATGTATGTATGCCGTTCTGTTTCAGAGTACTCCTCAATGTTCTGACGTGCAACAGGATGCCAACACTTTTTTTCACAGGAACGTAACAGATTGTATTCTGAAATGTGTTTTTATTATCAAGTGGCTCATATCGGACATAATAACTGCACTAGCTGCATATTGACAGGAATGAGCAGTGAATCTGCCCTGTGTGGGAGAATGTGCTGAAATACTGATCAGACATTGTGGTGAATGTTAGGAAACGCACAGTCTTCTTCAGCCTTTTCAAATAATTTATTGCTGTGGTCATTGACTGTATATGTGACAATATTAAACTGCTGTATATGAAAGTGACACTGTATTCATAGCAATATAGTGAGTGTAGTAGGACTGTTTTCAATGTCATATAAAAATATTTGCTATCTTTTTTTAAAAAAAAAAACAAAAAAAATACAGGAATGGACTGAAGTAGCAGCAGCAGCATGGACTGAAGCTGGTTGGACTGAATATACTGAGATAGCTTTTATGATATGTTGGAAGTATTTCATTGACAAGCAAAAGAATGACATAAAAGTGAAGGTGATCAAGTCATCCGCATTGTAGGTAAATTATTGCTGTTTGCTGTCATTCTACCTCACTGTGTATCTGTCTTCAACGCCTCAACAGCCTTTGGATGGTTTGAGTGTAGAGCTTAAACAGGGCTCCATCCATTTGGTAAGTTGAAAGAAAAGTAACTGAGGATCCCTTTGATTATCATGAATCACTTTGCTAATTTACTTGGTAAAGTTACAATCCTTAGAGTTTCAGTCTATTTGATTTGATGAAAACAGCAAGAGTGATTTAACACAAGATTTCTGCTTGAAAGGACACGTTGACCACTGGGGCAGCTGACACGCTGTCAGTGGACACTGCCTGATGTTTTAATAAAGAAGACTTAAGAGGACAGTCAGCAGTGTCATCCAGCATGGAAACAATGACCTCATGACCAAAGGAAGTGCAGGTAATTGTGCATCAGTACATTTAGGCATAATTTTTTGAGAATCCTTTGCGGGTTGATACTTATGTTGTATTCTACCAAAAGCAGACTCATCTAACATCATTAAAACAAAAGAACAGTATGGAAATTTGAATGGCTAATGCTAGAAGGGAGGGCCAAAAATGCAAGGATTGTAACTTTAAGCTCTTTCTTTTCTGTTCTACATCAGTATAAATAAAATGCCACTGATTTCTGGGCTGCTGATCCACCAGAATAAGATATTTTAAAAAATCCTTGTAAGAAGCATTTCTAATTTTTGATATTTTAACATGGCAGAGATCAATCAGTTACTAAACTAGGAAGTAATATTAAAATAATTACATTTAATTGCAGCCCTTTTTGAGGTTACTAGTGTTTCATTCTACAGTTTGAGAATATTTTTACTGAATACTACTACAACTTCTTTGCTGAAAGGTGGGAGTCAGACTGCTTATCTTGCTACCCTAAAAGTATCTTTTTTCACAGTGTTTTTAGTAAGATTACTTTTTTTTCAGCCAGGGAGACAAGACAGCTATTAACAAAATATCACAAAGCAAAGACCTTCACACCTGTCTGTCTAGGTTTTTGGTGTTGATCCTGAAATATTTACATGGGAAAATTCACATTGACTTTTATGAATGCACTTTTTTAGAAACACACTTAGAAGCAGAACAGTCAAAAACAAATATTAAAGCACAGATATAAAGATTTGCAATACTAACCAGCCAAAAAAATGGAAATTAAAGTAATTTCATCCGGTATCCTGCACCAGAAATATGTAACTCTGCCACTCGATACAAACAATACAATAATGGACCTGTGAAATTACTTCCACAGGTTCATTACCATTTAAAAGCCCTTTCTGTCCTTGACAGTGCAGTCCAATGTCATTTTAATTGAAGGCGTCTTATGTTTCCTGCTCCTCTTCCATCATTTTCTCACCCTCCATCTCCTCTCTTTTAAAAGGGAGGTCAGTGTTCCCTGTGCCGATGTCCAGCACTTGCAAGTTGGACAGGTGTGCAAAAGAGCTCTCGTCCATGGAGTCCACAGACAGGCGGTTAAACCTTAAAAGGAGGGAAAAGAGAGAGGAGAGTTTGTGAGGTCGATCAGCATAGCACTTTGATGACAGCGTTTCAAAATGCTGATGTACAGAGGAGATGGTAAACACACAGAAGGTGACATTTACAAATCACACTTGCTCCTCTCCACTCAGTATCGTGGGATCCATTTTTTTGGGCTTGTGTGCCTCACTGAACTACACACATTTCAATGCTTTGAGTCACAGGTGTACTGCTAAAACACCTGGAATCCTCTGCATCTTGTCAACCAGAGAAAATGCTTGCATGTGTTAAGCATGGACTTTGACAATGAGCCAACATGCACTGCACATGCCATTATTAACACACATAAATCCCCCTTCCACTTCCCCCACTGATGTAAGCATTCCTACGGCTCTAAATTGGCTCAGGACAAAGAATCCCATCTATAGGGGGATTGTGTTGGGGGAAAAAAAGTGGTGGCAGCTGATATGAACAACATGAAGAGCACAACAGCCTGGAAGGGGTCAAGGCCTGTAAATATGACCCAGAAAGCGGCTAAGTTGAGGTCACACTGAAAAACAAACAGGACAAAAGCATTGAAAGCGCTTGGCCGAAACCTCTTTACTCTGCTGTGTGCTTGTGGGCATAAGCCTGCACTATGTGGAATAAACCAAAGTGGAAAATTTGCTGAATGCACACAAGTTAGAAGAGATGGAGAGATTAGATACCACACCGCAGTACTCTGCAAAATGAAGCTCAGTCAGACTGTCCAACGCTGAAAGAAAATGTTGATTAGTGACAGACCAGGGCACAAGGGGTATTTTTAGAAATGTTCATCACACGGTTTACTTCTGTGGGGAAAAATTTCACTTGAATCTATAATTTGTAAGACTGAAAGTAAATATTGACAGTTTTAACTTTCACACAATATTTTAAGCTAACGGTTGAAAGTAACATTTCAACATCTGTAATATCAGGTCTGCACTCGTGTGGTATTACAAAACTGCAAATGAATAGTTTGACAGTTTGGAAAACACACCCCTTTGCTTTCTTGGCAAGTGTTGGGTAAGAAGATTTTTACCGCTGTCATATGTGTGCAAAAATGATGAGGCTACGGCAGGTTAACTGAGGAAGTCACTGCGGCTGGGCCAAGACATCTGGTAGTTTTTGCATCAGACTAATATAATATGTTTATATGTGAGCTTTAGAGTTTCTGTAGGCCGACTTCTGTAGGAAAGCTGATTCAAAGCTGAGCTATCCGACCTGCTGATTATAGTTTCAGATACAATTCAGATTGATAAGAGAATCAACTTAACTGAAATGTCAGACTGTTGTTTTAGTTTTTGAATCTAACACCACTTTCCTATATTGATCATGCTCAATTCAGAGTGTGAGTTTCATTCCCTGTGAAAATATATATATATATTTTATAATTTTCCTCTCTCATAAGCATTATCTAGACAATTGTTTCTAAGTTTTGTCCAAGCTGATTGTAAAATTATGTTTTTATAATAGAGGGAATGGACACTGGTGAATGTCTACCCAAGTGCATCCGTCTTTGGAGACTCAGGCAGCAACAATTTCCTCACAGCCATTCATCTTTTGCACTTTCATAATCATTTCCTGAAAGGAGATCAATACAAATGGAAAAGTAACTTATGTGGAACCATCCACAAAGCTCTGAGGACGATGAAGTGTGTCAGGTTAAGGTTTATCTCCGCCTGCATGTTTTCAAGGCTTCTTTGAAGTAAAACGGCTTGTGCAAACAATCATGGATGAACATAGAGTGTTATTGTCATTTGAAAAAAAAAAGACAATTTCCTGCAACATGACTGAATCTAATACCGTTACTGGTTTTTGCAACCCTCACCTAAGGAAGATGCCTTTTATGTTTGGAGTGCCTTCAAATGCTGAAGCAGGAACACTGGAGATGCGGTTGCTTTGCAGATAAAGGTACTCCAGAGACTCCGGCAGGTCAGAGGGGATGTGTGACAGCTGGTTCCCAGACAGGTCTAGTGTCTGAAATTATACAACGAATAGTGAACATAATGAAACATTTCGCTGATCTATATGATGTGAAGTTATTGTAAAATTTGTAGAACTATACAGAAATATTTGTATATATTTAACAAGTATCCCTTTTCCACTGCAGGAGCCTAACAAACCAAATCCACACAAGCCATTGTCACAGGTTGTGTTTTTTCCCAGTGTTCTCCACTGAGGTCCTAGTACAAAAAATTTGTAATAATTCATGAAATTATAGTTAATGCATGCAAGCTGACAAAAAAAAGTAAAAAGAAAAAAAGCACATCTTTTCTACCTTGCATTTTTAAAAATACGAATCTACTGAGTTTACACTGAGTCAGTGACTGAAAAAAGCTCTCACATTCTGATTGAAATGGAGCGCATTTCAACAGCATTCAAACTCACTTAACCACTCTGTGATAAAGCAGTGAAGATGGTGACTGACATGTTTTCTGCTTGGATCTGAACAGAGCCATATGTGTTCCTTTGTGAGACTGTTACCTGTTTACTTGACACAACCTGAATCGACCTGGCTGCTTGTGAATCCAGCTCCCTTTACTCACACACAGACACTGTCTGCCCTTGACACAGTGCAGTCTTGACGCTTCATATACAGACTGATCTGCTGCCCATATGCCAAACGATGGAGGGAAAATATTACATAGATGACAAAAAGTTACAGAAAAATTGCAAAGGACATAATGGAAAAATTGCAAAGGACATAATGGAACAAACCAAAAACCCACAAAGGGGTTCAGTGCGCTGGAAGTCTGGGTCAGCAGTTCCCTGAATTCTCAGGTGGTGTTTTATCTTAATGTTTTTGCAAACTTACATTAAAGTTTTAACAACATTTAAGCACTACTTCACTTCACTTGCATGAAAATGATTAGCCTGGGCCTTTTTTCTCATTTAATGACATGCATCCCAAATACAGTTGAATACAGCAATAACTGCGTACCAAAGCCTCACAGTGTTAAATGCCCAGTTTGCAAGTTGTTAAGTTTCTGTAGTGGACAAGGGCTAAAAAACTTTATGATGTGTTTCTTCCTCCCCCTGGTCACTCACTGTGAGCGCGCTGAGCTCCATCCACGCTCCCTGGTAGACTGAATTCAGTTTCAGCTGGTTGTCGCTCAGGATGAGCTTGCGGAGCTTCTCCATGCCCGTCAGCGCTCCGTCCGGTATGGTGCTCAGCTGGTTGTTCTTGATTTCGAGCACCTGCAGGCTGCGAGGAAGACCCATTGGGAACGAGTGAAGGCCGTTCCCAGACATATCCAGGGTTTCCAGGATCCGCAGCTTCCTGAAGCACTCGCGGTGCAGCTTGGCGCTGGTCAGCTTGTTGTAACTGAGGTTGAGCTCGGTCAGGGTGTACAGCAGAGAGAGGTCGTTGCGGCCAATTTCAGAAATAGAGTTGTGGAGTAACATTAGTGTCTTGGCCCGCCGGGGCAAACCTCTGGGAACCCTCTCCAGTAAGTTGTTGTACATGTGGAGAGTGTGAAGCTTCTTCAAGCCCTTTGGAAAAAACAAATGCAATAGTCAAAGCGTGATCAGTTCTTATGCTTAAGGTCACCACATCTAGATTTGTCAAAGCAGATGAGCGTCTCTTCTAATGTGTTTTTAGAAATGAAAATATAAAAAAATAATGCTCATGTTTTTACACAGCTCATCTGTCCTGTAAAAGAACAAAAGAATATGAAATGAAAAAGAAATGTACATGGAAGGCAGCCGGGTGGATGGAGCGTGAGCGGAGCTTGTTATTGTGGAGGAGCAGGTACTCGAGGTTCCGGACAGAAGTCAGAGCATCTCCAGGGATGCTGCGAATGGAGTTCTTCTCCAGGTGTAGCAGAACTAGACTGCGAGGCAGACCCTTGGGGACAACACTTAGGTTGTTATTTGACAAGTCCAGACACTCCAGGCTGCTCAGTTGGCTGCCAGGAGAGAGAAAGAGGAAGTCATTAACTCAATTAACTGGACTGGGTGCTTTCTTTCTCATGCAGAATTCACATCACATCTTTGCGGATTGGGCGCTCTTGTCAAACGCTTGAAAACACATATTGCTCATGCAGTTACAAACAAGGCATTTCTTTTAGAGTATGTCAGCCCTTTGAGGTTTGTGAGAGAGGATTTTTATTCACCTGAAAGTCTGGTTGTCCATGCCCTCGTTGCTGAGGAGGTTGTTCTGGAGATACAGTTCTCTCAGGTTTGACAAGTTGTCAAAGGCCCCCGCTGGGATTTTCTCCAGCTTGTTGTTCTGTAACAGTACGAACAATCCTTATGCTCTCATCAGTATCACATTCATGAATGAAAAGTTACAAGATGGACATCATCTGCCTGATATCTAAATGCAAACTTCTGCAAACAGATGCTGGACCTTCAGATGAAGACGGTAAAGGGTGGAGGGCAGGTTCTTCGGGACAACCCGCAGGAAGTTGCTGGACATGGTGATGATATCCAGGTTGTCAGAGCCGTTGAACATATTGTCAGGAAGCCCTGCGTCAGTCAGCTTGTTGTTATGGAGATACACAGACCTGGGAGCCGTTATCAGGGGACATTGCTGTGTGTAAATGGACACATTTCCAGGAGCGAGGGGTAAATTTGCACAAATACGTGCATTCATACCTCAGTTTGGGTTTATGACCAAACGTATACGGGAAGATCCGTGTAAGCTGATTAGCAGCGAAATCAGCACTAACCAAAGATGGTGGTAAGACCTTTGGTGCTGAGGTGAGCTGTGAGCACAAGAAAACAAGGGAAAGCTTTGTGACATTTTATACAAAATTCATTCACAATTTACTGGTGAAATTCAATCAAACCTTGAAGTGGAAAATGAAACCCTCACATGAATGAATGCTTTGGCTATGTGTTATTTTGAAAGGCAAAGACAAACAACTTTTATCTGTGGTTCATGTGTTTGCTTTGATCCCGTCCTCACAGAGGAAGCAGGAACTATTTAATTTGCCACAAATCAGACATGCTGCATGACAAGCTGTGCAGCCTCCAGTGAAAGCAAAGTTCCCCTCACTCTTCTCTACCAGAACGAGCTCTGCGTCGTACAAAACAGCAGAGAATATAGAAATCCGAGAAGCACTGGTGAGATTAGATGTTCATTTAGAGCTCTCTCCTTTATAACATGGTTTATGGATTAAAGCAGCATGGGTGTCTTTGAGGCTTAGTGAGCACTTAAAAATCCCCTATTCTTCCTGTATCCCATTTGCCTATTCATCCCTGTGAGGGCACAAACAAATCTGTCCATCTTTTCTCTCTCACTCTGCGTCCAAAAGGGTCAGTAACATTTTAGTTCTGACCAGCTGGCACAGCCATACTGGAAGTGATTACAAGCATAAGCTCGCACAGAGCGTATGAGAGGAGGCTGCCACCCCTCTCTGCCAGCTGGCACTATGTCAGCGTATCAGAACAGAATAGAAAGTTGAGCAAATGATGCGATGGGGAATGTGAGATGGAAAAAAAAAAAAACATAAATGCATCTTGTAAGCAGATTTGAGGCCAACATTAAGCACAAACATTTGGAAGTCTGGTGTATGACTCACTTTGTTGTTTGCCAAGTATAAATAAGCCAGCTGCTCAAGCATCTCAAAACCTTCATCTTCAAGGCCTGTGAGGAGACAAACATTGGGAATTATGACTCCGTTCACCTGTAATCATGACTCAATTAACACACATACAGTGTGTGTAGTATTGATAAAAACCCACATTACAGATGAAAACAATTTCTAATTCCATTAAGGTATTTCAATAAACAGTATTCTTGTTTTAGCCATGCATATAAAAGGAGTTGTTTTGTAAAGGTCTTTCTAGATTGAGCTGTGGATTGCCAAAGTAATATTAGTCTGTAATACCGGTCTTGCTTGATATCAGCTACACTATTATCTTAACCAGTTAACTGTCAAAACCTGCCGGCGGGTTTGTAGTAACATTCCATAACTTATTAAATCATATTTTATCAA
>JBAJHX010000106.1:2953291-2971761 GCA_037176925.1 Amniataba percoides
TAAATCATATTTTATCAATTTTCATTAGCATAAATTTATCACATAAAATCGCCCCGAGGGTTAAGTGGTTAAGAAGCACACAAATTTAAATAGTTTCAGTCAGTTTAGCTCTGTGAATTTTTTTTGTCAGTGAGTAATTTTAATTTATTCTAAGCTAAGCAATGGATTTTTACACATACTAAAAATCTGGGGTGGGCAATTTAGCTGAACAACAGCTAAAGCTGCACGTACTGCTTATTGAGTTTGTGGACCAATGTTTGAAAAATATTAATATTCCTTGTAAACCTCATGTGGTCATTTCCTCCTCATATATACACTGTCTCATTACATGGACATCTTTTTACAACTGTGTGGTTATGTTGGTCATCCGGGGCTCCCATCACAACAAAACACTTAATTCATAATGATTTGGGAAACTGCAGGAACAACAGAAACACACGCTGGCAGTGGGCACAGCTGGCCAGGAAGACTTCGGTTCCACTAAGCTATCTGTTCATTACGGCAGCGCTGATCATCGTAATGAATCATAATGACGAGCTGGCATCCAGCCACACACAGCAGAAACAACAAAGGCTTAGCCAGTGGGAGCAAAGAGTTGTTAGGAAGACGTTTGACTCTTTTGCCATTTCACGTTGATGCTGTCACCACTGACCCACAGCTGGGGCTTGAATTTTTCCTCAAAAAACAAATGAATTATGTAGCGCCAGCGGGAACAAGATTGCATATTCCTTTGTTGAACCTGATCTAGAGCTGAAATGCTCTTATTCTTAAAAAAAAATCCTCCTTTCCACTGTCCTCCATTTCCTGGACTGGTGACTAAAGCCTGGTGTCGTTGGAGCAGTCGAATCAGGCATTTGACAGAGAGCATGATAAACTGCAGTCCCTGTACCACAGCTGGGTGTATTTTTAAAAGATTCAATAAAAAACGACTACTTATAAACTAAAATTGCTTCAGCTTGACCTCGCTGTTAAATACTCAGACTTGGAACAGATTAAATCAAAACAGACCCGCAGCTGTGCAAAGGACAAGCAGGAATTCAGCAGCCTTGCTTGTCCCGCAAAACAACCTTGCAAACATATCTGTAATCTTCCCCCCTGCTGTACGCAAGGTTCCTGCTAGCGGTTGAAATTGTTTTACAGTGTTTACCATCTGTGGTAAGCCAGTTGTTCTGAAGGTTGAGAGTCTCAAGCTGATGCAGATGGGAAATGTGCTCCACTGTTATCTCCTCGATTTTGTTATTCTGGCATCAGGGGACAACACACAGACAGTAAATACAATGACAGAAGAGAGTTTTGCACCACCGATTCCCTAACGTGTGTGCAGAATAACAATATGTGGATAACGGTATTGCTGGAAATGTCTGTGTGTGTGTGTGTGTGTGTGCGGTTGCGAGCAGGACCTGTAGAGAGAGCTGGCGGGTGTTGTCGGACAGCCCGGCGGGGAACTCTGTGAGGTCCACTCCCGCACAGTCCACTGCCCCCTCCGCCGTACAGCTGCACTCCAGCGGACATTCGATCGGCTCAGATTTCGTCACCGCTGTTGAGATGATGGTCTCTTCCTCCTCCTCTTTCTCCGGTTGTGGCGGGGCCTGGCAGCGCACCAACACCCAGGCCAAGAGCAGCACACTGAGGGCCCGCAGGATGGAATGCTTGGGAAAGGCCATGTCCACAACTCTGCTGCTGCACAAGCACGTGAACAGTAAAAGTGAAAAACACAAGGTCACAGAGGATTTTGTTGTACTGTATGTTCAGTGTGTGCAGTGTATATGAAGCACTGGAAAATTTTGACTTTATGATGGAGCCAGATGAGAAGGTAAGTGATCACAAGTTAAAAGATTCATCAGTTGGAGAGGATGAAGGTGTCTACTAAATTTCATGGCATGGATATTTAAGTCTGGAGCAAAGTGGTGGACTGTCATTCAAGTGAGTGTTAGACTGATCCCCACTGCGATTTTAATTTTAATTTAAGCTCATATATTTGTCAGATTTTTGATCCTGCAGTAGCACACAGATTTATTTCTATCAAGCTTTAAATTTGTATTAAACAGATCAAAATATCTTTTTTTGTGATTCAAACTGTAACAACTGTTTTTCTAAACTCTTTTGTTCAGCTAAACCACAACTATGTTAAACAGTGAAACAGCCTGGGTTTGTAATATTACCCAACATAAACGGAATACCAAGATATAAACTTCTGCCATTATTCATCAAACATCAAACCCAAGTTAACTACAGATGTGTGGCTGAAGCTCTGAAACTGACGTGGTTGAAAACACACTCCCTGACTGTCTTATAGGGCCACAACATCTGCTGACATTTCAGAACTCAACTAAGGTGACGGCTGAAGATCGAGACAGAGAAATGACATTTTGTGAGCAGCAGGGGAGCTGAACACACTGCTGTCCTGCTGTAAGTTGCCCGCGTTCTCTACCTGTTGGGCCTTGACAGGGAACCGTTTCAGGATAGACAGGCCGATATGATGCGAGGCAAGTGTTGCAGAGGGGGGGCTGACCGATCCTGCATGACAGACTGGAGGATGAGAAAATAAACGCTGTACCGGGGTAGTTTAATGGGGTGCAGCACAGATTGTACATGTTAACATCTATTTATGAGTCACAGGGAGCATTACTCAGTCTGTGAAAACAGCTGTATAACAGCCTCCGTGGCTTTGGGAGAAATGGTAGAAAACAAATATTGGCATGGAAATCTGTACACATGGATTTGGAGAAATTCTGATGTATTTATCTGACATTTATCTGGCAAATGAGGGGAAATATAATTAATTTGAAAAAGTAGTTTAAGTAATGTAATGTTATTATGTAATGTTAGTAATGTTATATTTAACTGGTAAATTGCCTGATCTTTATCACAGATGAGTTATGCCGTAATTAAGTAGGACGTGTGCAGTGTCTGAAAACTCTGGGTGACACTCCTTTTTTCATGAAATGCATTTTGACAGAAAATGCACAGGTATGAGTGATCAAATGATTCCATTCGGCTGCCTTAGTTTCAGGGTCACGGTGCTGTTCATGCTGGCTCTCAGGGACGGCTTATTGGAACACGACAGAGCCATCATGTTAATAGTAACACTCGCACTTTCCCTGCCAAGAAGTCAAGATGTTTGCTGTGAAAAAAGACTATTATGTGCAGTATGCAGGAGAGGACAGGTGTTAGAGAATTCTATTTTTCAGACTATGATAATTAAGCTATGCTTTCATTCAGTGGGTATGAACAACAAAGAACACAACCTTTACTCCATTTAACCCCTTAAACATTTCATCTATGCAATCGACATGTGTCCAGAGCACTTTATACACTCTCTACACTCCCTGTGTGGTTCTTTGTACTCTGCAGATCGAAGATCAATATCAGATTTGTTTTTCTTCCATGGAAACAACCTGAACGATTGGCCCTCTGAATATGATTTTGCAGTTAATTTATTGACCTGGGAGTGGCATGGCTTGAAATCTGACTGGCAACCCCAGGTTTCATCCAATCATCCTAAACTATGATTAGCTAAGTGCTTGTCAGAGGCGGGCCTCAACCTGGACTTTGGTTTAAAGGTGAATTACTGGTCTGAACAGTACAAATCATGAGAGAAAGCATGTTGCAACCTTGCAGGGTTAGGGTTATGCCTCAGTCTTGTGCTCTTATATTATAATTTCTGATAATGTATTGCATCATTTCAAAACAAAAACAAAACAAAACGCACCAGGCCAATAACAAAAGATGGTTGTTCCCCCCTCTGCTGTGTCTGAAGCTTCAGTCCTCACCAACTGCAAGGGTTAATTAAAAAACACAGAACATGAGCATCGCCATGACAGTCATCAGGCTTTCATCAGTCTCACTTATTTCAGAGACAAACATTCACAAAAATCAACCTTTTTAAGAAAATCAAATAAAAGTACAGATAAAGTAGAATAACATGGATATAGCTTTGTAATTGTCAGGCAAGCACAATGATTGAAGTGCTTATGTGAGGCTAATGTTTTGGTAAAGTAAGGAAAAAGCTCTCCAATCTGTTCCATCAGTGCTGAAAGAAATATTCCAAATAGGCACTCAAGGCAGCTTTCAGGCTGAACTTCTGAAAAACATCCATCAGAAGAGCCTTTTCTGTTCGCCACACCACAATGACTACCAGAGGGATTGTGGCAAACGCGCACACACAAGTGCACACAGAGAAAACCCACACAGCAGCATGCATACACCCACAGCAAATGAAAAATAAAAGCCTGAGCACTTTCCCCACACTTATTGTACAGTGTCGACCTTGGCTCATATAAAAACATCATATCATCTGGGGGTCAGAGAGGAGTTCAACGCCCCCACTAAGTCAACAGCACTCTCATGCTACCTCACAATTTAGAAGCCTGAAGTGAGAACAGTCTTTATTAGCATCATGCAGAGCATTTTACAAGTCATCATTTTCACAGTCTTCTGCTCTTTCTCAGCTGATCAGAGTTTACAAAGTGGTTTTCCTGCAGTGCGGTAGTAGTCTGGATCATGCGAAACACACATGCCAGACCTGTCATGCATGGATGAGTGACTCTGACACTTAAAGCTCAGTCTAAGCTCATATAACGTAGCAGTCACCTATGAAACATGCAGCAGTAAAAGTCTGCAAAAAGCGACGCTTCTGCTCTGTTACTTTACCTCTTCCAACCAACGTTTGCTGAAAAGCACTGAGGTCTGACGTCCAGTCCAAACACAGGCTGTCCCATAGCAGGCGAGGAGACACACAGCCACACCAGATACCCTCCAGATGTGAGAGAGAGTGGGAGTGGGACAGGGAAAGTTAAGAGAATGAAAGGAAGGGGAACAGACGAGAGTGAGGAAAGGAAGGGAGTGAGTAAGAGAGACGGCTCTGACCTGAGTGGGAGCCAAAAACACAAATTCTTTCCTTTTTTCTCATATTTCTTCCCCTCAGTGTAGCAGCAGTGTAGCTGTTCCGTTTTGATCTAATAACACTGTGTTGTGATAGCTCAGTTTGGTAGAGTTTGGTAAATTTTCCTCTGGATTCAAGAACTTTCCAATCCCACATGAGAGTTTATAATCAGAATCAGGGCTTCAGACAGATATGGTGTGTATGCACTGGATAAAACAACTGAGCATGCTGTGTTTTCCAATGTAGACTGAATCTAAAACCGCTGAAGTGCAGGAGATTATCGGTGAAGGATGTTATCTAGTTAAAAACAATAATCTGCGCCTCTATGTTGTGTTCTGAGATAACTTTCATTTGAATAAGAGACAGATGACTTCTCCCAAAAATCCCAGTGATAAATTAAAAATTGGAAGGTAGCCTGCCAAAAAGGGCCGACAGGATGTGATCTAATGTCCCACGTCTTTCTGGATTAGGCTTCTTTTTCAACAGGCCCAACTCCCGCTAGACACAGCGTGTCAACATCTGCTACCATTACGATGCATTTGCACTGAACTTCAGCTTTACAATGCACAAAGGTTTTTTTTTTCATTCATCACCATGTGAAGGCCAACAAAAACATGAATTTGCTTTTGTCTGTTTGAATTTTCTAGTTCCACACCTTATTTCTTACCTACTGCTTCTGATGAAAAAAAATGTAGTCGTTGTTTTTTGAAGGTGTTAGAATGAAAAAAGTTACATCCACACTGCCCTGCAAAGACAGATTGGATTAATTTCATGGTAAAAAAAAACACCTTTTTACTATGTATGTACCATAAAATACAAAGAAATGCTGGAAGATTGATATGTTCTTTGACATTTGATTCCTTTACCACGTCTTTGTCTCTACAGTGACTGTGAATAAACTGTTATCTTAGTTTAGTACAAAGACTGGAATTAGGGGGAAACAGTTAGCCCAGCTTAGTCTAGAGGTTGAACACTTTAAGGCTCACTAACTAAAGGTGCAGTGTGCTGTTCTAGCTCAGCACACTCACATCTTCTCACACACATCCCCTCAGAGCACACACTGTCAGTCAGTAGCTCCTCCTCATTCCCAGGTCATCAAATACACTTTGTCAGAACTCTGACAACATTAATGCTGTGTGTTACTCAGAGTACTGCTGAAGAGACGAGAGCATTTCTCTGTCTGTTGAGGCCAAATATCAGCAGGCTTTCTGCAGGCTTGTAGAGTAAAATATGAAACATGAAGAGTAAAAACAGCAGTTGTGGTTTTACGGGGGTTATGTTTTTGCCAGATGCAGTGACTTCCTGGAGTCTCTGCTGACTGCCGTCCGTGTCAGCCGGCTGTTTGACCCTGTTTCCAGTCAGTAAGCTAAGCTAAGCAGCTGCTGGCTGTAATATTCAAAGTCACTGCACAGAGTGGTATTAAACTTCTCAGCTCAGGAATAAGTATAAAATATCAGGCAGTTCCTTCCATTTCCACAGAAACAGCATAAGACTCTGCAGAGGTCACTGCAAACACATGAGAGTCATGTCAGGTGAAACCTAAAGCAATGCACGAAAGCTAAAAACTTCTAACTGTTATCCACAGACAGGGAGCAGTACCAACACTTCTCATTCATTTGGATCTGTTACAGTTTGTACATTCAGTTTAACATCCTCTGTAGATCTTAGGTATCTAGCTAATAACAATATAAACTATTCATTTGTAGGATGTTCTCTGGAAAAGGCTACAGACTTTATCACTAATCACATGCTGAAGCGTGTCCTTTAGAAACAGTGTTGTCAAAGGCGCTTTCAATCTTACACAGCAGACGCAGCAGGTGATTCACTACGATTACTCGTCAATCACCCAGAGATGAGAAAAAGTCTGAAATTTGAAGCTGACTGAATGTTTTTATCAAGTGCATCTGGACTTCCTCTGTACTGAGCAGTCACACTGAATCTTCCAGAAGTGTCTTCTAGTATTTTTTCTTAGAATATAAATCTTCTTCTTGATTTGTGCTGGAACTGTAGCCATCGAGTGCAGAAAAGAATGAAGACGGTGATGAATCCTGCTTGGAGGACACTGGGTCTCTGGCGGTTAAAGAGCCTGATGGGGCTTTGGGAGTCTCACTCACTGATCACATGCCTGCTGAGCTGCTGTTTCAGGGCAGAGACAGAACCTGGTTTGTAGCCTTGTATCCCCTCCTGAAACAGGAGAAAACACACTCGGATCCATGCTCTCACTATTACTCATCATATTGTTGGCAGGCTGTTTTCCCCTAAGAGGAGCTCTGGTCACTGCTACATGTTTTTAATAAGTTTCCACTGTTTTCAGTGGAACATGTTCAGACAACTCTCTCGAAGCGAAGGCCCTTCCAGCAGATTCATTTTACACAGTTCGCAGTTTTGCAGGTTCTTATGTTTCATATCTCCATGACACTTCCAAGAGCAGCAAGGATCATGTGAGCTATCATACAAATCAGCAGGGCACCCTGTGACCTCTGATTTTTTTAGGGAGAAACAGTGCATACCTGCACTAGAGCCGCTGCTGTAAAGCTTGGACACGTAGTCCACCAGCCCCGGTATGAAAACGTTGTGTTTACAGTTTCCATCACTTACAGCTGGGAACAGCCTGCTGTCTCTGCACACAGCTGTCTGCATTTTATAAATGAATATTTTTCATCTTTTACTTGAACAAACAATTTTCCAGTGAGCACTGTCCCTTAAAGAGCTGCTATCTCACATACAATGAAACACGGCTTCAAGTCTCATCTGCTGTATCTTTGTAATGTAAAAAGTGTCCAGTAAAGCTTCCCGGCTGCTGCTCTCCTGCTCATAAACCCACCCTGTTAACCCCTCAATTTATCTACTTTAACATATTTTCCGCTTTGTTTTTCTCTTTCATGTTAGATGTTTGATTGTTTTTCCTACAACTTAAATCTATAGATCTTTAAAAACGTATCACATAGCATGTAGTCTAAAGGTTTAATGCATGATAAACTGTGAAATCCAGTTTTCCTGCTTTGTTACGAGAGATGTTTATTTGGTGGTTATGGCTGCTCAAAACTACCCAGTTCATCTTGTGTTTGCTCCAAACAAACCTCTGGAGTTGTGGAAACACGTAGCCTATCTTGCAACAGATAATCATCTCCCAGGACAGTAATGACCTGAGTACAAGCTGAATCACTGCTGTGTTACATAACCCACAGAAAGTAGAAAACATTTCATTCAGGTCAGTGTTGTGGTGACTACAGAGGAAGCAGATACATTATAGCACACAACTGGAGGCCTTAATGCAAAAATATCACAGCACATTACATCTAGAATGAATGTTGGCATGTGACAATAAAACTGAACTAACGCATCTAATTTAAAAACTACAGCATAAAATACATTTGTCATAATGCAAACTTCTGAACACCTCCTTGAACCTTTGTGTGCCTGAAACAATGAAAAATAGTGCTATGTTGTCGGGAGCATTACGCCCCTGGTAGGGTCTCCCATGGCAAACAGGTTCTAGGTGACTATTTTTACAGGCTGGGTAGTCCTCTCCATGAGAAGTGATGAATTAATGTTGATGGAGTTCCTATTTAAGTGCTTATTTGGACAGATGATTAAGAAAAATGTCATTTAATGTTTTTAATTTCAGCTTGTTTGGGTTTCACATGAAGATGAAATCATCTGAGACATTGTTCTACTTGTTAATTGTGTTTTAGAAGAGGACTTGATGCCCAACATTTTTAATAAATCTGAAAGGAAACATATCTTAAACTTGTGAAATCTCTTACAAACACAAAAGCAGCCATGACCAATTAGATAAGCCCAATGCGACTACAGAGTAAGACCCAGAAAACTACAAGAGCTGAGCCAAAGCTGCAGTGGAATCTGGGTCAGAGCTAGTTAACAGATTTGTCTTTTAGCCATGCTCCTCCATTTACAAAGGAAAAACTACAGCGTGGCAGTCTGGAAGTGGGTCGCTGCAGTGTTGGAAAAGTGCAAGGTCCTCCAGAAGGGGAACGTGTGCAGCCTCAGCCAACCTGACAGTGACATCCAAGTACTGTCGCTTCTGAACAGAGGGCCATTATTGCAGAAGGTCGCAGTAATATGACCTCAAACGGGACCCCTAAATTGTGCAGGAGTAATTTGCCCGTGTTAATATCTTGTGGAGCCAGAAGAAGTGTGACCATGTGAGTTTAGCGTCCACCCTTCACACTGAATAAACACTGGAGCGTGTGTTAGGACATCTGGCCAGTATTTCCATTTTAACATCCATTAACTCACTGTTAGCATTTGATCATAAAAGTCAAGAAGGCTTCATCTTAAATAACGGGACCCACATGTTGTTAGAGAAAGTCTAGTTTTATGCGCCATTTCACAGATAAAATGTTCAGGCTTTTTTTGTTTTGTTTGTGCAAAATGATTAGAGACATTAAGTCGGCGGTAAGTCAAGGGTGTGTGCAGAATATTATTTCTTTCTCACAGAAAACAGCCCCAAGTCAAGACCACCCAATGGATGTTGCAAAGATTTTTATTTAGTAGAAATATTTTAGAGATTCATGCGATAATGACAGCACTGCAGAAAATTACAACTCTCTCGGTTAAAACTTTGGGTGGCCACAGTGAAAAACATTTCTATGTTGTTGGCTAAAAACCTTAGAGCGATCTGTAAGTCTGACACGAGGAGGCACTTAGACTGTTGTGTCCATGATTGTGGAAAATGACATCAATCTGCTGTATTCAAAACGTTTCCAGACATAATACACTCAAATAGATTTCATTAGCAACATACCTTGGAAAATTATCGCAAAGTGGACATAAACAGTATTAGTAGGGAGCACCTGTCTCTACCCCAGTGTACTGACAGTATTATCATGAGAGGGACTTGACTAGTAAATTAATTATCCGTCCATCTATCTATCTGTGGTTAGCTTGGCAGGGCTGCTGACTAATCCCCTGGTTGGTCAGTGAGGTCCCTAGAAAGACAAGTGGTTCAGTCCGGTAACATTTATCTGAAACCTTGCTGTCAAATTCCTCATGGTTAACTCTATTCAGTGTTCAGAGGCGTAGTTAACAGCTCGCTCAGACGTCTCTCCTCTACAGCTTGGCTTTGCCGGGCTGTAGCTGCAGGTTTTGAAGCTTCATGGCCAGTCCCATGTTCCCCGTGATCTTGAGCTTGCCCTGGAAAAACGCCTGTGAATCAGAGAGGGTTGAAAAAAAAAAAAACGTCAGAGACTATTCTGAATCTGAAGAACGGTTCAATCTGCATTGGAGAGAACTACATGCTGCTGGTTTTAAGAGTTACCGTGAGAGATTAACTCAACCCAGGGAAAGTGGGGCAATGGCAACAACAGCTTATGAAACGGCAGGAAACTGCATGGCACACAGACACGGAGCGGGTAGAGTCAGAGAAGTGAGTGTTGTGAGCAAAAGGAGAAATGGTAAATTAGATGAGGAGATAATAATTTGACTGCTCAGTGTGCAGAAATTCTTAGAATTTAAACTCTTCCTGAGAACATATTAGCTCGTTCATGGGAGTTTATGACAGAAATGAAAGAAGTGAAATGGTCAAATTTGCTCACGCATTAAAACCACCATTCAAAGAGCCAGCCTGGCCATCTTTGAAATAGATGGAGGATTGAGGAAAGAACTGAAAGCAACCTTTGAACTTTGAGCATGCACAGCTGTCCCTCATGACACACACATAATGCAGTGACAGGGTTTTCCAGGGACTCCTGATAAATGTACAGCAATCACCGTAAATGGCCACGCACTGACGGCTGAAACAATGCACGGTCTGACGCTTAGCTCCAAAATCTCCCATAGGAGCACAATTGGGAAGAGATGTGGTGACTGTGGAGGCCACAGCATGTCATTCAAATCATACTCATACTCATCAAACCATTCAATGACCCCTGGTGCTCTGTGGAGTGCAATTTAAAGACGATAAAGGTTTAATTCATTCCACAAAGAAAAACGACGTACTGCAGAAAGAGAAGCGGAGACCTTTTGGCATCACTGCAATAAAACTAAGTACATTTTGATAGCTGCTCTTTTCAAATCATTTTGACCCTGATGGTGTATATAGGAGGCTCGCCTCTAAATAATGTTTCGTACTCTTTACAAATCCCATGAAAAGACCAAAACCAATTCGGCATCAGTCTGTTTCTTAGAACTTCCTTTGTTCCTGCAGGCAAATACCTTTAAAAACAGCAACAAACATAAAACATTTTAAAAGGTAGACCTATTTCCTAAAACTGCACGGCAAGTGCGTTTTTTAGCAACATTAATCAAATGGGAGTAAACAGTGTATGTGTTGGAGATCAATATCTGAGTTCTGGTGAGTATTCCCAGCAACATGATCGTGTATGTGGTCAAAATGAACTACAAGGGCAATTCACAGTAATGAGGGAACATATCACCCAGTGCAAAAGTGCAACTCGCGGGTGTGTTTTTAACAGTTTTTGGAAAACAACAGAGCTCCAGGTCACAGTGGGAGAAGATATATTCAGATAACTTTATTGATCCGCAGATGGGTAATTCATCTGCAGCTCCACACACACACCACTGCAAACTCACGGGCGTGATAATGAAGGCCACACATTAACATACAAAGGTCAATACAAGGAAACAATCACCAGCAGTAAATAAAAAGAAACATTTTATAGTTTAGAATAAAAGAACGAATGTAACAGTCAGTCACTGTGTTTAGTAGCTTGGTGGTAGAAAGAATGAAGGACTGAGATTTAAGAGTAATGGTTTGTTCTCCTAAGAGGCACATTATAAAGCTGGGCTCCAGCTATCCTGGAGCAGACCGTTACAACAAGGCTATTCCTGTCCTTTACAGAGCCCATTAAACCAGCTTTAAATGAAAAAAAAGGTCTGAAGGCTTACAATAAATGATTGATAACAGCCACCAGAAGAGTTGAGCTTTAGCATTAGGTGAATTCTCTGTTGTGCACACTTTACTGTGTTTATGTCAAATTTAAGTTGAAAATTTGTCTGTTGAAATTGGATGTGTTTAAACAACTTGGACATGTCTGCAACATAATTGTCATGTATAATTATAGCTTATGGTTTTTCACCATTCTGCCTGTAATCAGTTATTAATTTTTTAGTTTGGAATATGATAAAGTCAATGAAGTCAGTTCAACTACCAGGTCTCCTGTTAATGCTGCATGCAGGAAATCTGTATTATGTTTCCACCGTCCACAACAACGACTTTATGACCTCTGGTCTGAGGGCGATAAGTTGGCAAAATCAGCCAATAATGACGCAGCACAGTGTTTCCTCTTAGTTTCACCAAGGCACCAACAAAATATCCTGTTAGTACCACATCCAACTGGCAAACAGATCTGTTCCACTTTGGTAGGTGAACCTTTGGACAGGACACACGGGTGGAGGTGGGATGAAGTAAAGCGCAGGAAAAAGCCATGAAGACATGGCACCACACAACAGTCCATCTCTTCACCAACATTATACTGAGGCCGTACAACAAATGCCAGAAATAAAAGAAACATGGTTTCAAACTCACTAGGCATGTAAATATTAATATTAAGAGACAGACATGGTGACTTTCTACAGCAATAAGATCAAACACTGTAATGAAACACTAAACTATCTTGATGAATGCTGCATCATAATCCATCTTACTTCAGACTGTACACAAATCCTAATTTTTCAAGTCAACTCTGTCACCAGTTTTGATGTAATGATTTTTTTAGGTCTTATGGATAACATCCATGAGTAAATTAAATATGAGCACTGAACGTTCATTTGTGTTTCACATAACAGAGAGAGGGTAAGAGCTTCAAATGAGTCCTAAACATGACACCCGGGATCTGTCTCCAGTGGACATCAGCACCCTACTAAGAACAGCAGCAGTCCACAATGCAGCCCAACGCCACACAGCCACAGCCAGTGGACAGTGGGACAAAGACAGGAGCAATTTAAATACTTTAAACACTTTTGAGAGGATAAAGTTGGACGACACAATACAGTGCCATCGTCATCATCAATGCTACATGCAAACATGGGATGAGATACTCACAGTCTGCGGGTTCATCTTCCCTGTCATCAAGGACAACAAGTCTGTATCCGACATGGAGATGGTGCAATCTGCTTTCTTAGCTGCAGGGCAGAGACACAGGGACTAAATGTAAAAATGGGAGCATGCCTCTCAGCAACATTAATTCAGTAACTTTTAGGCATTAAAAGTGTAAAAGTCTGGTAAATTTACACAGGGATTAAACAGAAAAAACAGGCTGTGGAGCCCCTTAACTTAAAACTGTATTTTCCACCAATTGAGGAATATGAATAGGGCCGCACCTAACGATTATTTTTTTAATCGATTAATCTAACAATTATTTTTTTGATTGGTTGACTAATCTATTGAATAATTTATCGCCATACTGTAGGTCTTAATCCAAGTATTTTCTTCTCTGCTAACAGTTTCAACAATACGTCAAACTTCAGAGAAGAAGAGCCGTGATCAAAGTACAGTAAACACTCACTATATCGCGCTTCAATTTTCGCGGCTTCACTATATCGTGGATTTTATATGAAAACAAAGATCGCGGATGTGTCACTGGTGCACGGATTTCTGCGGAGGATATTGATGCGTCATGTATCCTGGGCGCTGATTGGCTGAGCGAATATGTTGTATAGTGTACAGTGTCAGTACAGTGTACACATTTTATATTAGATAATCACAATATATCTAATATAACTTACTATAATAAAACTTACTATGTGTCACAGTAAATATTAAATTAACGAGCCGCTGCCGGCGAACGATGAACGCACAATAACAGACACAAATGTCAGCGCGCAGACTGTGTCGTAGCGACGTCACACCAGCGTTTGTTGTGATGACGGCCAACAAACAGCTGCGGACAGTGAGGGAGAAAATATCATGCAACGCGTCGATGCACATTTTTTGCGTCGACTTATTTGTATAGTCGATCACGTCGACGAATCGACGTAGCCATCTGAGCACAAACACGACAGGTTTCCACTGTAAAATGAGAGAGAGAGAGAGACAGCCCTGCTGCTCTTTTCCAGGCCAGTGACTTTTCTTACCCGTGTCGTTGTGAACACAGCCTTTGCCGTTCTTCACATCCACAAACCAAGTTGCCTCTTGTCCATTTGGGCCATCTTTTACTTTGAAGGCAAACACTCCCCCGATCTTCTTCACAAACTGCTCCCCGTCCTGTTCAAAGTACACACATATTTTACCTACAGTAAACTACCATATATGAAGTTCCTATAAGATCAGACAAAAGCTGCAAAGATGCAAAAACCAAACCAAGTAAATACTTGACCATCAGTCAAAGACAGAGCATGTATGGAAGGGTTATCAAAGCAATTCATGGCAAGGACCTTTAAATGGTTCCTCATTTAGACTTTTATATCCCGTGGACATCTGTTAGAGGATTATTACTTTAAGTGTGTTATTAGCAGATAGACTTGAGTCTATTCTGCCATAAAGAACAAATCCAGACCAATTAGGCTTGATGTAAGGGAGGATGTAAGGGGAATGAACCAAATGAATTTAGTAAGTGCTGAGGGAGCAGCTGTCACTAATGGTGACTGACCTGACTTCTTTTAGTTAACCAGAGGCACTCACTTATACCTGAGATAATACACATTTCTTGGCACACTCCCACTGTACTATGTACAGGTATAGTTACAGTTTATAGTTATGTTATAGTTTTATTCATTTATATATACACATATGTCCACTGTGTGTTTTCGCTGCTGTTGCACCATAAATTTCCCCGCTGTGGGACTAATAAAGGAATCTGAATCTGAATCTGAAAAACACAAGATCAACAGATCCTATGCTATTTATCTTTTGTCCTCCAAAATATATGTACTGTATGATAGTTATTAATATACTCCAAGTCCAATTTACAGCACACAGACGAGATATTTATGAAGGATTGTACTTCAGTAAATCTATCTATAAAAGTGTATTATTTTCATGGGAAATGTGTATCCAAGAATACACTGATTAATAGCAGTACAATATAGTTTGACTTTAACACAGCTTTAATGTACCTTTGAGATATATATAGAGTATTTCAAGCTATATAAAGTATAGTTTCAGAACATATTCTTAAGTACACTATTATCTGTTTATTTGTGCTTTTGTGCTGCCGTGCTAATTTTTTTTGCCCACTGGTGCTCATTATTGTACACTCCTGGGAAATAAAGAAATGTTTTGTCTGGATGGCCCAATGTCTGGAGATCACTCAACAGCTGAGTATACATCAGATAACAAAGGCTGGGAATGTGACCCTACATCTGCCTATTTTAGGATCTGCATAGAGACAGAAAAATCCTCTTCCCTCTCAACATATAACTAATAGGAAAATAGAAATTGGGACAACAGATTCTCTTTTTAAAGATAAGCTCCTCATCTAAAATTTGAAATCTGTTTGTCTGATCAGTTGCTGGAGATATTACACTAAACCGTGTGTCTGAGCATCCAGACTGCTCCCCTGTTGCCATTTTCTCACTGATGACAAATCCCATTCATTACATAGACAGCACTGTTGGCAAGCTTGAGATGAATCTGGTATGACCCAAAGGTAACTTCTTAAAAACACAGTTTTGGAGGAAACCATTTATCTGATTGAGTCAACATAAGCTAGGAATTATTTTTTGTGCTGTGAAATGAGTCTGGGATCCAAACGTGCCACCTCGAGGCTGAATGTGTGTGTCAGTGTGTGGACACAGACGTCCACACACTGACTAGATGGGCTGATCACATGTTTATTTGCACCTCACATTAATCAAACCAAAACAAGTGACCTGCCTGTTTAAAGAAACACTTAAATGAACAGTCTCAGAGGACACACACATAAAGCCACAGGCCAACAAACAGCACTATCTCCCCCTGTAAGTTGTGTCATCACCTCCTGGAGCTTCTTGTTGATCTCCTGGAACACAGCGTGGGCCTTGAACCCCTCCAGTCCGTCGCTCGCACTGGTGCTGATGGCTCGGACCCTTGACACAGTGATGGCAAAATGCACCAGGATGAGACAGTGAGGTCAGAAAAGCACAACAGCAGCAGTGAAACACCGGCTGATCAAACCTTCAGCTGGAGAGAGAGTGGTCACTGTCTGTGTGGATCTCACCAGTGGAGCCCAGTGTTTTCATGCTGCTCAGTTTCATAGAAAAAAAAAATCACATAAATCGACACACGGCCCCCAAAATGATCAGTGGCGCTGGTTTGTCATGAAGACTGCGGCCTCCATGTTGGACACCCACAGGTAAACATTAACACACCTCAGTGACTGTTAACTCAGCAGGTGTCCATCTTTGTGAGGGCAGCAGAGACACTCAGAGCGGAGGACGGCACACAAACTCAAACCCTAACCCTGATAAAGCTGTTTCTAACGAGGGCTGCGTCGCTAGCTGAAGCCTTTTCGGAACATATCAGGAAGCTGAGGTGAAAGAGTTTAACACATGAACGTCGCTCTTAGTTTGACGTCTGGTTAGCTAACTGGGCAAATGTTAACGAGCCGGGACAAACACTCGCTGTCTGTCTTTCTGTCTGTCTGTCTCGGTGTCTGTGCTTTTACCTTGAGCTCTGGATTTCGGGCATTTTGCAGTGAGGTCGGTCAGGTGGAGACACAGTTGCTCAGCTTCAGTGTGAAGGAGGTTAGCTCGCTGTTTGATAACTCCACTTCCGGGTTTGTTCCTCTCCTGGCGGATCTTCAGACTTGACGTGTCGATGTCAGAGTGACAGAGTCCTGAACAGCACGCAGACTGAACGAAAACAACGAAGAGACCAGTATGTGTGGGGAAATTGCTGTAAAAAGGGGACATTAAGTTACAAACATGCATTTTAAAAATAACCCCGAAGGTCTTATTGTTAAGGGATTATTTAAATGACTTTATGTCAAGTGTTATTTTGCATGTTTGCTTTGGATAATTCACTTCAATTTACTGTTATTACATAATATGCTCATCTAACACGTGCAAACCATGCAGCTGTGATTTAGATTTCTTTTAATGTTTTGTTTTCTACCTGTTCTTGCAGCTATTGGTTCCCATTCATCTCTGTGTGGTATGAAAATCAATAACAAACCTGAGTTGTGTAATCCATCATATCACCAACACCTTTAAACTCTATAAACTCTGTGAGGTTAGGTCCTCAAATCATACTTACTTATTGCCACACTACTATAGTCTAACACTTACAGAAAGTAATGTAGACTTGATGGTTACTGTGGTGAAGAAAGTAAGTCTTCACATTTTTATATTGTGCAGAAATTATTGTAAACCACTAGAGGTTTGGAAAAATAAATCTTACAAAAACATGCAGTAAGCAGTTGTGTTGAAGGAGCTAAAACTTGCAAAGACTATGATATGATATATATTTTATTTCTGTGCTCAGAGATACTATGTCAGTATCGCTTTGTGGAAAAAAAAGAAATCACATGTTTCCTCTGCACTGCAGTGTGGCACATATACTACACACAGTAATTTATTGCGTCTATGCACGGCAGACATATATTTGACACACTGTAAAAACGAAATTATTACAACGTCATTATAGATGATATAGAAAACAGTGGCACATTTTATCAGGAATAGGAGAATCGTTTAATGGCCTTCCTCAGCAATGACAGGAGAACAACTTGGCTGTACAAGAGGATCCTGTTCCTGCATTTTTCTATTCCAAATACACACAGACCGATTGTTGAAAATAATAAGGTATCTTCCAGGCTTCTTGCCAAAGTCTGGGCTACTTTTCCTTTAATTTAAAGTGAGAACTGACTGAGAACAACTGATAATGGTGTTATAGAAAGAGGTAAACCAAAGAGGTAAACATGTCACTATTTGTAACCAGCCTTTGACAATCAAAGGTCAGCAGCCACTCCATACCATTTTAATGTCAGTTGGACACACAAGTTCAAGATAAAGTACAGATGCATTGTTAGGTATAACTGCTGGTTGTCATACAGTCAGATGGCATAAGAGACTGTTTAAACATGCAGAGATTTGTGTGTATATACACTACTGGATATGCAAAGACCGCAGGTCAGCAAATGACACTGCATGCATGTACACAGCAAGAGTGGAGGCAAACATCAGAATGTCTCATTAGTGTAATGGAAGCAGTGAACTATCACCCTCCATGCTTGTGTACAGCAGAGAGGCTCGGCAGGGGGAGGATGCTTCAGAGAGGCTGGTGCGTGGGGGAGGGCTCGAGACCAAGCACCCAACTCACGCTGGCTTCATCGTTCTCTCATCCATTACAAATTACTCAAATTTGCCAAGCCATGGGAAGCCTGGTGATGTTGTCTCGTTATAAGAATGCATCTGGTCTTGTTTTTCCTTATTGGATGCGTGGGGTTTTAGCTCAGACTAAAGCTCAGGCTTGGAGAGCTAATGGCCAGAAGAACCAGCACCAATCAGGACGACACTGCACTCTGCTGGCCAGAGGACTACATCATAACATGTTGGAAATGGCTGGTTTTGTTTTATATATACATGCTCTCTCTCTCTCTCTCTCTCTATATATATATATATATATATATATATATATATATATATATATGTGTGTGTGTGTGTGTGTGTGTGTGTGTGTGTG
>JBAJHX010000106.1:2973849-3000087 GCA_037176925.1 Amniataba percoides
TATATAGATATACACATACATATATATAGATAGATAGATAGACAGATAGATGTGTGTATGTATACAGATAGATAGATATAGATAGATATATATATATATATAGATGTATACATGCACGCACATTTGTGTGAATGGCAACAGAACAAGGCACTCAGTGCAAGATCAATAGAGGCAGGGTTCAACAACAGCAGATGGGACCCCAGGAGTAGACTGTACAAAGATGCTCCTGAGACAGTCCAGCACATCATAGCAGGGTGGAAGATGTGTGCAGGAACAGCACACATGGGACACCATAACCAAGTGTGTGGTATAGTTTACAGGAACATCTGCACTGAGTGCAGGCTGGGTATCCCGGGTCAGAATGGAGGACACCTCCCAAAGTGGTTGAGAAGGACCAAGCTGTCCTCCTGTGGGATTTCCAGATCCAGACTGATAAACTGGTGGCTTAACAACCCGTAATGTAATCATGTTGAGAAGGAGATTTTGTATTTGATTTATTATTACCTGTCTTTATCTTATCTTGATTGGAGTAACATTAGAATATTGATCACTTTTACAGTAATAGAGCAGAATGAAACTAATCAAACTGTCATGATGTATTGGAACACATTTTCCAGCCAGTCCAGGTGAAGCTGTCATCTGCATGCTGAGCTGCCTCTGAACGAACACAGCAGCTGTTTGCTGCAAATCAGCAGCCTGGACTGACTATAATAACATCAAAATCACACACACACACACCTATACACACACTCTTTCTCTCTCACACACACCCTCTCTCGGGTCTCTCCAGTCACGTGACGCGTCCTGCCGGTTACACTTCCTGTCTTCAGCTCTCTTTTAATCTCGTCTGTGTGTCTAAACCTGTGGTTGTTCAGTCTGTCCGTCAGTCGGTGGGGTCTTTCTGTCCGAACCTCACACAGTCTGTACCTGAACGCACCTCGAGCCTTAAAGTGAGTCTGAAAACAAGCAGCTAATGCTCGCAGCTAACGTTAGCTAGCTGCTGTGTTTACCTCCGCTGACTCCACAGAGTCCGCTGAAATATTCCTATTCAGATATATATGTTTGTCTTTCGTCCAGCAGCGTCTTCCGGTGGGTTTTTCCGTCTGTAGAGCCCAGCAGGTGTTGAGTGAGCCACCATGGCCGGTCTGCTGTCGGTGCAGTGCCTCGTCTCTCTGAGGGGTTCAGGGAGTCTCATTCATTTGAGACCCGCAGCTGCTCTGAGCGTCCGCAGGAGAAACTACAGCACCGAGTCTCCATCCGAGTTCCTGCACCGCAGTGTTGTACCATCCATGCATTACCAGAAGAGTCTGCCCAGGTAGTGAAGCCAAAGGGGGGGTTGCTCAGTGTGTGGGACAATATGTAATGTAAGGTTTTAATTCAGGATCATGTTTGTGTGATGTGTGAAGATGAGCTAAACTACTCTGAAAATGTCAGGTGGGCTGCAGCAAGCTGTGCTCCGTTAAAGAAGGTGACCCATTAAGCTCTTAGATGAATGTGGGTGAAAGAGCACAAGTGATTTATCATGGGTAACCACTAGAGGGCCTTCACACCTGCTGGAGTCTGACATGTACTTCATTTTTATCTCTGATGACTCTTTTCTTTATGGTTTAGACTGCCCATTCCAAAACTGGAGGACACCATGAAGAGGTATTTAGCCGCCCAGAGGCCTCTGTTGGATGATGACCAGTTCACGTGAGTTTACATGAGGAATCTGACCTTTTATTATCATTATGATACATACCTACGCTATGTTGTGCCAATAATTCTCTGTTTCTGTCTTAACTCCGACAGCCTTTACTTTGTGTCCTTAGAGCAACAGAGAAACTTGCACAAGATTTCCAGCACGGTGTGGGAAAACAGCTGCACGAGGAACTGGTCGCCCAGGACAAAAACAACAAGCACACAAGTTACATCTCAGGTGAATTTTCCACTCAGACGATTAACAACCTAAAAAACGGAGCATCTTAAAAACGCACACAGTGACCAATCTACTTCTTCTTCTTCTTCTTCTTTCAGGACCGTGGTTTGACATGTACCTCTCCGCCCGCGACTCTGTCGTGCTCAACTTCAACCCCTTCATGTCCTTCAACCCCGACCCCAAGACGGAGTACAATGACCAGCTCGTGCGGGCGACCAATATGGTGTGTTCGGCGGTGCGCTTCATGAAAACACTGCGAGCTGGGATACTGGAGCCCGAGGTTTTTCACCTCAACCCGGCGAAGAGCGACACAGACGGCTTCAAGAAGTTAATCCGCTGGGTCCCGTCTTCGCTGTCTTGGTACGGAGCCTACATGGTGAACGCCTACCCCCTGGACATGTCTCAGTACTTCCGCCTCTTCAACTCCACTCGGATTCCCAAGCGTGGCCGAGACGAGCTCTTCACGGATGAGAAAGGGCGACACCTGCTCGTTATGAGGAAGGGCAACATGTATGTGTTTGACATTGTGGACAGGGATGGGAATCTGGTGAAGCCTTCAGAGATCCAGTCCCACCTGAAGTACATTTTGGCCGACCCGACGCCAGCGCCTGCCTTTCCCCTCGGGGTGTTGACCAGTGAGAACAGGGATGTGTGGGCCGGGCTGAGGGAGAAGCTGATCGCTGCTGGAAACGCAGAGGACTTGCGGACCGTCGACAGCGCCCTCTTCTGTCTCTGCCTGGATGATGAAAGCATGAGGGACCATATTCACATCTCCCACAACATGCTGCACGGCGATGGCTGCAACCGCTGGTACGACAAGTCCTTCAGCATCATTCTGACCAAAGATGGACAGGCGGCCATCAATTTCGAGCACTCCTGGGGCGATGGCGTGGCTGTGCTCCGTTTCCAGAATGAGATCTTCAAAGACACAACGGAGCAGCCGCTGGTCCACCCGGGCTCTGCTGCCGCCGCCGTGGATTCATCCTCCGCTGTGCGCAGACTGCAGTTCAAGCTGGATGGCGAGCTGGAGAGTGGCGTCAAAACAGCCAAGGAGAACTTTGATTCAGCTGTATCAAAACTCACCATCGACGCCATGGAGTTCAAGAAAGGTGGGAAGGAACTATTAAAGAGGAGCAAGTTGAGTCCAGATGCTATAGCTCAGCTGGCTTTTCAGATGGGCTTCCTGAGGCAGTACGGGCAGACAGTTGCCACGTACGAGTCCTGTAGCACCGCGGCCTTCAAGCACGGCCGCACAGAGACCATCCGGCCAGCCAGCATGCACACAAAACAGTGCTCACATGCCTTTGTTTGCCAGCCAGGACAGCACAGTGTGGAGCAGCTACGGGCCATGCTCAGTGAATGCTCCAAATATCATGGCCAGCTCACCAAGGAAGCAGCCATGGGTGTGTATGAGATGTCTCTACATGGATTTATTGACATTATTTTACTTTTTTCTTTAATTATCTCAATGTTGGATGTCCCTTCTATCTTAAAGCTTTACTCCAGTAATTACACGTATCTGATCCACAAAACCTAAAATGATCATACTTGAGATTCTTCAGTGCATTTATTTCCAAGTTGGAATTGTGTGTGACATTTATGTACCATATTGTGCCTCTATAACCCCACAATGAAAAAAAGCACCTTATAATTCCTGTGATTTGTGTAAAATGAGTCATACTACACTTCACATTTTATTAATGCACGTGAGGTTTTGTTAATCTGAAATCTCAGTTTTATGTTCTTTTCTCTTCACCAGGCCAAGGTTTTGACCGTCACCTGTTTGCCCTGAGATACCTGGCTAATTCAAAAGGCCAGGCTCTGCACAGCCTGTACACAGACCCAGCCTACGCCGCCATCAACCACAACATCCTCTCTACCAGCACCCTCACCAGCCCCGCCGTGAGCCTCGGTGGCTTTGCGCCGGTGGTGCCCGATGGGTTTGGTGTTGGCTACGGTGTCCATGACGACTGGATCGGCTGCAATGTGTCCAGCTACCCAACTCGCAACGTGCATGAATTCCTGCAGTGTGTCCACAAATCTTTAGAGGACATTTTCACTGTCCTGGAAGGAAAGCCAATCAGCTAAGGAACAGGTTGTTCTGTTGTCACCAAAGAGAAAAAATAGCTTATTTTCAGAACAGCGAAGCCGAGTTCAGCCGCCTTCATTCAGTCGTAATTTTCAGCTGCCAAGTAGTTGATTAACTTCCCTGGGCAAACATGAAGAAAGTAATTTGAATATTATATTTTATACATCTTTACAGAAACACAAGGGGAATCAGTGTTTATATATACTTCTTTTTTCAGAATTAATGTTTGAGTGCAAGTTGGGACTTTGTCGGTTTGTCAGTGGACACGTCATAACAGTCAATTTAATTATGAAAACCACACTGAACTTAAAATACTAGAAAAACCTGTCAACTGTCAGCACTGACTGAACTTTACAGTCATGTTCATTATTTTTAGGTTTACACAACAGTGTAAGGATTTTGTTCATTTTATTATTTAAGCATCAGGGCTTTCAGATGTACAATATCTCTGCAATTCAGATTACTGAGCTAGATTATGTGCCTTATCAAAATGTGAATTTAACAGAATTGGTTGATTGTCACTGTAATAACTATTTAACTGTAATTAACAGCCATTGTCATTAACAGCCTTATTGATGTGGTTGAATGTATATTGAAATAAAATGTGACTACATTTGCTCCACTATGTGATGAATGATTGTGCTGCCAGAATATTTTCCCATTCAAAATTTTTTTTAACTAGAATATTTTTTTTAATTCACAGAATATCATTTAGACCCAGGCTATACACTTGTCAGTGAAAGTTGTGTTGATGGCAGCAAAGGCCACTTTTAAGACAAAACAGTAAGTTTTTCCTAATTCTTTATTTAAAATAAAAAACAGTTCCACCAAAAGCAAATGTACAAATGCGGTAGTACAACAACAGAAACAGAAGCTAAAGCAATTAAAATGAGCAAAATCCACATTTAGATGGGCTTGATCTTGAAGTGTAGGCCAATGAGACTGAAGACGAGACATTTCAGATCTTGCACCAGGTAGTAGAACACGCGGAGGCCTTCAGGGTCCCTGAAACAGACATTTTGAAAGTTAGAACCTTTTGGTCAGTGACACATATTCAGCGTATACTTTCACAGCTCTCGAATAAAGAACTCACTTTGACTGGTTCACATCAATCAAGGAGCCGATTTTGGAAGTTGTGAATGAAATGTGCTCGTCTCCAATGACAATCTCCAGTTCCTGTAAAAAATTAGGACAAAAAAGGAAAGTTGTTCTTGAGGTCTCAAAACGGATTTTGCTCAAACTCATCAATGCAGAACTAATTTCACCCAGTTCAGACTTCATGTTATCAACAATTGGTTGACCAAATGTGGAAAGGTGGGATACTCAGTCTGTGCTATCAAAATCTAACCAGTCTAGTCACTAACAGTACTTCACATAAAAAAACAAATTGGTGCTTCCAACAACTCAATAAATGGTTAAGAATCAACATGAAACATAATCTGGTCACAAACCTGTCTGCCAACTCTGTCAGGAGGTGGCCACAGTGCATCATCTTCCTTAGTGATCTCACTGTCATCGATGATCCTCTTCAGCTCTTCCATCACACTTTTGTGTACATAAGCCTGTTGACAGATGAACCAGATTAAACTCGGGATATGTTTAGAGCCAGGCCACGTATTTATAACACGGATATGATGTGAGATCAGGTACATCCCAACTATGATCAACTTTTTTCCAACATGTGAATCTCATGCTGTAAGTGAGGATGAACTGTGTACTCAGTTGATCATCACTCACAAGCCCACTAATGAACACACACCGCAAACTTTACTAGTCCAAAGTCTGGCCTTTTTACCAAGATGGCCAAACAATCCCAAACAGCAGGGTTTTCTATGGAGGATAGTGACTCCTACAGAAAAGTGTTTTAGCCATCAGTTACCTCTTTTCTGATCATCACGTCATTCTTGTAGTTGCTGTTGTTTGCGTATCTCAGTTTACCTGCAAACAATAATCGGAAATGTGAAACAAAGCATCACCTGAAACAAAACGCGTGCCTGTTTGATCCTTGCAGGCCACATGGCGGTCACAAACTCAGACGACATTATCTAAACATTACTGCGTCTATCAAAAGTATATTTAGTGGTATTAACTCAGTTTACACATTAACAAAATAGCATTTATTAAACCACAGAGAGTTTCACAGGGATTTGGCGCCGCTGAGGCCTAACTACTACCGGGTGGCTAAAAGCGTTAGCTCGGACAGCTAACACGCCTCTTATTGCCAAAATGAACTCACCGTCAGGTCTGAATTCAAACTCCAGGAACTCGTGTCCAAACTTCCCCTTGTGTCCAACATAATATCTCAAATAGAAGTCACTCGTTGACATTTTGATTCTCCACAACTTCTCTTTCTAGTGGAGCAAAGGACTAGAGTTAGCTAGCAAGAGAGCCGAAGCCTCGCCACTATGTGCGCATGCGCAAAGGTTCACTGCTAAGGTTACTGCTGTGCCCTGAAGTTTGTCTCACAGGAGGATCATACTGTACCGTGTTGTCCTTGAAAAGATGAAATTCTCATTGATAGTCCCGTGTTTTATTCCTCCTGCAAAATACCAATGACAGCACGTATTTATTCAGACATTTCCTTTGTTCTTGAAAATAATCAGCCAACGTTTGGACTCTAATTGCATCAGGTGAAAAATGCGGTCATATTTTTTAATGCGGCGTCCAACAACACTCAAAAGACACTCTGTCTCCTGAAATGTCTTTTTTCTTTAATTTTGTAGGTAATTGTAAATCCTCGAGTCTGATTTATGCTGTCAGGGTATATAGTTAAAACGTGCTGCCTGAAAGACTTAGCTCAGGGACAATTTTAAATATAGAGTAGTCGCGTCTGATTGACGTCATCATTTTCCGTATCTAGCAACGTTTCTGTCCACAGCGCACGTGTGTTGTTCCAAACTTTGAGCCATGGCAGGCTCGTTTTCTCAGCAGCTCGAGGATCTGTTGAATCCTCTGCCAAAGTTTGCTGATCCAGAAGATGAGGAAGATGAAGCCACCAGAGCCAGAGTGACTGATAAATTCATCGAGGGTGAGGAAGATGAAGATGAGATCGGCAGCAGCACTCTGAGGAGGAACAACACATCTCTGCTGGCAGAGACCGACAAGCGGTACGAAGGGAGGGCAGTCTCCCGGAAACAACTGCTGAGGGAAGCTGAGGGGTCAGGTGAGGAGGAGGAGGAGGATGAAGAGGAGGAGGGCAGCATAGAAGACGACGAAGAAGAGGATTCTATGGAGGATGAAGAAGCAGATAACGATGATGATGATGATGATAATGAATTAGACGATGATGAAGACTTGATGGACAGTGAGGTGTCAAAGATGAAGAGCGATGGTACAACCTTTCCTCAGAAAGTGGACTTTCGCAAACTGACAGCGGGCATGGATGACCTGGGAGTCAGCGAAGACGAGGAGAGCGGAGGCAGCGACGAAGAAGAAGGCTTTGATGATGATGAGGCGGATGATGACAGCGGTGACGACGATGAGGACGAAGAGGATGAAGAGGTGGAGGATGAGGGAACCATCCGCACGTTTTCTCAGGGCAAAGTGGACGAGGAGGTTGAGAAAGGGAAGGCTGTGAGGAACCAGCTGACCCTGTGGGACCAGCTGCTCGAGGGCCGAATCAAACTCCAGAAAGCTCTGGTGACCGCCAACCAGCTCCCACAGCCGCAGATTCTCCCAGAGTTCAAGAGGAGGGGCGGGGCCGAGCTCGCCGGGCAGCTGAAGAACACCCACAAAGCCCTGAAAGCTCTTCAGAGATCCCTGCTGGAGCTGCACGATCAGCTGCTGTGCCAGACCTCCGACACCAGGAGCATCGCTCTGGGCTCGACGGGGGCGCAGGGTGATGACGAGGAGATCGACAGCGACGAGGGTGAAGCGGGGTCAGACCGGGAGGCTGGAGCTCCTAAACGGAAACTGGAGATGGCGGAGTACCCAGACTTCATGGCCAAACGTTTTGCCGCCTTCCAACCTTACCGCGACGCCACGCTGCAAAAGTGGCACGACAAAACCAGGTTGACGATGGGAAAAAGCAGCAAGGGCTTCGGGGCGTTCGACAGAAACATTCTGACCCAGGTGGAGCAGGTGCTGATGGACAATGAGAGGCTGGTGAGGCGCACACAGACGCGGCGCTCTGAATACAGAGTCCTGGGGAAGAGGGAGGCCTCCGCTCTCACGTCTGCCACCGTTCCAGAAGGAGAGGAGGCGGAGCAGCAGCTGAAGTCAAACGTGCATCTGAAGGATCTGGACGAGGACATATTCGACGACGACGATTTCTACCACCAGCTGCTGCGAGAGCTGATTGAGCGCAAGACGAGCGCGGCGGACCCCAACGACCAGGTGGCCATGGGCAGGCAGTGGCTCGCCATTCAGAAGTTGCGCAGTAAGATCAAGAAGAAGGTGGACACCAAAGCCAGCAAGGGCCGCAAAGTCCGATTCCACGTGCACAGCAAGCTGGTCAATTTCATGGCTCCCATGGACCACAGCTCCATGAGCGACGAGGCGCGCAGCGAACTGTACCGCGGCCTCTTTGGTCAGAACTCCACGGCCAGGGAGTGACGTGAAGGAGCTGCTCGTGTGAAGGAGCTGCTCGTGTGAAGGAGCTGCTCGTGTGAAGCAGCGTCTGGATATAAACTAAGCAGTGCCTTCTATTTTTCACAGGAATGATGCAAAGCGCAGAGAGAGAGGCTGGACTGCTCATTTGGTTAATGGTGATGCTCCCACAACTCGGAACAATACAGACTCAAAGTTCTTAATGAATCGTTTTTATACAGAGAGACTATATGTGGATTATGATCAGTTTGTGATAAACTATCTATTACTTTCCACTGTAAAACAAAGTGCATGGGGGTGTTAAGTGAAAACAAGTAATATACTGTTTTTTTTTCTTTTCTCTGAGTCTCTGCTGGTGTAAGTAAAGTGTGTGCTTCAAAGTGTTTGGTCTTTTTTATGTAGTGCTCATTGTCCTAACATATACCATGTACTAATATTTATCATATACCCATTTCTACAGTTTATAAGACTATAAAAGAAATCAACAGACTTTGCAGTTTTCCACAAACAGGAAATGATAGAGCACTCTTGTTAAACTGCAGTTTTAAACGTTTACTGTCAACTAAACTGTAAAATAGTTTGAGATGTTTCAGGAGCCACAGTGTTTCATCCACCATTAGTTAAATCTATTTGTGAGCAGTTCTTCCATTTCCCTTGCTCACTGCATTGTGGGACAATAATTTCCATCAACAGTACACTAAAGTATAATACACTTTTTTTACTGACTATATGTTTATACATGTACTAAGGTTTTGGCCACAGACATAAACAACAGTATGGTGAGTGAGGTTATGTTCTTTCAGCAGTCATCAGATTTAAATAAACTGACAGAAGGAGAGGAGAGGGTTGCTGTATTTTACAAAACACACAATGTGGTGAAGTAAATGATTAATTATCCTGCCATTTCAGATCCTCTTTTTATCCTCCTGTGTCGCTGCTGTATCTCCTCCACTGATCTTGTCAGTCAGCACAGACCAGTGGTGTGCTTTCACTGATCACATCAACTCCTCCTGTATTAACTTTCTCCTGACTTAAATAGGAGCTGCAGCTCCTCCAGAGTCCTGTCCCATCCAGCTAAATCTGCTCATATCTATCAGCTGTCATACACATATGATACAGCTGAGATGCTGGAGAAATTTGTTTGTGGACATTGAGGTGGACAACATCATAAAGTCACAAACAGCAGTGAAGAGTGTAAACAGTGGAGGGAGAGGCAGTAAAACCATTGCCATGAAACTGTACACACATTAACTTTCCCCAAAGGAGAAATCATAACAGTGGTCCCCTGTGAAATTTTTACTTGTCCAGCACTTTATGAAAAAATACCTACAACACTAATAAAACTTTTATCAGCCTCAGCGGGCATCAGCCTTTTGTTAGTATGTCAACACACTAAATTAAGATGGTGAACATAACTGCATCAGCATACCTCTGTGCTGTAATACAGAAAAGGTCATAGCAAAGCCCAGACTGAAGTATGCAAACTGTGACTCTGGTGTCACAGTCCTGTGTTTTGTACACTCATCATCCACACTGACCACCTCCATGTGACTCTGGTGTGTTAGATACATACAGTGTTTCAATCTAAAAAACAATCTGAACATAATCCACCATGCGAATATGTTTGAAACAGTTCACTGATATATAAACCAAATTTCTTAGAGACAAAGACGCCAGCATCAGGAAGTCCAGCACCTATGAGACAGCCTGATGGAGTCTGTCAGTCAGAGCAGGAAGCAGCAGAGAGCACGTACTGTGTGAGGGATGCTGGGTGTAGAAATGATGCACTTGACTGATTTCCAGTAGACAGCACAAAGCAGCGAAGAAGAAAAAACCCACACAGCAGCTCCTCAGTGAAAGAAAGAGTAAACTGAGGGATCCGAAGGCAGAGGATGCTGCTGATGACCTCATAGCTCAGTGTTAGAGGGACCCCCACTAGATTTCCTCCTCCGCAGACGCTCAGATAACTCAAGCACTGTATCTGATCCAGCCTGTCCAATGGGAGACTGCGTGCAGAGAAAATAATACTGGAATTGAAAAAAATGGAAATTGGAAAATGAAAGAGCTCAGTGTAAGAGTCAAAAGTACGAGGAAGGAATTGGTGCTGCTTGTTAAGTTCAGCAGTTTGAGACCTAGACCCTCCTCTGACCCTCCGCCTCCAACCTCCATGCACAACCATTCACCCCCTGACTGTACAGGCCTGCAGGCTCCACACTATGTGATACTGAGGCTGATGCAGATGGGTATCAGTAAAACCACCCATGACTCAGTGCTGAGGAACCAGACAGGCTTATTCACTTCAGGAAATCTGATATTTCACTCCAAAGTTTTAATCCTCAGTCTCATAAACATGGATTCACAGAAAAAACCCGATGACTGTGTACGTCATGACTGTCGCTGGGCTTGCTCGGTGAGCTCCAGTAGTCCCACTTTAGGCAATGGTGGGAGAACATGGCAGCAGATGTGGCTCATTTCATTTTTAGAGTCGTCACCAATGGAATGACTGTGAACAATCAAAGTAAATATCTCACATTTAAATGTCATGTTTTTTCCCATTTTGTTTGATGTACAGACAGATGTAACTAAAAGTCGACTGACTCATTGAGTTATGTTGTCTGAAGGTAGCGTAGCTTGCCTTTGTTTCAGAGGTACAAATTATTGACTGGATAGAAGCAGAAAATATGTATAATATTGACTTTGAACTAGTCTGACCACTTCAGGCTGCTAAAATTTGAACTCAGCAGCTGGCTCACTGGTTTTCCAGCGCATCATTTGAGCCTATACACCATTTTATCTGCATGTAACATGTTGCACCGTGCACCAGTACACACCTGGAGTGGAAAAGCTATTCATCTGTCAGATTATGTCTTTGTGTTAATGTAGAGCTGAACTAAAGCTTACATGTAGATTTAGACTTTTGACTGAGAAACATTGTGGGGAGGGGCTTTGGAGGTGTGGAGGGCTAGAACCTATACTGGCTTTAATTTTCAAAATAAGATCACTCTCATATGGGTAAGATTAGGAGAATCTCTGACTGGGTTATGTCTAGTTTTCCCTGACTTTAATCACTGGGTTCCTTAAGAGTTTGATCATACTTCACTCAAATAGGAATAATAGTGCATTTTATGCTGCATTTATTAGTTTTCGTCCAGTAACAGTTAAACATCAAATATTCACAGACCACCAGACTTTATTGAATCCATAGCCGAAAATAGTCCCCAACAAATGCACTATTTCCTCTACAGCACCCTTCTGAAAGAACATATTTGCAAGCTGTTTTGAAAGATTTTCAGGTTAGATGGAGCTGGAGAAGTTGAAGAGTTGACAGCAAAATAAAACTGTATATTTATCACACAGAGCAACATTGAGCCAACAAGTTAAAACCATTTATTGTCGATTGTTTCATAATGTACAAAAAAAACCTTTCTAATGTGCACACTGAGACATAAAATGGTGCACTGTGCATCGAAAGAGAACAAAAGAAAAAGAAGAGCTCATGAGCAGACAGAAGCAGGCTCACAGCAGAGTGCTCTGAGATACTTTTACATTCAGCCATGAGTACACAAACTGCTGAACCTAATTATTTACCTCTAACTTAGGCAAATGGTACAATTAAGCATTTCAAAAAGGTAACCACCATCAAAAACTAAGAAAAACTCATGCTAGGCAATAAAAATCAATAAGAATAAAAAGAGTACAGCAGTTTTTATGGCACTTTACTTTTCCTCATGTCTGTAAAGATTAACATTCAAAGGAAAAGTATTTGATGGGTCCTGATGGGACTAGAGCTACAATTTGTTAAATCGTTCACAGTTGAAACCCAATATCCATGTTCTAGCTTATTAACTGCTTTATCCGCTCATTACGGCGGATTCCAAACCAAGGACACAGCTCAGGTTCCCTTAACGGTCCGAAAGCTCGACCCTCCCCTGTGATTACATCTGCTGGTCATATGAGTTCAAAACGATTTTTAAAATGCATGCATCAGCCTATTAGAGAGTACAGAGGCATTACGGGAGGCTTTATACTTGTAGCAAACACGATCACCATTTGAAAAGAAAATACATATTTGAGAACAATCACAGCGCAAAAGTTTTTAAATGACAGCTATTCACTTTGAACCACAGAAAAACTCCATTTACAAGGTACAACGTTGGCAGCTTGTTTCTGTCTCGCACATTTAGACTGCAGTTTATTTAGTCACAAAGGTTGGCTACAGACCTTTCAAACACTTCAGCTAACTACTTCATAGTTCAAAACAACAGGTTCAAATGAATATTTATTTACTTATAATAATAGCAACATCTTTGTCTGACATCAACATAGTACTGGCAATATAAGGCTCCAACTCCCACATTGACACTAAAGGAAATCATTTATAAATACAGCAACCAAATTACTCTCATGAGGTGGTGAGATTGTCAAAATGTCTGTAGTGAACTCGACTGAACATTCAACTGAACCCAAGCAGAGGTGGTGATTGTCCAGCCCTTTCCCAAACATCAGAGGATGAAACAGGGCCCCCGTATGGCTGCTGTTGGATCTGCACTGATAGTGTTTCAGCCAGTACTGAAAACATACACAGCAGAGCAACAGGGCAGTACAGTTTCCGGTCAGCCCTTCTTTACTCTCTTTGCCTTTAAATGGTCTGGACTCAATCAGGTCATGTGCAGGTCAACTGGTGTACAGACATTTAGAGTAAAACTGGGAAAGATTTGGTTGCAAAGCGAAAGTTTCTGGACATATAGATTGCAAATTTATTTTCTTTTTATCTGGAAATAATCTGGTGCACATTTAAATGTTGTGACTGAAGTATTGAAATAAGAGATATATGTAATCTAGACATCAGACTTTCACTGTTCAACCAAATAAAGCTTGGTTATAACCTAAATGCTGTGCTGTCATTTCAGACTCAGAGGTCTTATCCTAATTATTGATTAAGGGCATGTCTTTTTCTTAAAAAAAGGAAAAAACAGAAGCAAATAAAGAGGAATTAAATGTCAATGTAAAATCAGTTTTGTAACTTTATATCAAAATGATCTTATTGGTAGTGTGAAGAAAGCTTTAAAACAGCATTTAGACCATCGTGTAATGAGATTAGATTTAGCGAAAATATGAAATTAACTTAAATCAAATATTAAAAAATGTAAATGTATATGCTAAATAATCTGGAAAATTATTTTTCCAGAACCCACTTTAAAAAAGTGGGTTCATGACCTCAGTATCTTTAAAAACACAGTCTGGACTATGAAGCCCTGAAACTCTCCAAATGTAGTTCATACACAGCAAAGATATAACTCAATACATCAACAAACAATACTGCTGAAAATTCAAAGTGGAGTATAATTTGCTGCTTTTAGTTAAACTTCCAAACAGTTGATACAAATAGCAGAAAGCATTTTTATCTAATTCACCAATAATCATGTAATATTCCATTTATTTAGTTATAATAATACTAATAATACTAATAATAATAATAATAATACTTTTACAACATCTGGTCAGTTTCAGGACTCCATACTTGTTGATGTGGTGAACCTTTGAAAATATGTATTTAGAAAAGAAACACCAAATAGCTAATTCACTCATTTGTTGTTTTCATGTTTAGCTGTATATGAATAAGAAATGTAGAATACAGCCCAAGGTAGAAAATGAAATTTGAATTTGAAAATTTGAAGAATATCATAAAGAAAAGTCTTTTGCAGTTCAGGTACATGAGACATTTTATAGTTTTTCCATTTTTATGCTGTAGAGAAAAATAAAGCATGTGTTAGTGAAATACGAAAACTAAGACATATTTATTTCTTGAGTTTTCTGTACAATGACTTACTGAGTTAATATACTGTAGCACTGCTTTATTCAAAATCTGTCATATGTTCTGCTCATCTTTAGTAAAGACGAGTTAAAGTACTTTGAAGGCCTCCAGGTTTTAAATACTGATTTAGTCTTAAGCATCATAAAAGCACTTTGTTCAACCCTTTTCTTTACTTTGCAGTTTCGTTTTGAAATGAAAAGACAAATCTCTTTTTTATTTTAAATCATCAACAGAAATCAAAATACTTGTTTTGTGCTTGAAGGCACTTTTGGAGACACAAAGTAGTTGAACGTTGGGATTCAGAGGATAGTTGAGTCAGACCAAAGGAAAAAATCTGCAGTGACATCAGTTGCAAAGCTAACTCAGCCTTTGCAAACGGATACGGCCGTGCAAAAAAACTCAGCGAGGAGTCGATTAATTTGTCTTTGGAATGAGAGAATTACCTCCAAATTAAAAGTCCCTCTCTGAAAGTGACATCCATCTCAATGTGCTTGTTTTCCAGCATAAAGAGAGCCACTGCCACCAGAGACTAGAGCTGCAGAACGACAGAGATACTGCGAGGCAGCATCAGGGACTTGTATGAAAAGAAACCCTCATTAATCAAAATTAAAACAGATTTTTCAAATTATCCTGTTTTTTTATTTGGACACAAATCAGGAAGTTTTATCCAAAAACAGTGAAGTGCTGCGATGTTTCCGATGGTCTACACCTTCACTTCCACCAGTACAATGTTGAAACTTCCGGCAGGAGGCTGTTAAAGAGGCTCAGCTTTAAAAAGTGACAGCACAAAGCCTCCGCAACAGCTGATAGACAAGAAAAGTTCAGAAAGTAAAGTTAAGAAATGTAAACCTGTTAAGAAATGTAACATCTAACTGAACACTAAATTCTCACAAAAAAAACCTTAACCACATGGACAATAAATGCAATTTCATGCAAGCAGTTGAACTCATGATGCTTCAGTCATGACTTCATTTTCATTGACATTTTCTGTACTAACGGCTGTTAAGAAGTACAGACGCGCTGATCTCCAGAGGTGACTTCTTCTCAAACGTCTAGTTTTCAGTGCTGAGATTTAAAAGAGAGGTTTGTGTTTGTGGTCGTCATCGGCAAACCTCAGCACTGCGCACACGTCCGAAGAAGACCCTCTGAGTCATCATATCAGCCTGGTGTGTTCTCTGTACTTTTTTTTTCTTTTTTGGCATTTCACATAACCATAAAAATAAGTCCTTCTCATAACTACTTCTTTTTCACCTGGTAGAACCTCATGAAATTTCTCCTCCACATTCTTCAGTCTGGTTGTCTTTAACACCCATTATATTGTTTTCCATCAGTCACAGTTTATGCAGGAAACAAAGAATTGTGCCAGAAGTGGGAAATAATACTGAGCCGTCACGCAGTCACTGGCTGTGCTGTGGAGTGCTGCAGTGTTTTTTTTTTTTTAGAAACAACATGGTTGGCTGTCTTCTTCAGCACCAAACGGGTTTTAAGAAAGTTGGTTTTGACTCTTGTGAAATTAACCAATTTGGGATCCTTAAAGTTTCAGCTGAGCCTTTGCTCAGTCAATAACACTGACTCGATGGTGTGAATGTTTTTAACACTGATGTGAGAATGAACCTACTCTTATTGGCTGTACACTAATTCTGGGTCAGAGTCAAAGCAATCATGAATTTTACTCCAGAGTTTGGGGCAAGCTCCAAAAAGAATGATACTACCTTTCCCATAATGCAACAAACTGCACATGTAACCGCTGGTAAACACCCGGATCCATCCATCGCTACGCCCTCAGTTTGTAACGCAGCTTGGCTCAACCTGAAATAATTCCAATGATGTCACTATGACATCGCTGGGGATATTTTGTCACCCCCTCGAGAGCGACACACATAACTATTCACAGACTGGAAAATACTCAACACGACATGTAAACTGATCTTCATGTGAAAAATCAGTGCACTGCCCCTTTAAGGTATTTACACTGGCCAGTGCTGTGGTGTGTTTTAAATGTCACGGCAGCTAGGATGTCTGTATCTAAAGAGGAATACAGTGTTACAGTCTGAGTTACAGTCCAAAATGCATTTTGAGGGTGAAACTTGAGGACAAATGTAAAAATCTCAGACAGACTGGAATGATTTCTGTGACAGGGTGCGTGCTGAAGAGCTCCCTGGTTGCAGTAATAAACTGGTCCCCTGTGCTCTACAGCAGTCAACACTGCAGCACCAGACAACTTTAAACACTAATACAATATATACACGTTACAGCCCCACAACACTAGATATACACTAGAAATCCAGGAGGACTACGTTTGTTTTTTCACTCCAGCTGCCCCTGAACAGGCTGAGAGGTCGGGACATTACTCAAGATTCATTATTTGGCACCTGACATTCAGGCTGGGCCTTGTTTGGTGAGGCAGGTCAGACTAGAGGCTGTTCTGGGTCGCTGGAGTTGAGTTGGGTTTCCATCACGGTTTCGTCTGGGTACGGGTTGGGGTACGGGTTGAGGAACGGGTTGGTGAGGCTGGTCATCGGGAGGAGGGTGGGCGTGGCGGGTTTGGCAGCATCAGGTCCGGGTGCGGTGCCGTTTCCGGACGTGGCACCACCTCCGGTGCCGCTCGGGTGGCCAGGGTCTAGGCCTGCAGGCTGGACATGCGGATCTGCGAGCTGCTCTTGCTGAGGATGGACAGCTGCGTGCCCCCGTTCACCCCACTGCTCGCCAGCGAAGGATGCCGGTGCTTCAGGTCCACAGCAAAGTACCTGTTCACCGTCCAGCTGCGCCATTTCCTCTTGATCTCCGATTGCACCTTGAGGGATATACTTCACAAGGTCATTATTAATGGACCTCGCTGGAAAGAGACAAGCTCACTGTCCTTCAGTCTCACTCTACCTCTGTCTGTACTGTAGTTCAGGCTCACTGATGTAGATTCGTACTGTTTTTCTCTGGAAAATACAATTTTCTTAAGAGGAAGTTTGATTGAACCACTTTCTAGCTGGGTTCTATGCCCTAGTAGTCTTCTGTTGCAGCAAGAAGTAACATTAAGAATACAATCCATATAAAAGAAAACAGTGAGAAAATGCACTGCTGCTGATTATGTGCCAAATTTCAAAGAACATTTTAAAACACCATCTAATGTGCATACCATTTGTAGTTGTTGTGTAGTTGTTTATGTTTGTAATATAGATTTTATTTTGTATTTTGTTTTATAATAAAATACACAATGTCTAATCCATGTCATAATTCAAATGATTTGCATTTCAAACCTCATCTAATGAGCTCTCTAATGTTGTTATGTACAGTATGTTTAATTACAGGAAACTGGTATAATGGTGTCAGTAATTGTTTTAAAGGAGTTTTACCTCTCCATTCAGGAAGCAGTAGAGGACAGCCACCACAAAGCCCTGACAAAGAGACAGAGAGAGACAGAGAGTGAGACAGAAACGCTGAATCATGTACTGGAAGAGCAGATGATGCATGTGGAGTAGATTTGTGTTTCTTCTGACTCTGAACACTCTTGATATAAAGTTTGTGTTTAACTGCAAGGTTAAGTCAAGTCACATAATGCTGACTGTTAAAATGACATTTTCCTTTGAAAGCTTTTTTTTTTAATACAGTAACTCATATTTTCATTTGTGTGGTGCAGGCTCAACTTAAGTCTGAATCTCAGTCCTTAAGTTAATTTGCACAGATATTCCTAAATCCAAAACGTGATGGAGAAGTAGTCACCTGGAAGGATCCGAGGCCGAGCTCAAACACCAGACGCTCTCTCTTGCTGACGTTCTCGGGGGAGAAGGCGAACACAGTGTAGTGGATCCCAAACAGAGGAATCAGGAGCAGAGTGGAGCGGGCCAGCCTCCTGCAAAGTGACACACACACACACACACACACACACACACACACACACACACACACACACACCCATTATAAAGACAGGACTGGGCCGCAGTATCTGGGTCCACCATATAAAAATGAGAGCATGTAATATGAGCACATATTGTGTGTGTTTTGAACAGATGGATACGGAAGAAATTCAAGTCTAAAACTGTAAAATCTGACTTAAATTGAGAGAACTGGTCAAACTAGAGCTATCACATACTTCACATTAACTGATGAAAAATATGTGGCAATAAGTAAATGTAATATCTTTCCACCTGTCAGGAATCTTCATGGTCATCAATGTTTAAATATTTTGTACTATTCAAACTTACTGTGATCTGAAAATTGCATTACTGTATCACAGATTAAATATCAAGAGAATGACTTTATGACCCTCAAACTCAAAGTGACTTCAAACTCACTGGTTTTCATGCATTTTCACATTCTTCTCCTAAACCTCTTTGGTTATCCTGGAGGTTTGTTCAAAATCAGATTCAGTAAACTATCCCAGCCATGCAAACTTCACTCGTTTAAGCCTGAAGAACACCAGCTGTTCATGAGGTTTGTGAGATTTCATCATTAGCAAGGCCCCTAAAATTGTCATATAGGATTGAATGTTCTTTGTGATGATAGGAACATGAATTATATCTGTATGTATGTTAGTTGTATATATTTCTCTGCATCATTCCTGTACAATATGGAAATTTTAGAGTCCTTCACACTGAGGTATTATGATATCAGATTTTCCATAGTGCAGACTGTCTGACTATGACTCATTCAATTTATAGAAACTAGTGCAGAACTAAAGAGTAATCAGATTATTCACCTGATTGAGTAATGAGGAAAATAATCTCACTCACATAGAGTAATCATTAAATAGATTACTAAACTGATTCCTTTTAAAGGATAGCATATAAGCAAATTAACAATAGAAAAGTAAAAGTTGACAGATTAAATAAACACCAATTTTCAGAACAAAATCTCAGGAGCCATCTTGACAGTTACTGTAATTTTAACAAACAAAATATTTTATTCAAGAAAAAGTAAAAGTTAATTGCCTTACAGGTAAATACTGGATTCATTTCCACCGATATCTGGGGACTGTAGCTTCTGGACAAGGATGATGATGATGCCAATGAAGAGCACAAAGTTGATCTGTAGAAAAATGTAGTGAAAAAAATTGAAATCTTTGGCAGTTAAAACCTTATCTACATGTCATACGCACGCGCGCACACACACACACACACACACACACACACACACACACACACACACATATATATGTATATGTAGATAGATAGACCTGTTTTTTATACACACACACCTTTTTTTTTTAACTCCTATTCATACTTTTCCTAGCTGTCTATATGCAGTTCTAATTATGCTGCTTCAATGTTGTGCGCTTGACAAACAGGATTTGGACTTGACATACCATAATTGAAGCCAGCACAGGTCCCTTGATCACCCACCAGATGGCAGCGTTGTCATTCATGTCCCAACAGCTGAGAGAGCGGGGTGACAAAAAGCACATCAAGTACCTGATAAGACCAGCTTCAACATAAGACTCTGTTCACAACCTACCCTATATCATCAAAGTGTAGCTTTAGCACCGCCCAGATGGTCACACACACCGTGGGGGTTCCTGTTGTGAAACATGGTACAAACATTAAGTATCCGCTGTGAGGATTTTGACTGTTTGACCAGAAACCTTGTGTGTGTTTGATGCCTCACCCCAGCCAATGATGATGTACCAGTAGAAGTATCTCTTTTCAGGGAAGAAGGTCTCTACCAGTAAAGTGAAGAGGTACAGACCCTCGATGAAGAGCCAGAAGTAGTTGGAAAGGACACAGTAGTGGAAGAATATCATCACTGCTCGACACTCCAGCTTTAAAGAGGAAAAAAAGCAGCAAGGAAGAATGTGAGAAAAATCAAAAATAAAAAGCATTGAGAGAGAGAGAGAGAGCACTGTGGGCATGTGAGCAGGCGTGCTGGTGTTACTCACAGTGTGTATGAAGCAGTGCTCACTGTCCTCTTTGGCATACAGCACGCCGTCTTTTATGAAGACTGAAATAGCTCTCAAGATGAATGACACAAATAGGTTCATGTGGATGAAGTTCCTGGTACAGTGCAGCTTCCTGTGTAGAAGAGACGTGAACACAATGAATATCATATAATATGTTATCAAAATAAAAGCACTGCGGGCAGGGCCACAGCATACTGACATGTTTTGCTCGTTATTTATCGAAAAACACCTCTGCTGCTCCCTGCAGGAGCTGCAATTATACAGCAGCAGTGATGGTGGTTGTTGAAGCTGCAATAATAGTAGTGGCAGAAGTGCTAATTATTGTAGTAATCGCAGAAGTGGTGGTTGTAGGAGCAGCAGCACAGGCAGCAGCAGCTGCTCCATCCATGACTCACCTGAACCTGCACAGGATGACCATGGCCATGGTGAGGGAGACCAAAGAGGTGCTGTAGCCCACGGTGTACAGAGCCTTCACCGACACAAAGTACATGTCCTAAAACACAAGCACGAGTTAAACAAACAGCATGCAGCGTATTCATACGAAATGTCTAAAATGACTGGAAACCCTGCTGCACACACTGTCACACACTCACCGAATGGCTGCTGTTCCCTTCCTCATACAGGCAGGCATCGATGTAATGAGGGAAGGTATCTGACCAGCCAAACTCAGTGCAGTTACGGCTCACCTTCCCCACCTCTGCGGACACACACGTTAGATAATGGCAAACGTGTATTTCAAGAGTGAAATCAGGAAGAGATGCCAACCTTTTCACATTATTTCAGTGAGAAATTTCAGTGAAACACTACTTGTGAGGACACTAATTGACGTCATATAATCCCTGGGCCCCTAAACAGGACCTTTAATCAAAACTGAATTCTGACCTTAACCCTAAAATCAATTAGTCCTCAAAAAACTCTTTGAATAGATGCAGAGCACAAAAATATCGAGCCTTGTGTGTTTGCAGGTCTTGAATTGTACACAAGCACTCAGAAACACACACACACGCACGTTCATAAACTTCAGCTCAGTTTACTGAACCTGAAAGATACAGTCCATTCAACAGGGAGGCTCATGACGTCCAATGAAAAGTTGGCTGCTGATGGTAACTGTGTATGAAAAGTCCTCAGTGACTGACCGTAGTCTTCTTCACTCATGAACTGCGAGAAGAGCTCGGGACAGTTGACTTCGACCACCTCGCCGATCCTGGCAGGCTGCCAACACGTCAGGTTGTCCCACATCCACGGACAGCCTTCAGACACAACAGGAAGACAAACACACTGAGTCAGATGTTCACTCTGGGAAAGAAAAGTCAAAATCACACATCCTTGAAAGCCTTTGCTGACATGTCAACTCAGTGCCAGAAACCACCACGAGCAAATCATTTCCCTTTTCAATCCACTTCTAATTGAGGAAGTAAACACATTCAATAATTATGAGTTACTTCCTGCTAGTACAGCCTGTGCATCATTTTTATATATGTTTTGTACTATCCAGTACAGTTTAGTATCCAGCTGGCATCAGAAAATAATTAAGTATTACATTAAGTATTGAATAATTTAACAATCTTCAACAAACTTCAACAAACTTCAATAAAGTGAAGTCTAAGTCTAGGTCCAATAATAATCTCTGCTGTGAATGAGGGATACAAAGATACTGCTGATGTCTACAACATACTGTCTACATGTGCTACTGTAAAAGAGTAATGAAAAATGAAGAAAAGAATAAATGCTTGAAAAGATCATCTTTAGTTGTTGAGTGTTTGATTGTATCAGGACAAATGAACAATCACGTTGAGCTGCGGGTGTATATCCAACAAAAAAACAGAGAGGCTGTCACTGCTGTGGACTGTTACTGATAAGCGGGAAGGTGAGAGCAGGAGCAGCTGAGGCTCCTGGGTAATGTGAGTGGGTGAGTGCAGACCCGCACTGGGCACGGTCTTCAACCAGCAGAGGTCAGTGCAGCGATGTGTTCGCTCTATGAGATTTAACATCTGCTTCATCTCTTCATAAAACAAGAGGAAGAAGAAACACGGCCCTCTGTATACTGCTGTTTTTCTATGTGCTGTATGTTTCGCTGCTGATGTGCACGAGTAGAAAATGGCATCTCACACAGAAGAAGAGTCATTTTACGCCTTGTAGTTCTGCTTTTGGAGGGGCCAATGCAGTCCCAAGGAGACTTCTAAACAAGGTTAAAGACTGAGAATTGGCACAAATTGGCCTCTCGCTCAGTCTCAGATCTTCCCTTCATCCATGATGTGATCAGTCAGAGAGATGCTTGTCACTCACTGTCTCACAGACCAGCTGGAATTTTAAGGATCATCATCATGAGATGCTGCCAAATAAAGCCTCGGGCCTGCCTCTCGCACTGGAGATGGAGCCACGCAGTGAAACAAAAGAATTTGTTTGCTTTGCTGAATTTCTCTGTTGGCCCTGATTTATTTTTTATGCACCAAATCAAGCCCAGACACAAGCAGAGACAAAGTGTGAAGTCTTTCTAATGATCTCTCTTTACAGTCAAGCAGGTCAGAGTCAACTGCAATTTGTAGAGTTATCTCCCGCTCATTAGTATGGAGACCCTGAAGATATTCTTGTTATTAATCTCTGTGTGTATTCTGCTTTTATTTTAATTAGCCCGTGTTGGAAACTATTACAACATAAACAACACAGTAGTTAGCGCGAGGGGATTAAAGGTTAAGTAAACACACACCCGCAGAAACCTACCGAATTCTGGGTCGTTCCCAGGATCGTCCGAGGTCATCATCTCCATGCATTTCTCCTGTTCTCTCTGGATCACGCAGTTTGAGACCACGTGTTGGCTGGAAATCTGGAGAACAACATCAACACGCAAATACACACACCACAGAGAGAGAGAGAGAGAGGGAGAGTCAAGTGGGTAAAGATCACATCAGAGCAGAGAGGAAGGACCCAAAGGTAAAATGGATGAGGCTGCTTCATTAGCTTCACCATGCGGTTCACACCACAGTGTGGGAGAGGTCTTAGCTCTGGGATCTGTTTAAACACTCAACCAATTAAACAAACCATTTCAGAGCTGCTGGCGCTCTCCCCATGCTTACTGACCCAGAGGAGGGGCATTATTCTAATGAAAACAAGGCAGGAAGGGCTTTCTGACGTGCACTTTTCACACCGGACTGTGCCAGGCGTGACTCCCATCTGTTAAGAAACCGCCAGAGGAGACTGTTTAAACTTGTACGCACAATCGAGCGATTGAGTCCCAGAGCTGACGACTCCATACATGGGGGTCACGTCTAGAGCCACCTCCTTCATCCCTCCCCCACCCCCATACCTCTGACAGCTGCACTACAACGGGCTAATGCTGGGACTGAGAAGGGTGGTGGTGATGGAGGTGGGTTTCTGGCAAGATCGTGTGTCTGTGTTGGCGTCAGTGCGGGAGACGCCACGTCACGGCTTTATGAGGTGGAGCAGAGGAGCGTTTGTTCGCTGACGTCAACGGCACCCAATGGGGACGAGTCACACGCTGAAGATTTACCAGAGTAATAGAGAAGCAGTGGTTCGGGGGCATTGTGTGGAACAAGTGTAGACACACAGATCTGCTGGGTGATTTATGTGCTGCACTCTCAAGAAACAGCACCATTTCTGCAGTGGTACAATTGAATTGAAAGCACTGGCAGTAAAAGCACATACGGCTGGATTGATGTCATTTTATTATGTGAACTGTTATGTGAATGTGGATGTTACTCCATCTGAAGCCATAAGTTACACATTTCAGACACCAGTTAGTCACATTATGCAGTTTGGAGGAAAAAAAAGGTTATTGCTTTTTACCCCCTTAAAGGAGCAGTACGTAAAATTTTGTGACATCTACCTGTCAGGTTGCAGATTGCAACCAGCTGCACACCTCGGCCCACACCGCTCCTTTTCTGAGTATACAGGAATCCTCATGTTGTGGCCTAGATAATAAGACCTTAGACTTAGAGGATGTTAAAGGATGTTATAAAAATAACCTCTATCATCTGCATCCTCTTGTGTATCTAAAGATGCCTCAGGTAGAGCTACGTGTCCACCTGGTGAGCCCCGTCAATCAGCACGAGTGACGAGGGAAATGCTCATGTTTCATTGTAAACCAGTTAGCTCCCTCTTTGTCTCCAAACAAGCAAAACATCACTCTGCGCTCCATAAAGTAGTTAATGTAATGGATATGAAGCTCACTGCTTTGCTTTTCCAGATGTAAAATTTACTGTTTTTGTTTAGTTTAAACGCTCCCATCAACTTTGTTCTTAACAGCAGCTGATCCACCCACCGAACATTGCTCGTCCTGCACCAACAGGTGAACATGGTCCACCTGATTAGACCTCTGTCTGAAGCTGCGCTACACTAAATTGTCCTGACCCTAACAGGTGTAACAAGTCTAACTGAGTAATCTATCAGTCACAGCCTGCACACACCACACAGAGCTGAAAAAAGGTCCAATCAGGTAACAAGAGTGCAATCACGTTTACATCTTAGTTAAATATAAAAAACAAAACTGGCAGTAATGTAATGGTGGTGTCTTGCTGATCATTTTTAAGTGCCTGTTTAAGATTAAACTCCAAAACAAGTGGAATACATTGATTTATGCTACCTGAAGTGCTAAAAATGTACAGAAAATGCTTTACCTTGCAGTGTGAGGTGTGAGGTAAACATGGACCACCACTGTTAAAGTGTTTTATGGTTTACATTTAGACAGATCCAGGCTTCTGACCCTTCTTTATATTTGGTCTCTACTTCTTCTTGGCTCTGAATGGTGCCAGTGAACATGAAGCAGCTGAAGTGCATATGAACTTAATTTGTAGATGACAGGTTTTGCTGAAATGATGAAATGGGAGCAGCAGGAAAGATAAACACACGGTGTGAGTTTTAACAAGTTAAAGAAAAGTTTCTGAGCTTCTGTGTTTATTTCTCTCTGTGTAGCCTCCTGTGACTAATTATAGCGTATCTGTCTGCCCTGAATCACTTCACTACGTCTAATTAGGTCAAACTGTGTTCGCCCAGTGTGCTCAGCTTCACCGTACATGTACATGCATGTGTGTCATGCAATATTTAAAACTAATCCTTTAACGCCGTGTGTTACAATTTCCGTGTGATTTTTTTTTAAAGGTGCTCAAAAGCTGCAGTAGGTGTCTTAAATGTTAAATTTCCTGCAAGAATTTTACAACTTCCACATTCACACACAGACTGCTGACCGTGGTCCATCCAAACATCTGTACTGAACATCTGGAAATATGCTCAACGCATCACTAGAGAGCACAGTGCAGAACGCTCTCCGTCGCTCTCAACATTTATTCAACAACGTTTATTTTCAGTCTTTCCTCTCTGCCTGCCCCTACTTCATACCTCTTGCTGTCGTCCACCATTTTCTCTAAGCCTCATCTCTCAGTTTCTCGGACAACACTTGAGCTCAAGGGTGATGACTCATGTTTAACAATAGTAATAAAAGATAACTTTCCTCACAGCTTTTCATGAAGGAGAGGAGAGGAGAGGAGAGGAGAGGAGAGGAGAGGAGAGGAGAGGTTTTGGTTTTCAAATCCCTTTATTAAGCCATTTCAGGAGGATTCATAATATATCGTCATTTATAAATAAAAAATAAAAACAAAAATAAAAAAATTAAAATGAAACAAAAAACACAGGAAAAACTCTTTCACTGTTCAGAAATCAACAATCAGCTCTCCATCTCCCCCCACAGAGCACAAAACCCCCCCAACAGCCCATTTTTCACTAAACACTTGCATCTTATCCGTCATTTGATAATAGGCGTGCTCCACTCTCAGCCGAGCCTTCAGCAGACCCACCAAAACCGACACCGGCTCCACACTGCCAACACTCTGAGCCTGGTTTCTACGTGTCAGCCATATGGCCAACTTTGCACAACCCAACAAAAAGTTCATCAGTGTGTGAACCGTTTTCTTCTTTGCACTGTACTTGGGGCCAAAAATAAACAAATCAAAGGAAAAATCTTCCCCAAA
>JBAJHX010000106.1:3000187-3016981 GCA_037176925.1 Amniataba percoides
CTTCCACCACCACCACTCACACTCACACTCACCGGAAACGGAAAGAGAGGAGAGGAGAGGAGAGGAGAGGAGAGGAGGAGTCTAGGAAAGGCACATCTCCTCACATATTTAACAGGCAGGAATAATGTTGAATAAATGATGAATAAATGATGAGAATGCATCCTCGTCTATCGTTCCTGCCACACACTGATAAATGAATTATTGATGCAGACACTCCATATGGTTACTTTAACTTTGTGAATGATTGTACAAATGAAAATCAGGCTTCAACCCCTGTTCGCTGAATTTATTCATGTAAAGCTCCACCTGTTGCAGAGTCTGTTTGCACATCCACGGCTTTGGCTGCACGAACACAAGTGTGCTTGCTCATAAACACAGAACAGTACATGAGATGTTTTACCCTACAAAATAAAAGAATAGAACAAAATCGTTAAAATCAGCTTACCAAGGGTGAAAGGAGGAGGAGGGTGAAGATCAGCGGGCTGATGTTAGCAGCAGACATTTTGTTTATCTCAGTCAGGAGTTTCCTCAGGACACCGAGCTCTTCCAGCTGGACAGACAGACAAAATGGGACATCAGCTCACCTCGGGATCTGAAAGACAAAAGTGTGTGGGACATTAAGAGATGGGATGTCTACATTCTGTCTCAGCAGGGCACATACAGTACGTTACAGAGCAAGTTTCATATAAGCCCTCTGTAAGTGTCTGTATATATCTCTGTAGAGCAAATCCAAACTGTACGCCACTCAGGGAAATTTCAACAATAGGAAATGTTTAGAAAATCTCCATTAAACTCCATTTGAATTTGGATCTGCCTCAAAGTAAATATGTGATGCATGTAACCGATTGTCCTCTTTAATTTCATTTGGGTTAGTGCAGTTCATGATAGAGTAGCGAGAACATTACATTTAAAAGACATCATCTCAAAAGGATCAGCCAGTCCGTGTAAGATGTTTGTCAGACGTGAAGATGTGTTTTCACAAGCACAGTTTGTCCAGTGTAATCACGCCGTGTTGCTCTGAAGATATGAACAACATGTGATTGTGTCCTCCATTAAACACAGCCTTTCCTCCTGCTAAACTGATGGCTTGATGGATGTGCTGCTGACAAGAGAGAGGCTCTGTGTTTAAAAGTCTGTCTGCACTCAGCTCTCAACGCTTTGAGCTTCTTACTAAATATTTATGGTTTGTAGACCAGTTTCACGTCAGTGCTTCTGCTTCAATGTATTATACTTAATTTATATGTTTATTTACTGATGATTATTTACTGACCATTTCCTGGCGGGTTTGCAAGCAGAAGGCTTTTATTGTGAAGATGTTATAGGAAATATGTTTGTGTCACAGCGTTAGTGGTGGTTAGTAGTTGTGTGTTCAGTACTGCAGGGAGAAATAGCCACGGTGAGTTTTTGTGAACTAAAACACCTTCAACAGGTTTTTTCATTACCTCACTGTGGATAAATACTGACACCATGTCAGCTCATGGCAAGACACAACATCCCTCTAAACAACCCTCTGAATATCGTTTTTTTTATCTTAGAAGATGTTGGGAAATGTTTCATCTCCATCTGGGTCCAGATCTGCACTAAAATAAATATAGTGATAGATAACTCTGGGACATGTGCTGGATTCTCTTCCATTAGTGCACCAGTTCATGAGAACAAGGTGAAAATGTTAACAAAACATGCCCTATCTCACAGTGTTTGGAAATCCTTTCAAACTTCCAGGATCATCAGCAAAAAATAAGTTGCTTGTTGTTCGGCCCTATATTTTCTCCAAAATGTAATATTGAGATGTTTTAGCGTTATCCTGGTAATTATCCAGTAATCATACAAACATGACTGTGATCTTAACCATGTTTTACCTATTTTTAGCTTTAGTATAGAACTGAAATGATTGGTAAATGACTTGTTTAGTTGACTGCAAGAAAATGATCATCACAAATAAAAAGAAAATCATTTTTGAAGCAAAAATACTATATAAATATAAATATATACTAAATAATAAGAATACATCCAGCTTGTACTTCTCTGGTCACTCACAACTGTGGGCAGCTATCACAAAGACATTGTCCACCTATGAAATGACTTTTCAAACTGCATGTCAAATGTGTTGTGTGTCTGTAATGAGCCCATGTGCATGTATCATGTGAACAGGCCCAGAGGGTTCGCTCGAGTAAAGCCAAGTAGCAGGACTGAGCACTCGAGCCTCGTCCCACAGGGAGAGCTTGGCAGCTTGGCATTCCTACGCCACCAAAACTCTGCCAGCAACAAGCCCCTCCTCTTACCGTTGTCAGGAGCAACAGCTGAGGGAGCTGCTGAGTTTGGATCCGAACTGAACCACGTGGACCTGAAGCCTCCTTATGCTCCTTTTTCTGTTCTACTGTAAATAGAATCCCTCAGATTTCATAATGTACTTCAGGTTTTTAACAGACGATAACCACTGAATCTGCGTGAAAACTAAACTCAACCCAAATGTCAGTACTTCAGCAGACACAGTGGAAAAGCAAATCAAGCATCAAGCATGTTTCTTCTGAGCCCTGCACACTGAATATTAATCCTTACACAGCTCCACACAAAACACTACCCTCATTCATATTTTCAAGTCACAGAGGACACACACGAACAAAAACACTGAAAAATAAACAAACGAGACCCAACACGGATGGGAGTCTGCAGCTTTGCCAACCCCACCATAATGACTGCTGAAAGCTCGTGAAAAGCTTTCATGGTGAGTTCTCGAGAACAAACTGCCGGTAATTCATTTCTGACAGGAAAAAACACTCAAATGTTACAATACACCATAACACTGATGGTATCTCACCCTGCCACCGTGGGAGACATCTCAGTGTGTGTGTGTGTGTGTGTGTTCAGAGAAAAGCAGCAGAAAAACAAAAAGAAAGTAAACTATAAGTGAAGTAACATGAAATTGGAACGTGAAGTTCCTCAGAGAGAGAGTATCCTCATGCTGCACCAGCAGGCCAAACTAAAACATCCAAACAATAAATTGTAACAAATTCTTTAAATAATCCCAGTGCGTTCACATTCCCATCCTCTACAGAACAAATTCCGTTTGCTGCTCAGAGATCAGTGATGGTGTGACCATCCTCCAACAGGAACCGCCGACACCTCCCACACTGCACCGGCTGTGGGCGAATCCATCAGATTCAGTTTGCTGCTGCTTCCACTGTTGTTGCTTGACAGGCTCACAATGATAAAGAGATGTATCTGGTTGGAGTGTTATTTAAGGAGTCTGTTTATTCAGAAATACAGCATATGATGGATATCAGGTCCAAGATCAAATCATTTTAATGTGATTTTCAGCAGGATTTTATTTCCAATAAACCTGAGGCTTGATGACCAAACAGGCAACTGCCCAGAGGCTGCAGATTGACCCAGAAGTTTTAATTCAGTCAAAGGAAAGCAGAGGGCTACATTACAGCAGACCTATCTTTTAGAGAAGTCCTGTGTCAAAATATAGTTTTAGGTTTGTATTATCGTCATTATATGTGCTCACATGGTATTCATGGTAGAAGTTGTCTTCAGTCACATTGAAGATATGTCGCCAAGCTAAGTTCAGAAAACCATGAAGTTAACAGTACAATGATGGGAAAATGTTAAAGTGCTTAGACTGAAAATTATATTTCTGAAAAATAGTTAACACATTTTTGGAGATTTTTGAAAAATATTAGCTGCCAAATATTTCACATCTTCAGTTTGATTTTTCTAAATAAAAGCTATGAACATGTATGGATGTGCACATCTGTGTCACTGAGGAAAGATGCTTTGTCCCGCCCACAGGTGCCATACCTGCATACTACATCACCCCTCTAAAACTCAAGATAATATCAACAGTGCAGTTTTTTAACAAGCCTGCACTATACTAACACACACGGGGTTACACATGGATGCACACAGTGTTGATAGTCACCCACAAATCTTAAAACTTCAGGAAGTGTGTGTGTCTGTGTGTGTGTCTGTCTCAGCACAGCAGCTGCTCAGGACTCTCCTCCCCAAGCTGTAATGAGTGGCTTAATGAGTCTCAGCGGCTTTCATGTTCAACACTGTCAGCCTGAGTGTGTGTAATGTTTGATGCTCCGTCTACAGAGCACACACATAATTAAAGAAACACACACACAAGTATGTTCACTCTCTGAATGAAGCAGACACACATTTTAGTCACTGGTCTTTACTCTAGGTTTATAATAGCACTAATAAATACTTGGGCTCAGTGTAAAGTTGCACCCAAGAGGGGGAAAATAAACATGGGAGGCAATGAAAACATCAGAAAGCAGACGGTGGACGAAGAGGAGGAAGAGTCAGTGACTTTCTGAAGAACGTGTGCGGGTGTTTGTGCTACGAGGAGCGTTCCCTCTCGGGAGAAGAGGAGAATTATTTCTCTCAGGAGTAAGCAAGAAAAGAGGAGTATGGCTGCCCCTCTGATGAGAGAAAAGCTTTGAAAAGCTCTGTGATGAGACGCATCATTAGAGAGATACAGGAAGCAAAAGATGGATGGAGAAAGAAGAGAACGAAGCAATGAACCACCACCTTGATATGTGTCTTCTTGTTTGCTTTTGGTGGGACAGTGGGAGCAGTTTTGTCCCTCAGGATATGTTCTGCTCAGGCTCTGACAGCTGCTGTGGTCTGGAGAGTAAAGGCATGCACCGACTTATCCCCCCCCCCCCCCACCCACTAATTGACCCTCGACCCGAAACACTTCTTCTCTTCGTTACTTGTCATCTTGTGAACATTAACGGCTTCTTTCTTCAGAGAAAAGCAGAGAATGGACGAAATTCTTCTCTGTGCCGCTTCAAGAATCATCATCCGATGTGCTAATCCAGCACTGGACCGTCTAATTCCCAGTGGATATCACAGTAAGTCACTCAAGTCTCGGGCTCTATATTTAGCCCAAGGAATTATGGGAGGAATTAAAATACACAGACATGACTTAGTATTCATTATTTTGGGGAGGGAGAGGGAGGTGCACTTATTACACAGAGAGGGAAAGAGAGTGGGAAGAAGAAAGGGAGTAAGAAAACTGTCCTGGTTTCTCGCTCTCATTATGTCCCGTTTTTCCCACAATTCACTGGGGAGCTGCGTAGTCACAAGAATGAGGCAAAGACACTTTGGTAAAAAAAATAAAGCAATAGTTGAAATAACATCACAGGAGCAGCTGAACAGACAGTTCAGCCTCACTCCCTCCACAACAAGGCAGGATTCAATAAAAGACGATGTTTACTCAAGTACTCAAGTTTGATGTTGTTGATCATGGTGATGATGGTCTGGTAACCTCATATGAGTTCACAAGATGATTTGATGAATGAATTCTCCAACAACTCTCATATAATTTTACGCTAATCGAAATACATGGATTGTTTCTTATTTTGTCTTTTTATTTCCCTTCCTGCTAGTGTGCCTTGCTTCTGTTCCTCCTTTCATTCCTTTGTCAATTGATTGAAAATACCAAAATTTGAGGGTTATAACTGATATCCTCACCCAGTGCAGATATAATACTGAGTGGCTTTTGAACGGGTTGTAAAAATCTATACGTAAGATCATCTTAGTCTGTTTAGGAAGCCTGGTTACAGTACAAAGCAATGTAAGCCTATCTCAAGTGGTGACGTCATCTTATAGGATGATCTACAAAAAGAGAGTTCTGGTTGGAAATAAAAATACAATTCAATTTGATTTCAATTTTATCAAAAATAATTAGAGGTTACAAAAATGATGAAAAGGAAAAGAAAAAAAAGATAAAAAATTGAAATGGCAAAAAGAGGTTACGAGTTTAAAAAAAAAAACCCAAAACACCTAAAGCCCTAAGAGCTCCTTTCAAAAAGAGGCAAAAAGCCCTTTCATCATCCTGAACAGTGCTCCATGATAAGGTGCATAAAAGGTCACCACTTCCGTGCATCACTTTATTACAGAGTGCATTAACCACATGACAAGAAAGTTACATTTAACATGTTTTTTTGCTCATAACAAAATTTTCCTCTTGGGTGCAGAAACCAAAAAGCACATTGGGGCTTCCCCCCGAGCACGGGAATGTTTTTGTTTGTGACCTTAAGTGGTCTGTAAGGCAAAAGGTATGAAGGTTGTGCAAAATTCTTTGGATTTAAAGTCAATTATGGTTCATGACAAATGTCAAACTATTTTTTGTCAGTTTATGTTGAACCTAATTTGAACTGCTTGTTTGAATAGAGAAGTATTAGGAGGGGTGGGTATGACTTTTCTACTCATTTTGGATAACTTGTATTTACAACAGGTATTTTACTCACATTCATGAACAGTTTTGATATCAAAATGTAATTACAATTGATTACATAAAGTGGAAATGACTTGTTGGCATAAAAAAAACGAACAAAGAGAATTATCACCAACTGTACAGCTGTACAGATCATTCAGTCATTTATTTTACTACTTAGTCTACTCAGTTTGCATCACTGTCACCCACCCTGTTGCTTACCAACAGAGGGCAGACAGATTTTTTTAATGTTTTTTTTACAATGGGGTATTTGTGCTTTTAGTTAAGTATTTTGCTGCAGCCAACCAAAGCATAGTGACAAAAACAAGTGCAAGTGGAGACTAGAGGACAGAGGGGCTTGTGTGATGTGCAGAGCAGAAAAGAGGCAGAGCTGTGCAGGTGGAGATGCCTCAGTCTCAGTGCTGTGGCTGCTCCACTTCTCAGCATGACCCAGTGTGCAATGAGACAGCAGCGCCTCCTGCATGGCTGCACCATAATGCTGAACACCAGCACCAAGTGACCGAATGATCTCTTTAGAGCTGACTGCCTGCCGAGGACCCAGACTGCTGTAACAGTCAAAGATCAAGCGCAACTGGGTTTACTTTTCATGAGTCTCTACAGCAAACTGGATTGTAATGTGGTGATTTGGAATGTAAATGTGTGCAAAACGTGTCATTTTCTTTGATTTAGACAAGTGAAAAAGCATACTGCATACAGCTCACTAGCAGCACCAGCCCATGATCCTCCATTTCCACAATGCAATCACAATGACTGGCTATATTCTTGTTCCAAATGTAGGCGAACTGTGAAATCCTGTCAACATGTCAAAGAGAAAAACAAAGCCCCATGTTTGAAAGGCTGGCTTTGTCTCCTGACAAACAAACAAATGACTGGGCTACTTTAATTAACTTTTTCTGAAACTGGTGCAAAATCAACTCCTAGGTCAGGCACAGTGAAGTACAGAAAGACAGTGAGGACAAATGTATTATCAGTGGGTAGTAGGCAATCTGTGAGCTTTAATAACGAGCTTTTTCACTGCTTTTGACTTAAGTGAAACAACTAGTGTAATTGTTCAAATTAAGGATGACTCTGTTCCATTTAAGAGTCCCAGTAAGCCATGACAGCAGACACAGACACTGGAGGAGAGATGCTGCTCATACATTTAAGGGAAAAATCATCTCCATGAAGCACTGTGATGTCTTCAACACAATTATACATAACCCAAAATATGTTTTATGAAACCGGACTTCCACTTTAAAGCGTTCATCTTGTTAAGTATGAGAATTTGAAGATGCAATAGAGGTACATTTTCAGCAATATTAAATATGTGGCTGAATCTGGGAGAAGTGTCTGCAAAATGATGCACAAGACATCTTACATATTTCCATCAGACTGATTAGTTCGACCATAAAAACAGAGTGTCTGGAATTTTCCATTCAGTCTAAGCATCATGTACCATCAGTGAACTACAAATACAGGATATTCAGTCAGTGAAATGTTTCATACAAATGAAAAAAACAGAAGAATTACAAAGACAGAAAGAAAGACATGTAAGGCGTAATCCAGCGATGCGGCTTGTTTTGCACAGCCTTTACTGGATCTCACTGATGTGAATAAATGACACTCGGCTCATGCGTGATACTGGGTGTGTTACAAGGTTGCCGTGCTGAGACTGGGCCCGACGCCTAATGTCCTCTCCTCCCTCACTTTCTCTTTCCTCTGCTGCTCAGTCCAGCCAGCACAACAAGGCTAATTGGGCCATTTAAATGTCAGCATCACGGAGACCTGAGAGACAGAAAAGCTCTGGCCTTATACTTGGAGCAGAATATTGTTTTGTCCAGATGTTTCAGCAGCAACATCTTAATGATGCATTGTGTATATGTTTGCCTCCCATAAGTCATGCAGATCTAAACAGGATTCTGCAGTTTGCCTGCTGTGCTCACCCAGATGTGAACTATAAATTTAAGCAACAAAGAATTGTTGTCTTTGCGGATAAATCTGCTCAGATATCTAAACAGATCCCACAGATGTTCAGCGCAGGGATTTGGTTTGAAAACACTTCCCATCCGAGCATTGATCCCATCACTGCAAAACCATACTTCTAGCACCTGTTTGGCCTCGAATCAGGATTCAGGGCGGACGTGCCACTCATTCATCACTTTTTCTGAATGAGGCTGCAGCTGAGCATTCAGAAATGTCAACAAATAGCTCAACATGAGCCTTTTTTTTTATCAGTCAGTCTGCAGCAACCAAACCGGAGAGGTGAGGATTACCAAGAATATGCAACAATAGGCAGACACACGCACACCTTTACGCACTTTGTTTGGCCAGACACAAGGATTCATGCGCATTGAGTCAGGAGAGGCACTAAGACGAGGCTCACATCTGTCAAACAGAGCAGATGACTCAATAAAGACAGCTGTGATTAAAAGGCTTTTTACGGCTGCTTTAACCCTCCTAACTATCAAAATGCAAGCAGCGGGGAAGAAAAAGCAGTAATTGTGATTCAGTGACAGTGGGATGCACTGCAAGGTCACTCACAGCTTTAACCCAAAAAGCCAAGATATCATAAATCTCCAGCAATGCAATACTACATCATATATGTAAAACAAATGTTATGGACCTTATTGTTGGATTATTGCACTCCTGCCAAAGCATATAAAACCCAGGCCTGCTGCACTGGATCCTGTGCTGTAACAATGCATGTGATTATATGACACATAGACAGAGGGAAACTGGTGTCTCCATCACAGCACAACGTGACATTGACTCTGACAACATTTTTAAGCTCAAATATGACACAATACAATACAGGTGTCCACTTCATCATCACCGAGTATCCTCACACTTACTGGAAAGGCTGCATATTTGTCACATATGTCGGAGAGCAATGCGCCCTTTCTCCTTCAATCATCCAATTAAACGCACTGGAGCAACATCACAGTCGATGCGCAACGTCTGCAGCAAACGTGCAAACTGCGCCCTGTGAGGGGAACCTCCGCACCGAGCCCGCAGCATTCACTCCTGACTAGTCTTACCATCGCGTCCATGTTCTCCAGACGGAAGGTCCTGCCGGGCTCCTGGCTGCGCTCTCTGCGGGCGGACACGCTCCCTCAGCGGGCTGCGCAGGCACGCGGCGCCCCGGCGGCTCCGGGCAGCTCAACTTCCAGCCGAAACGCAGCCCGAGCCGAACGTCGCGGGCTCGTAACGCAGACGAACATGCAACAAGCTGGTTCGTGCAGGGAGATCTGAGAGACGCACGTTTTCCTCCCCGCGCGCCTTCAAGGGCTGAATTATCAGCGGAGATGTGTGGAGCAGTCCTGCTGCCCTGCGGATGGCTGCTCGCTTCGCCCTGCACAGGAGAATGCACCGTGCATTTCAACTAACCCTCTCTCTCTCTCTCTCTCTCTCCCCCCTCTCTCTAACACACACAAACACTCACACATGCGCGCGAGGAAGCACAAATCCAATTCTGCACGTCAGATGTGAGACATGAATGTTGAATAAATAATCCAGTCACAGGAACATGCGGTGTGTGTGAGTGAGTGTGTGTGTGTGTGTGTGTCCCTGAGGTCACTGTGAGGGGTCACCTGATTCAAACAGAGAGCAGGACCACGGACAGAGACCATTATCACTTTGTGTGATGAGCAGGAGGCCTGCTGTGCTTGTGATCAATCTAAAATCAATACATCCTGTCAGCGGTCCTCACAGGAGGATTTCTGGGAATCTGTTGGCCATGCAGCATAAGATTTGTAACTATGTTTTCATTTGTGTATAGTCACTGGTAACAGAGCTCGCTGTGTTTCTACTCCAGTTCAGAGTAGACAAAGCAAACACTGGCTGTTTTATGTTGAAGTGGCAGCCACGGTATGTTATCCTACACACTTTTTAAAGGGATTAGGGAGGAGAGGGGGATTCAGTTGGTTACAATATGCAACTGTACCACTTCTGCAGATGCCACTAAAAAATGGCAGATATAGTGATCGTAGAGCACACTTTCAAACACTCCCGCTTAGTCTTTCAGATAGTTGTTAGAACTGATGGATGACATCAGAAAGCTGAGTGGAGGTCTCACACACTCTTTGATGGTCCAACAAGCTCTTCATTTGAAGGATACCGATGCACTGGTACCCATTCAGCATCAGGTCAAAGCCATGATCTTCCATCTCGCAGTGAGACTACTGTTGTGACCACAAATCTACAAGAACATACAGGTGCCATAAATCTCAAAGAGCTGCATCATATGGCCCAGTTTGTAGAGGAATGTGTGTTTGGCGCAGGAAATGGAGGCATCCAGCAATATCTGTAACATATTGTACTGTTCTGAAACATACAAACTGTCATTCATTCCCACTGAAAGAAGTGATTGGCTCAGTGTGAAAGTGTGTGAATATGGTCTGGGTTTTATCACTTCCATCAAGATTTCAAGATGTTAAAAACATGTTGTCATTGTCCCTAAAACAATGCTCAAAAATATTAATGAGAGTAGAACCACACAAGCAAAAACAGATTAAAAAATTAAATATATAAGAATAAATAATAGTTCTAGAGTAATTAAAGGGATATATAAAGTCAAATAATAAAATATAAATTAATCATCTAATATATACATTTTACAACTGAGTAAATGTTCAGCTAAACAGGGATGTACAATGGATGCTGTTATGAAGAAGTGAAGGTGCTATGAAGAAAAAGAGGTGGTGCTGTGAACAGTCTTATGGCCTGCAGGATGAAGTTTCTTTGAGCCTGGCGGTTCGGGTTCGAGTGCTGCAGCACCGTAAGATGAAAGCAACAACATGAATTTCTTCGAGGAGCAGGTGGGCAGTGGGATGCAGCCAGACAGAGGTTTGTTATCCTTTTCACCCCACCTTTGAATATGGCCATTTCTGAACAGGTGTAAACTATTTTGCCTTTAGATGGAGTTGCACAACACAATTTACAACCTAGTTTACTTAAAGCTAATTTCAAAGAGAGTTCTACACCACCATCATCAAAACACCAAACGAGGAAAAATAATGTTTTTCGCTGATTGGTTAAGAGACTCTAATGAGAAATAACAGAAACTCTTCTGAAGGACATCTTACTACAATACGTTGATATGTTGATGTTTATTGTAAATTATCAAATATTTGTAGAGTTTAGTTGTGCAGGCTTTTGGAAATATAAGTCACTACTAACAGTTGTTACGATGGACAAATAGTGGAAGGGGAAGAGGAAGCCTTTAGCAGAGTGGCTTTAAAAATATATTCTCTATCTTACTCACTTGCTCTGTGCAGCTGATGTAAAGCTGCTGGAGACCTGAAAAACAACTAGAAATGTCAATCCTGTGGGAAGAGAGGCTAAACACACATCTACCAATTCCCGCTAGAAATAAAAAAAACAGTTCTAATCAACTCAACCCAGGGAAATGCAGTGGCCAATGCATGGTACAGACTACAGAAGAGTTGCTTCTCGCTTGTAAAGTTGGCTTTGTTCATCTTTGCAAAGCCGCATATTTTCAGTGCACCACGTTCTTCTGTCAGGACGTGGAAAAAAAGAAACGACAGAGATGCAGCTGGGTTACAGACAAAGGAGGTTTGCTTTTATATCTATTTGCAGTATCAGAGAACTGGCAGAGTGAGGTCTCTATGTGATGTGCAGCAAATGTTTTCTGCTATTACCTGGAGAAAATGGCTCAAAGTGCACCACATTCAACGTGTTTCGTCCACCTCCAATTTTCTCATGAAGGTCCTGTCCTGCACCAAAAGTGTCAGATGTATCTGATTTCCCTTTTTCATCTAACCCCATGCTGGAAGTCAGTGTGTTTCATTCTACTTGAATTCCCCATCCTGCGATCATCCAGCCCTCCCACACAGTGTGTAGCGGTGACTCAGGCTCCTCAAGTCTGCCTTCATCTTCTGAGCTGAAGAGAGAAGAACAAATCCTCGCTTTTTTTTTTAACTTTCCTTCATTCTCCTATCACTATGTCTCATAAATAGCACACACAGACACACGTATGTGCAAGCACACACACACACACACCACACACACACACACACACACACACAGACCCCGACTGGCCGCTCCAAAGGATTCGTGATCAGGATTTGAGTGGTTCGCTTGACGCAGTGACATCACCACTAATTGATCCTCTTTTGAATTCTGACAGGGGAATAATATGCTGCTGTATGGGGTTGCCATAGCAACTGGCCCATTTCAATGGAAGAGGATGTAGAGTGCTGCTGTAAGCTGGGGGGTAATTGAAGATTTTGGGGAGGGAATGGGGGGTTGGTGGGTGAAGATGTGTGTGAAAAAGGGGGGGTGGTGAGCTGAAATGAAAGAAAGAGTTAAGAGAAAGAAAATGGCCTCAGCGCATTCAGAGCATTCAGAGCATTCAGATGAAAACACCTGTCAAGCACAAAGAACTGACAATGGAAAAAAAACTCTGATTTGCACAAGGAAACAAATGTATTAGCAGTTCGTAATCTTGCTAAAGATGGAATTAAAGCGACTGAGCTATTGAGATTTGGATCAATCACAAGTCTCGCATCCACCGCAATCTATTAGCACAGCCGAAAGCGAGAAAAAACACTTTGCATGCCTAATTGATTGATGTTTAGTGGGAGTGAGCTGCAGACCGAACCCTAAAATTCAACATAAGTCCCTGTTATATTAACAGAGAAACTTAAATCAACACCGTCTCTGTGTCCCGAAGCCTGTAACCCCACCATGAGACACAGTTGCAGATTTACACACTACATCTCATTAGGGAGGGATTTGGTAGCTTATCATATTATAACACGGCTACCCAAAGGCTGAAAAATGCTAAATAATTCAATTTCCTACAGCAAAACTGCATGCAAGAAGTATTCATAGATCTCAGCCCCACTGCCACTCTTTGTCTTCAGCTCAGCTCTCTTCAGCTCGGTTTAAATTATTTCCTGTAAGATGGGCAGACACTCTATGTTGTAATCAATGTTGTACACTTAGTAAACTCTCACATACATGTTTTAACCAAAGTTCAAATGCACTCATTTTTAGCACTAAAATGAAAGCACTACTGAGCCTGATAGAAATTGTATTAGCTCTTCATAAACCAAAGTGGTCAAATGTTGGCCTGCTGGTGGCGCCGTAGATCTCCAATGAAAATAGATTCCTTTCCTGGGTATCTAAGATACCTGTTCCAAATTTTATAGCAGTTGACTCAGTAGTTTTCCAAACATTTACCTAAAAAAACAAGAAAGTCACTTCCACGTTGAAGTCACTGGGATTTATTTGTAAGAGACCAAATCTTGTGCAGTCCGTCCGATTCTTGATGATGATTGTGACAATTTACCAATAGACCAACAACACTGTAAAATCTTGAGCCATTAAAACATCCCACCATTGTACAAAATGCAAAACAGTCTCCGAGAACTATCAGTCCAAGTATCAAGTCTTTGAACTCATATTTAGAAATTCACCAAATCAATTCATAGCCACATTATTGACCATTCAGTTAATGTTAACGTTTTGATGCCCCTCAGACAACAACGTGTCAACAGATCTGTTGGTAATAACATTAGTCTCGGATAGCTGTTTTGTTGTAATTATGTAATTATGTGATCCTGTGCCCGCCCATCTTTACCTACTTTTCAGGGTTGCAGAGGGCTGGAGTATTTCCAAGCATACACTGAGCAGAAGGTAGAGAAACTACACACCGGTAACAGTTTATTGGAGGGTCAGTGCAGCCAGAATGCTTCATTAGTGTAAAATGGGAGAAACACGGTTATTAGGATGTCCAAACTAAATAAACTAATAAAAACAACAGCAATTAATGACTTGACAATAACAACTTTCACTGTAAATTTCACTTCTCTGAATCCCACATCGTTCATATCTGATTGGTAAGATTGTAAATAAGGTGGATTGACAGAGGGAGATAAATGCCGGTAGACATGGCCACTGTGGATGTACGGGAATGTAAATATAACGCATCTCCCTCTCTCTGCCAGCACTTCCTCCTCATCATGCTGTAGAAATAATAGCGATTGAGATCACCATGGCAACAGAATTTCTACCTGAAAGCAAGGCTGTGGAGAAGCTGGAGGAGGAGGGATGGAGAGACAGAGGGGGAGAGAATGAAAAAGAGGGCTAGGGCCTCTCATAACACAGCATGATTTATGAAGGTCTGGGAAGGAACATTTACAACGCGTCCACTCCTCACACCGAAAGAAAAGGATCTGAGGTATTAAAGGCCAGGCAGCTATTCAGCAAGGCGATTCATTCCCTCTCTTCACCCCTCTGTGTCTTCCTCTTTTTCACCCAGCTGCTCTTGTCAGTTGCCCTGCTCTTGATGTGCTGAAGACAAACTGTTCCAGCTCAGTAACAAGAGGCATATTATACATACAGACAAATAAAAAAAAACTGTCCAACACGCTGCTCCAAAATCTCCCACAGGTCTTCAACTGGGTTGAGATGCGATGACTTTGAAGGCCGCAGAAGATGATTTGTATAATTTTCATCCTCATCAAATCGTTCAATGACCCCTCATGTTCTGTGGACGGAGGCATTGCCATCCTGGAAGAGACCCCATCCATCAGGACAGAAATGATTCATCATAGGATAAAGATGATTGCTCACTAAATTAGACTGATTTGCAGTGTCACGTCCCTCCGAGGGAAAAGTGGACCCAGACCCACCCCGCAGGTTTAAAGCTTTCGACTCCTTTGTCTCTGGTAGTAATCACAGGAATCTTTGATTTGGTTCTGGCAACTATTTTCCTCCATTCTTACTGTCTAAATAACTAAGTTAATAATCAAGTTTTTTTCCTACCAAGTTTATTTACTTATGCTAACTTTACTGGGGCTAACATATTCCCAGTATCAACCGATATCATGGCAGAGGAAGTTAGAGATAATGAAATACACACAGAAAATTGCTGACCAGAGAGCAGTGTTGGATTGATTAGTTGAGTGTAACAAAACGGCCCTTCTGTCTGATTATCAGGTTATATCTCAGCTTTGCCCTCGCTGTCAGATGTGTGATTTAAAGGCTGGATTCAACAGGTCATGGCTCTCTTTACAAAGCTCCATGCTCTGAGCTGTCCTTACAGTCTCTCACTGCTCTGTGTTCTTGTTTTCTTTCTTGAGTGAGTGAATCATCCTCTCCAGCCACAGTCTCATCCAGATCAATGGAGATCTCCACATGGGTCCTCACAAACCTCCCCGCTCTTCCTCCTCGCTCTGCCATTGCCATGGAGACTCTAGCGAGAGGCCTTGCTACATGGCGGGGTTTGTCTGAGACACGCAATGCTTGCTAGTGGTCCCACAGACACACATGGATGCATACACCGACAGTTCCTTCAATTAAGGAGATGAAAGAAATAGATAGCTCCTTTCCCTGACTGTCCAGCTCATTGCCTCCTGTCCTTTCACCCACATGTTTACACTTCAAAGTTCATTTTATTGGCTGGCTGCTACAGACAGCTTTGTTTCCTGGTGGGTAACAGTTTTTAGACAAGTTCACACAATGACAAAGAAGTCCAGAGGGAAACAGGACCAGACTGTCTGCACACAAAGAGCAAGCTGCGAAGTAGCATTACAATAATAAGTCAAATGTGATGAGGTGCTGGGGAAATGACACAAGCATACTGACTAAATCAGAGGTCAGTGAGTAATAATTAATGCTACTGTAGCCTCTTGATATTAAATTAAAACCAACAAATCTGAAACACAAAATTGAAAGTTGAAAAATAAAACTTTCTTGATTTACTTTTACGGTGTATATGGTGTAGACCCCTGAGTCTCAACGAATCATAGAGTAATTATTTATTATTTAGAAGCAACTTTTTGGGAGGCCTGTTCCTCTTTCAACACACACACAAAGTCAAGCCATGAAAGAAAATATTTTCCCAGTTTGGCATGACAGAACTTGACTGGCCTGCACAGACCTGACCTCAGCTCCATCCTCTCCCACTGGAATGTGGACTGTGAGCAAGACCTGATCTCCCACCCAAAGTCACTCACTAATGCTCTCATGGCTTAAATGGAGGTAAATGCCTGTAGCAGGCTCAACATCTAGTGCAAAATGTGAAACCAGAACAGTGGAGGCTGTTACAGCAGCAGATTAATGCCTGATGTTTTGGATTTAGATGTTCACCAATAGCAGGTACTTTTGCTGTGTAATACACAATAAACAAACACAAACTATTTGGATTGGATTCTTGTGTTATTCTTTTTTCAAATATAAAATAATTCATATATGTTTATATATAGCACTATATATAGCACTAACATAATTTGACAAAATGCAGATTTTCTTTCTTTTTCTGACACCAGACACATTTATATGTTGCGATGAAGCAAATCATTTTCCAGTGAAAACTTTCATCTCACAGTGATCATCAGTCTCTATCTAGTGAATAAAAGAATGTAAACTTAATGATTACTTTGGGTAAATAAAGACACAGAGATGGTCTCTTTCCAAGAGGCAAGGCAAGTTTACTTATATTACCCAGCTCATTGTTACGATGTGCTGACGGCAGACAAGGCAGGACCCAAATGCAGGACACCCAAAAACTCAGGATCAAAGTTCAAAAA
>JBAJHX010000106.1:3017081-3054256 GCA_037176925.1 Amniataba percoides
AACCTGACAGATAAGACAACCTAAACATGACAAGACATAACTAAACCACATGACACATGAAAACTTAAAGACAATTCAAAACAGGACAGACATGAAAACCACACACATGAGACAAGACCAGTAACTCAAAGAACGAGGCATGACACTCATAATGCATTTAACACATTAAACAGGAAATACAGCAGAAACCGCTGAAACACAAATGATCAGAACCAGAGTGACCTGCTGAACCATACGAGTTTTTAACCTGCATTTAAAGGCGATCAGAGCCCTATTGTATATATGCTGCTTGTCTTTGTTACAGCTCATTATGTTGGGTTTGCACTCTTTTAGCAGGTATCACCAGAGAACTGAACAAGGTTAAGGTGGTAAAACTAGACACATTTGTATTTGTGATTTAGACAGTTTCCAGTCTCAGACTTTCCATTGTTGCTCTCAATCACAAAGTGAAAGAATGACTGAGAAATCCCAACAATTATCTTATGGTTCACCATGAAATTTTGAACAGATACTGGATGGATATATTCACGTCAATATTCAGCTACAGCCGTAAAAATGTATCCTGGATTATTTATTTTCTATTTCTTATTCTTATTCTATATATTTTTATCCTATTCTACATTCATTATTTTTCTTATTTCACTTTATTCGCCCTTGTATTTGTAACTGTCTATTTTCCACTATGTGTTTCTTCTTGCTGCTGTTGTGCCCTAAATTTCCCTGCTGGGGGAATAAAGGAATAATGAATCTTGAATCTTGAATTTTGACTTTGGTGAACTCATGCCTTTTCCTCCAGTGCAACCATGAGGTTCGTCTTCATGGAATGAATGAAATATCTCAACAACTATTGACTGGATTGACAATTGATTGATTTATTGACTGATTATTGACTGGATTTGGTTCACACATTTATGTTCCACATGGCATGAAAGTTGTAACTTTGAGGATTCCTTCACTTTTCCACTTTGCCATCAAGCCACAATTTTAATTGGTTTAATAGTTTGGTTTATGACCAAATACAGTACCTGCAGAACTTATAACATTTCAAACAGCGTCAGCTGTTCCTTGTGATTTGTGTTCATTAGCAAATGTTAGCATGCAAACACTAGACTACAGCAGTGAACTGTGTTTCCACTTTTATGATAATAACAAATCAGTCAGTCATCTGATGATGCTGAGCTGCTGCTTCTTAGCAGCAAAGCTTCTCATTAGCAGTCACGTAGTCGAACCGACTACACTTTGTCTCTTCATTATCAGCATGCTGCAGTTTGTGTCTCTTTTGCCCTTGCCTCTGAGAGCAATTATCTCTTGAAAGATCACTTTGTCGGGCTACTGATAAGGAGATGTGCCAAGCCCAGACATGACAGCATTGTGTTTGTGTGTGTGTTGGCACACAAATTTGTTGGGATAGCAAGTTACTCAGAGTCCTGTAACTCAGGCATCCGTCAGACAGAGGAGACCATCTACCCCGAGTTAACTGGTGCATCTACAGCATGAGCATCCCCCCCAACATGCTGCCGTGACATGATCCAACCTAACAGAGAAAGCTTCTTCTTTACTGGAGGAAAAAGAGCAATAAACGAAGAGAAAAAAGGCAAGAAAAAAACTTTGACAGACATCTTTAGAGACAAGCAGAGTGCAGACTTAGACATTAGCAGTCCAAACAATACGAGGAACAACTCTCTCCTGATAAATAAAACATTCAGCATTTCCATTAATTCTGATCTTCAGAAGGCTCAACGGGCCAGAGTGAGAACTGGTGAGTGCGTTGTGGCAGTGAACATTTCTCAGTGTCTCTGTGCAGTGTGTGTGTGTGTGTGTGTGTGTGTGTGTATGTGTGCTGTTCCTCTTCCCACGACAGAGTAATTTGCTAATTCTCAGAGGATGGAGGTTATAAACAGTATTTTTTTTAACCACTGTCATAAACCCCAAGCTATTAAATGTGTTTTTTCCTCCTGTCAGTATGCTGCTGTGTTACACTGAAGGAAAAATGCATCAGCTGTCACTCAGTCAGGATATGTGGCAGCTGAATATCCAGACCTCTGTAGGAGTAGGCCCACAGAAATAACCAAAGCAAATGAGAAGCTGGGGAGATTATTCCAGCCCATCGAGCTGCGGTGGTAAATAAAGCTCAGAGGGGTCGTAAAGTTCAGACCATGGTCTCTTCAAAACCAATTACTTTTAGTGATGTGGAATGTATTTCCCGTAACTTTTGATAAGTTACAGTAAGCTAACAGGGTCCACACATTCCAGTGGTAAACAGGTAAAAATAGATGTTTCTTGCTGTTTCTAAAACATTCCTGCAAGTATTTCATCAGATTTTTTCGTTTTTTACTTTTGCCATTTGCCTTTCATCATTCATTACTCTCGGGGTGGATATGTCTGGCCCTTTTGTCCAGACTAAAATATCTCACCAGCTGACACGCATCGTTTGATTTTATGCAGACATTTGTGTTCCCAAGAGGATGAAATATATTGACTCGACTGGTGATCCTGAATTCAGCTCGGACAGTGACGTTCCCTTCAGGATGAACTTTGGTGGTCCTGTTACTTTTCATCCAGCGCCATCATCTAGTTAAACTTTAAAACAATCACATTCCCATCAGCCTTGGGGTTTTTTTGCATGCTAAAGGACTAAACTAAAAAGGTGGACCCGGTAAACATTGTACCTGTTAAATATCACCGTGTTAGTATTAACATTGTGACTCTTAATGTTGTTATGAGATATTTTTTGTCGAGTTGTTTTTAACGCATACTGTTCATGTACATATGTAGATGTGAGCAGGTTATGTGACTGTATTTTCTCACATATATTTCTTATATTGCTGCATACTTAATAAGAAAAGAACCAGAAGATAACACAAAACAAATGTGACTAAAACTGGTGCTCAAAGATGTATCTGACGTCACCTTATTTCAACACATCCCACTTCATGTCAGACAGAGATAGAGAAGGAAAGGACGGCATTGGTCGAAGCTTAAAATTACCATAGTTTACGCTCTGTTGATGAGAAACCTCTTGTGCCTCTGTGAATTATGATTGTCTCTCAGTGTCAAAACCAATTCTTCTCAATAACCGTTGAGGCAAACATATGAGAATAGTAAGATGAATGATGCTTGTATTTTTTCATTTTGGAAAACAACAAGAAACTACGGAGCCCCTGAGATGACATGGTAAAAAAAAAATTTAATTGTGGCCACAATATAGCTATACTGTGCGCATGAAATACTAAATACTTTGTGGCCACAAATTACGTATAACGTGCGCACAAAATACTAACTAATATTATTATCATTCCTGGACAGCTGGCTAAACAAATCGACGTCCTCTAAGGACAAAGGTAGAGGAATTCACATAGAAAAGGTGCGCTTGATTTGTTCACCCAGAAGTGACATTAATAATATTAGTTAATATTTCGTTCACATGTTATACCTAATTTGTGGCCACAAATTAGCATTTTGTTTGCACATTATACCTAATTCATGGCCGCAAATTTCGTGCGAACGCATTAATATTTCATGGAAACAAATTAATATTTTGTGGGAACTTATAGGTATATTGTGGCCACAATTCAATTTTTTTTTTTTGACCATGTCATCTCAGCAACTCCGTAAGAAACAGTTTAGTTTGTAAATCTTTACGATGTGAAATAACCAATATTTTTGAAAATGTGGTACATAATAGCGAATTCGTTCAGATTATTATAATGTATGGATGTATTGTTATCTATTCTACCACTATAGAAAAAATCTGAAGAACAGATTTTCCTAAAGCTTCATGAACTCTGCAGTTGAAGCTGATTAGATGTGGTATTGGTTCGTGATTCAGAGTTAATGGGTTGACTGAGGTGCACTTAGCAGGACCCATCTTCAACAAAAAGTTGAACCTTACAGGGAAGAACTGCATTACTGAGCCTGTCACTGCAGTGAAACATGCCTTTACATCATCTGCAGGGTGAAGGCTGGGCTCTGCACACACACACACACACACACACATCCCCAAACACACACAAACATACACACCAGCCCCTGCTACCGCAATGAAATTACTGCCTTTATCAGAATGTAATCACTGTTATTGTACTGTCTCCTCTTGCACTGTCACACAGCCAGAGGAAATGACTGCAGGTCTATTTTCAGGCTGCCTGCAGATGGTTAGACTACAGCGTTCGAATGATTAAAAAAATCCCTCGAAATAGAGCCAGCTGCCAGTAGTGGAAAGTAACTAAGTACATTTACATTACTATACTTAAGTACAATTTGGAGGAAAGAGATGTATTATTACATGTTAAGATAAGAATCTATTGATCCCTGAAGATACATTCAAAAGCTGCCCAGCAGTATACACAGAATTCAAATGACCTCCACCTTTATTAGCAGCATAATGCATCAGTAATTATAATCCAGCGTTACATGTCATTCTTCAAACATTATACATAATAAGTACTTTTGCTTTTGGTATGCTAAGAATATGTTGATGCCTATACAAATATTTTGAATGCTTGGCTTTTACATGTAACAGAATACACTCTCCTATTGCTACTTTAGCCCATATAACATAAGAGGTAGTTCCTCACCACTGACTGCTGCAGCTATTTCAGCAAGAAAATTAAGATAATTGAGGCTCGTGATTTTATTTTTGTATTTTTTGTGATTTTTCAGATTGAGAGAGAGAGGTTCTTTCATGTTTTACACTGAAGGATTTCCATACTCGTTTTATTCACATTGTCAGATCTACCGCAATCTCTTCATTCTGAGCTCAAGTCTATGTTCATTGCTGTCTTTTTTTACATTTACAAATCAAGCTTGGTTTTCTTCATACTGTTCCTTTCACTATTTGTCCTGCCATTGGTAAAGGTTATTGTCTTCACGTTAGCAGCAGAACACTGAAGGATGAGTTCTTTTTCCAAGGCAAAGGTTCTTCAGGGAGGGACGTGGGCTGCAGTTTATTTGAAATGTAGATTCTGTGTGTCTGTAGCGCTTTCATCCTGTCCATGAAAAATGCATGCTGTGATCTCATTATCCTGCTCTCCTCTTGGAACGCTACATAAAATCAATCCAGGGCAGAGGAGGGGTGAGAACACTACAGATTCTTCTTCTCTTTTCACAATGGGTGAGAAGAGGCCCTACAAGTGGGAGGAGAATTGTAGAGGAGTGTGTGTGTGTGCGTGTGTGTGTGTGTGTGTTTGTGTGAATTTGCACATGGTTGAGTGTGTACAAAGCACTTAAGTGGTGATTAAACTGCATGATTTCCAATCTCTCTGGCAGCTTCTAGTTTCCATGTATTTCAGGATTGTTCATACAGAAAATGTATAAAAGTCAGTGGTGGAGAAAATACTTAATACTCATTAAAATACTTATTTATGTAAAAGTATTTACATCACAGTGTAGAAATACTCTGATTGTAGTAAAAGTCATACACTGAAAATTTCACTTGAGCACAAGTACAAAAGTATCATTGTATAAAAAAAACTTACAAAAAGCACTCTTTTAGCAGAACATCCCATTTAAGACAATGTATATTATTGGATTATAATTATCCAGATATCCACTTTATTTTGATACCACAGTTTGTGAAGGTGAAGCTAATTTGAATTACTGTATGTATGTATGTATGTGCATACACACACACACACACACACACACACACATATATATATATATATATATATATATAGTATATATATATGATAAAGCTGTCGCTTTTCATTTGATGTTTAAACTACTATTTCTAGCAAGTGAGAAATGAAAAGAATTCAAAATGAGCAACAGCAGGTGATTGTGATCAGCTGTCTGCTCCGTTTTCTGATCAGTGAAACAGGCAGCTATTGTTATCTTCATTAATGTAAAATGAGCTATAAAACTACATAAACATATAACTACATATTAACTATAAGCTATAACACCTTGGATGGATTATTGATTGTTAGTTCATTAATCATGACACCAAACTCTCTGAGACTCGGGTCATAAACATTAGGGAATGCATGCCACCATTGGCATTTCTTTTTTGTTGAAAATGTTGAAGTAATCTCATCCACATGCCAAATTACTGCTCACTAGAAGTTGTGTGGGGTGTTATTTACCTCCCACTTTACCGTACCTCTAGCTTTTTGGCAGAATGCTGATGGGGTAAAAATAAGCTACCAGGACAGATTCAGTATAAGATGGCAGGCTCACAGGCTAAGAAAGCTAAAGGCTCAGGGATTCCAGCCCCTTGTGGACAGAGGAGTGGGCTTGTGTCTGTCATATGGATGCTGTGTGTACATTATGTCTTTAAAATACTGTTTGCTAGACACCATTTGGAGACCACACATGAGACGGTTTGGCTGAATCCATCACGCTGTGTCCAGGTATGGGAGACAAATCTCCGTTGGCTGCCACTGCAACAGTCTCTATGTGATAAATGAGAGAATATCATTGAAAACAGTGTGCTGAAATAGAAACTGTGCATGAAATTTGTAACCACAGGGGGTTGAAAAATACAGCTATTTGTTATATTTATTTCTGGTAAGCAAGATTCTCTGAGGGTTGGTGGGGTTAATGATTTCAACTCAGACACTTTCAAGGACGACAGCCTTCCTGTCAAATGCTCTAATGTGTAAATTTAATGTCTTAACTAAGGACAAAATATTTTTTTGATGTTGCAATGCACAGTTGCCTGTATGGACAGAATAAAACTAGAGACCTTGGAGATCTGAATTTTGATGTGGCATCATAATTAAACTTAATGTTCACATAGAACACTTACTTAAAATGGCATACTTCATATCTAATATTTGCCCATCCCTAATCTAAAAGCTACTATAATGTGTAATAAGCATTGTGCATTGTGCAACACAGGAATAACTATGCATATAGTTAAAGCTGCTAAAAAATGCACTACTTTCACCATCACAAGAAATCAAAAATGATGGACATAATTTAGATATAGACGGGCTTGATTTGATAAAGATTCCCTTGCAAAACCTCCTCCTATCCTATCTCCTATCTCTTGCCCTGTCTTCTTTGTCATAACAATGTCACACTGGAGATTATGATGCTTCTTTTAAAGGAAAAGGTAAATATAGTTTGTTTTAACATCCAAAGCTGAGCATATCTTCTGGAAATGTATCTTACAGAATACTTTACAAATAGGAGGAAATTTGCAGCATCACCAACACGCAAGCAGCTTTCCAACCTTTTATGTCATTTTCCATATTCTGCCTAAAGGAATGAAAACCAAAGGGTGCTGCAGAGTATGACACCAATTTGAACAGTTCTGGTTTGGTTTTAAAAAAATGCTAAGATGTAATATGTGTTATAATCTGTAGATAACAGGCAAAAAACAGGCAGTATTGTCCTTTAATCTGTGTGACTGAAGTATTGTTAGAGCACAAACTGTCAGAGTGTGTCTGTCAGTGCAGAAGGAACATAAAAATATAACCGCTTATCTTCTACTCCCTGGAGAAAAGTCACCTGTCATCTTTATTTCTCTACAACAGGGTTTTTTTTTTGTTTGTTTGTTTAATTCTCCACCGGATGTGCTCATTGCTAAATTGGCAGCAGGTGGGGAGAGATACATGTAGCTGCAATTTAACCAATTACAGTAATGATGGATGAGGGCTGAGTCTCATTTCCCACTGTAATGGGCTAAAGTGAGCACACCTCACCGAGCACACTGCATACCAATAGCACACCTGAATTTCAGTAGTTTCCAGTTCTGTGTGTGTGCTCAGGTCCAGGAGCGGGGTCTTTGTACTGTATTGCAGGGAATCCCTATTTATTCCGGTTATGGTTGCCATGGGAACCGTTGGCCAAAGGCTAAAGTGAGCAATGCCCTTGGCCCGCTCAGAGATTAATGGCCCGATCAGCCCACTGCTGTTCAATTGATGTCCCCTTCCCGCTTCACATCAATATAGGCACAGCTGTCTTTACCGTCTTCACAGTTAGATTAACGTAGTCTTCAGACCTCAGTATCAGCATCACTGATCTGGGCTGTGCTGCAGTGTGATGCTGGAAAAATAAACGGACAATGAAATTAAATCTATTCCACTGAGACATTTCCACCGTGTTCTTGATCTGAAAGAGTACATAGTTCTGTCATTAAATAGCCACACATTCAATAATTGACACGAGAAAATGTAAGGTGTATATGCGCACTGCTGAGCACAGCACATAGTAAACTTGACTGTAACACATAAAATAAAATAACATACAGTTAACGACACAAACACAATATTAAACACAACACTAATAATGATGGTGAAATAAATGACCATCCTAATTTACATCCTCCCTACAAAGATATCTAACACTGCTTGGGGGCTTTGGGGCTCACCAGATGTGCTTGTCTACCAGAGTCAGACAGGAGGAGTTGGTTAGTCAATGTTTGTTAGGAGCAGGATTATTTTGTACATATATGAGGATGTTCATTTGAAAAAATGTTATTTGAGGGAAGAAGCTCAGTCAACGCATCTGTTGCACACCTTGCATTTATGTAGATTTACTGTAATGGCAGAAGCAGCACAAATGCCACAGTGAGGAAATAAAAACATGTAATTCCATAACTTTATGTAGCCTACAATCTCATATTTTGGATGGATGATTTAGAGTGAATTGCTTTAATTCTACTTGACGTCAGAACCTGAAGATTAGAGAAAGTTCAGCATATTTAGGGTTACCAAGGGAACATAACTCTCAAACTTCTTGGCACTGCTGCAGTGTGGCATTATGTTATTAAAATAAAAAGGAAGCGCATTATGGAGCATACACTATCTCAGAGTCTGCACTGTCCTGCACTGTCTTCTATTGACTTTGTCTTTGCTATAATCTCATTGGGGTAATGGACTGTGCAGAATACTTTCAGTCTATTTTCAACCTGGGGATTATTAAATCACTTTGCCACATAACTCAGTTAGAAGAGACTTGTTTTTTATTATCATTATGGATCACTAGCAATAGGATTAAACGTGCAAAAGGTGTAACAGGATGAACTGATTCAACAAGACATTGAGTGATGTTCAGGTGGAAAGTTTTTAATGAAGGTGTGGAAATTAAGCTTTGAACATTAACATGTAACGGTTGACGCACTGGAGCATCACACCCAGACACAGGTGGAGGATGAGCACTCTCACCTCTGAGCACCACAGCTGTAAATCCAGTCTTTTCTTCTGGTGTCACCAAAGCCACTTTATGTGAAAGGTGACACCACTCTTGCCTCCTCCCTCTCCTCTCTGACTATTGAACTGGCCTGTGGAAATGTCAGGTGATGCATGTTAACTTGCTGCCATTTAAAAAAACAGCGAGTCTGAGGAGGATCGTGGCTCATCATGTTTTACTTTCATAAATGAGGTCTAGTCCGTGCACCATAGCTAGAGTATGTAATAGGATAATAATTATAATTGCAGCGTGTAGGAAGTCCTCTAAAACATTACTAATATGCTCTGTGAAACCACCGATAATGATATTTAGAATGGCAATAATGTGTGTGAGCATACATCGAAACAAAGGCTATAATTTGTAGATGAGAGAACATGTAGGATGGACTAATAATAATGAGATAATTGGACTATTCAGAATTACAATGAGTCTAATTTTCATTGTTATATGAGAGGCAACCAGCGTCTCTGGTAGTCAGGTGGTTGAATCGGTTTATGTTTTACAGATTCCTTCGTAGAACTGTGCTATCTCCTCTCAACCAGGCACCTCTCAGCTGGTGTAATTTTCTGTCGGATTGTTTGACTAATTAAATTGGCCACGCTGTCTGTCAATGGTGGCAGACAAAGATCAAAGCCCCGAGGCTCAGAACATGGAGTGCAGACATGGTACTCCGACGTAAACTGACTTCACTGAGGATATAGAGAAGTGAAAGAAAGCTGAGACGACGGGGACAAGCAGAAATTAAATTAAGAAGACGCTGCTCTGACGAGGCATTTTGTTGAAACAGAATAAGCTGAAAAAGACAGATGTGATGTGAGCGCATTTAATGACACAGCTGGCAACAACAGAGGGGGGTGCAACTCAAAGCATCATTAAAGAAAACACATAAGTGACGATATCACAAGTGTCCCTCACAGGTGGAATCAATTATCATACTCTGAAAGCAAGAAAAAGGAAGAAGAGAGCAACAGAAGTTAACAAGAAGTCTGAGTGAGCTTGAAATCGATGTGACATGTGACAGTCTAAAGAGGCTCATCACATGATCTGAATATAATCAAATCTCCTCTTGTGCAAACAGCTGAAGGAAAACAGACAAGAGGTAATGATGATGGAAAGATGGGGATGAATTAGGCACTGAAGTGTGCATAATGGTTAGAAGAAGTGCCAGAGCAAGAAAGCGTTAAAAAGACTAAACTGAGCTGTATAGAGTCTAAACTTTGAAACTATCAAGCTCCCACAATCATCATATTTGACTGGCAAAACAGAGTGTGCATGTCTGGATCTATCAATATGAAATAAACACCAGCAGTAACTGTTTGGTTTTGTAACATCCCGTGTTTCACACTCAAATTCACATATTCTGCTTTTATTTTGTAACACCAACTTCTGTTCTCCTGTTCATTTTTCTTGGCATACTGACCTTGCTTGCATCTCCCATCTTTGGATTTTTCCCTGTTCCCTGCCTGGACCGTTGTCCACACTGGTCTGATCTTTTTTGTTCATAAAAGACTCTTTTGAATGCTTCATTAAGTCTTGTGTCTTCTCTGCACCTGAGTCCATGTCTTTACCTCACCCATTACAGGCTAATGATTAATGGAGAGATTTCAGGTTCAGAGGAACCAGTGATCACTGCTGTTAGCGAAGTGTAGGATAATACAAAAACAAAAAAAGAAAGAAAAAGGAAGGAAAAATGCATATGAATGCTATTTTTTGACATGCATTATTGTGAATGAGCACATGAAGTCAGTCTCTATGCAGATGACATCAGTTTGAATTCCAAGTCCATTAAAGTGACTATAAGCGATATTTATCATCCAAATCATCACCTCTCCTCACAGCAGTGACCAGCTGATGAACACTGTGAAGCATTTAGCCAATAAGGAGCCTGATATTTCCCTCAGGAGCTGGTGGAGAGTAAGAACAGAGCTAAAAGTGAGGGAACGTGAGACTTACATTCATCAATTGTACAAGTACTGAGGTGGAAAATAAGTGTAACTGTTTGTTAGCAAGGTCACCATAATAAATGTCGAATTGTTTCTGCTGCCCAAAAATACACACAATGCCCATACACTGAATATAAAAAAGAAAGTGTGTGATAATTTATTGGTAAGAAATGCCAGCCTTGCGTCCAACTTCAGTCCAAAATTGTCTTAAAAAGCTCAAATCAGCCAATCACTAAACACCCCACATGCACACACATGCCTCTTACGCACTCACATCGTTCCCCCTTGAATAGAAGACCTAGTGCTGGGAAGTTGTTACGCAGAGGAAAATCATCTCTCTTTCATTTCACACCCCACTGAAGATGTGTAACTGATGCTCCATGATCCCATTCCAGATGATGATGTGTCTGTCCAGCCTCGGGCTGCTGCTGCTACTGTATGTGCCTCTGTGGGGCTTGTTCAAGCTGCAGAGGCGACTGTAACAGCAGCAGAAACAGGAGCTCCGCTGAGATGCATGTCAATGAGAAGAGGGGAGGATGTTTTTCTCACATTTTCACTCTATACTCACACCAGGAGCTGCGTACTTACCTCATCAGTTCAATGCTTGTTCCCTGCAACACCAGCCAGTAAATCATTTAAAGCTAAAAGCATCACTAGACATAAAACCTTGTGGTTTTATAGGGTAGGACTCTCAAAAATCACCATGACTCATGATGATAGGGACATGTTTATGTGAAAATGAGGTAAAGACTCTCAGTAAAGGCTTGCTGTTCCTATGATAGTGAAGAAGATTATTTCCTTTTTAAATAGTTAAATTGTGAAAAATTATCGTTTTGAGGGAAATTAATGAATGGAAAGCAGAAAATTTTTCATGGCTGAAATATGGTCTGCTTTAATCCATTAAAAGCCCTCATACAGCTGCTATACTGTATCTCAGTCTGGCATTTAACCACAACATTTTTATCACACGGTGGTGAAAAACTGAACTCCTTCATTGATGGAATTGCCAATTTGGATGTTTATCTAGGCAGATTTACCCCCCAATTTTTGGTTTTGATTGTGGCATTGTGTCTGGTATGAGTGATTTTGTTTGATCGGCGCGATTTCCATGATTTCTTTGTGTTAAATTTAACTTTACATTCTACAGTAATTATAGCATTTCTAAATATGGAGGCTTAAACCCATTTAAACTAGATCTGCTGTTATTGGTACCACTGGGACTGAAATGAGCTTAAACCTCTTTTCAAGTTTTAAGCTGTGTCTTAGCAGCACTGATATCATTTGTGCTGCCGACAAAAATCGCATAAATGACACCTCTGAGCTGCACCTTTTCTTTAAATACCTCTTGAACTGAACGTAACCGTGATCACTAAACCCATTGAAGAGCTGAGCAAAATGAACAACTAGCCTTGAAGGTTTCATAAGCCAAGAATCCCTCAGTAATTCAGAGCTTTTGTTCCCATGACAGCGGCTGCGGTGAAATTTCACTGATGAGACTGATATGTACCGCGTTTCACACAGAACATTAGATACTCTTAGAGATGACTGCATATGCTGTGCCACCCTGTTCATAAAATTAGCACCTTGCATGAGAGCCAAATCAGGCTTTGATTTGACAGCTACAGCTCGTACAAATTATTGAGATGATTAACCAAATGTAATTTGTACTCAGTGATTTGATTGCACTGCGAGCTTAGAGGCGAAGAGGAAGCAAAAAAAAAAAAAGGGGGGGCGCAGGGTGGAAGTCAAAGGGAGGGAAAACAAGAATTCTGGGCAGCAACATCCCAGGAGTGTGGTTGGTAGACAGACACTGATGTTGAAATTCAGATCACACACATGCCTGCAAACCATGCTGCTCACCAGGGAGGGGAAGGATGAGAGACAGAGGGGGAGAAAGAGCAGAGGAGGGAGTAAAAAAGGGACAGAGGTAGACTGAGAGCCTGTGTGACAGCATACAGAGGAGGAACCCTGATGTACACGAATGTCAACCGTATATAACCAGCAGACTTCAAGAGAAACGGTGCAATGAGCCCACATCAACATAAAACATCCAGCCGGATTCATGTTGATTAAAATCCCACCTAAATAACTCAGCCCATCTTTAACGGTTGGATTTGGATCAGTGAAGCTGAACAGAAGAGGGACTCTCTGTAGTGTTGATGTGATGCAGACCAATCACAGAGCCGCCTCCACAGATGATGTAAAATGGAACAACTTCTTGACTTGATAACAACCGAGTGGTGATTTAATTCTGTGTATAAACAACATGATATTAGCCTGAAAATAACCAGATGAACAACACAAGTTTCCTAGCACATGCATGTTACTTCTCTGCCTCCGAATTTGTATCCGATTCCTCAGTTATTGACCTTTTTAGGTATTTTGACACAGTAAAGACTGCTTTTAACCTACCTGCCTCCTCTCAGTCATTTTTATAGTTATACCTCTCGTATTTCCAGAAATAATTGTAAGTCTGCCCTTTAAACCAAATACAAAAAAAATCTATGAAAATATGGGAACTTGCTTTTTGGGGGGGGGATCCAGGAAATCACATTGTAGGATTTTTAATGAATTAACTGGTAAATTCCTCAGTAAAATAAGTATTTGCTCACCTACAAACAAACAAGATTTCAGGCTCTCACAGACCTGTAACTTCTTCTTTAAGAGGCTCCTCTGTCCTCCACTTGTTACCTGTATTAATGGCACCTGTTTGAACTGGTTATCAGTATAAAAGACACCTGTCCACAACATCAGACAGTCAGACTCCAAACTCCACTATGGCCAAGACCAAAGAGCTGCACCAGGCTGGGAAGACTGAATCTGCAATAGGTAATCAGCTTGGTGTGAAGAAATCAACTGTGGGAACAATTATTAGAAAATGAAAGACATACTGATAATCTCCCTCCATCTGGGGCTCCACACAAGATCTCACCCCATGGGGTCAAAATGATCACGAGAACACTGAGCAAAGATCTCAGCAGGGCATTGAAGATGAAACGTGGCTGGGTCTTTCTGCATGAAGATGATCCCAAACACACCACCCGGGCAATAAAGGAGTGGCTTCATAAGGAGCATTTCAAGGGCCTGGAGTGGCCGAGCCAGTCTCCAGATCTCAACCCCATAGAAAATCTTCCCCAAAACATCACTGCTCTAGAGGAGATCTGCATGGAGGACTGGACCAAAATACCAACAACAGAGTGAAAACCTTGTGAAGACCTATAGAAAACGTTTGACCTCTGTCATTGCCAACAAAGGGTATCAAACAAAACATTGAGATGAACTTTAGTTATTGGCCAAATACTTATTTACAACAACAACAGTTGTTCAACAATCAGACAGTGATTTTCTGGATTTTTTTTTCTCATTTTGTCTCTCATAGTTGAGGTATACCTATGATGAAAATTGGAAACCTCTCATCTTTTAAGTGGAAGAACTTACACCCATTGTATTCAACAGTAACAACTAAGAAACTATTAAAACACCAAGTAAAATAGTGCTGTGCCCCAAGTGAGGCACATTTTCATCATCCTGCTCACGTGTCGGTGCTCAGCTGAAGTTTGGGTCATACGTACAGAGTTCATCCACCTCCAGCAAGAGTAGGCGTCCTCATCTCTCCATCCAACATTTTGTCTAATTTGAGGCTCTTCCCTCAGTTCTTTTGCCTTTTCCTGGCACATTTCAGCATCAACAAGCAAGACATGCTGTTTTTGCTCCAGTTTTGGTACAGTCTATTTCTTCTGTCCTACATCCAGGACGTAGTCAAACATCACACCCGAGTCTGTCCGCTCCACTCAGCTACTCTCTCACTACGAGAGAGGCACAGCTACTGTTCAAGAAAATCACAGCTGTTTCTTGTCATGGCTCCAAACCGGTGGAACAAGCTCCACACTGAGCAGAAACCCTCCACAGCTTCCTTTGCAGACTATTCGGACTGCACCTTGATCCACGAAAATTAAAAGACGTAATAAACAAACCTCTCTGTCATTGTTCTTCCTGTTTGTCCCCAGTGTGTCCCTGTCTTTGTATTTCTTGTTATCATAGAATTTAAGAAAAATTAAAAATGTGTTGATGACATGAGCTATACAAGGAAACAAAAGCTCCTTTTTATTTTTCAGTGTCTCATCACATCCAGATGCTGTGCTGCGTTTGTCTCACAGGGGACAGGAGTCAGCTCAGAGCCCGACAAAACCACCAGCATCAAGAGAAAGTCACATTATGAAGCACAACAGTCCTGTATGATAACAACACATGAAACTACACACTCGGATCTGCCCGAGCTGAAGCATCGATAACAGCATCAGTGTAACGATCCCACTGTTCTCCTGATTTATTAGAATAAAATTCAGACGATGCATTTAAGAATAACAAACATATCTGAGGGGGGCTTTTGCAGTAACAGATATCGCTGTTTGTATTTATTATCCTAAATTGTGTTTTTATTGATGTTTTTTCAGTTTAAAAATGGCTTTTATCAATTAATTATACGGTAAGTGAACAGAAATATTTCAATTTCCTCATCAGGAGCAGTTTCACATCGTCTCTGTGTTTCATCCTTTCCAGTTTCTCATTTCTCCACATTATGTGCGTATGCAGGGTCAGAGCTTGTGTGGAGAACCGCACATTCTCCGACAAGTTTGTTTTTATAAATCATAAAGTTGCGAAGAAAGGTCTCATTCAGACACTGCTGTTGGACACACGAGGTCCCTTTCATGTTAACCTATTGACGATTAATTCATTCAAGGCTTTATGTTTTTTATCTTTTATCCAATTAGATGTGCAGTCATTCCATCATTGCCTAATCAAACATTACCATTTATCTCCAGTCTATCATTTATCTGAACAACATTCTCCAACCTCACATCTCCAGTGTGTCTGCAGGTGTCTTCTTGCCAGTGCTCTTTTTTGTTTTTCATGATGGGAGTTTCCTTTTCTGGCAACGCACAACATGCTGAAAAAACAGCAGTTTGCAGAGCTGTAAGAAAAGGGTCCCTTTCACTGAAACATCCACGGCACTGTTTTGTAGTGTGGGCAGAAACCTCTGAGGACCATCAAAGAGGAATTTCACAGGATTGCAGGTGACTTGTGTGGAAATCATTCAATTCAGACATCGTTGGAGCAGTAATTAGTTTTTAGTTTGTAGGTTTGTGACAGGCTGCATTAATGGCACACACATATAATGATCACTACTCCTTCAGTTAATAAGGGGGACTATGTGAACAGTCACAGCATTAGTGTTCAGGTACACTGACTACTGTCTTATGATGACAAAGACTACACACCACAATATACTGCAACGAATATCCATCACTCTCTGCACTGTCAAAATCATACGTGATGCGGCACGTATGATGTCTAATGCTGAAGCCAAGTGGCCAGGCTGTGTGCATAATGTCTTGTTTGTGTACTCTGAGGGGCAGATTTGCACATAGTAAGTGAAGCTTTGTACAAATATGATTCCTCAAAATGTATCCACTATATAATTTCAGAACAATTTCATGGCCACCAGCATGCCAGCCCCTCCTGTTGACCCTCTGTCCTGACCCTGAGCTGGGCCTCAAACAGCATTTTATTAAGCGTTGTGATGACAGTGGGTATGCTCAAAGCCTGGTTCCAGTGTTTACACAGACTCAGGGTAACCCCAGAGAGGGCATGTGACATTACTGCAGCATGTTTTTGGTTTTTTTTTATATATCGCCATTATTAGAAAAGAGCAACACCCTGCCATACAACTGAATGACCGAGAGGAAGATCATCCCACTACCTGATGTGTGGGATGGAAGAGCAGTCCAGAACATTATTTGCCAGATTCGCTCGACAGATTAAATTACCACCAGTCCTTCCAGGTCATTCACATTTCATTTGGTCTTCTTTATCCCTTACAAATACAAATATAACAATATTTTTGTGTTGTTCCTTTAATTATACAGCCCACCTGTGATCATAGGTGGTTGGGATTGTTGCCTCACAGCTACACAGGTACAGAGTTACACATTGCAATACAAAGACGTGCATTTAGGTTAGCAACCAGTCAAATGCACCCTGCCTCTCACCCAGTATTAGCTGGTTCCAGCCACTTCCAGACCCTATGTGAGGCTAAGTGATATAGACAATGACTGGATGGACCTGTGATCTGCCTTTTTCATCAGATACTTCAAGTATGCCATTTCTAAGTCTGCTTTAGCCATCATCTCTATTAGATGCATCTTAAATGGTTCCTTTACTGCTGATTGTGCACACATGAGAATGGATTTAACTTTTTCAGTTCCACATGCAGAATTAGTCTTACTGGTTTCATCTCTGACGTGTGCACAAGTGTTTTTTTGTTTTTTTTACCATTCCATGTGTTCTTATCACTTTACCTTTATAGATTTCAAACTCAAAATTCTACACACAATGTTAATTATTGTAACTATCTGCCATACAGATATACAGAATATAAAGATGTATAGCTTTTTTATAGGCCTCTCTTGAGCTCTTCAGTCTTCACTCAGTATTGAGTACTTGGTAATGTGATATTCACATTAACCACTCTGCTGAAAGTTTAAATAATCTTGACATTTGTTCTCAGCATTAGGGAAGAAAAGATTTACGCTCCTTTCAAAAATCATCAGAGGAGCTGTTAAATATCAGGGCTGTGCCATCTCAGTTATCCTGTGTCACATTTTTATAATGTAGCATGGTGACAAACATGCACACAGAGTGAAGGTAAGTGCACACAGACGCAGACAGGTGAGAGAATAGGGAGGTGGGCAGGAATGACAGCGAGCCGGATGAGGAGACACAGCCTGGTGATTTCTGCTGTGCTCATTTGTTTGTATGCTGAGTAAAGCAGACGGGGGAATGAGCGCAAACACAAACCCGACACATGTGTGCACAGGGAAGAATTAATGGATCATCTTTTATACATACACAACATACTACAGCAGATTACCAACAGTGTGCATACACCAACCCACCTAGTCAAATATTCAAGGGCCCAATTCTACTTTCATTTGTTCTAGTTCGCCAAAACACCACTAAAGCGCAGCATCCCCTCGTTGATCCAAGTGAGAAGATCGTTAAAATGTTAAATCATTGGAGCCTTCAAGTTTTACTGTGCGCTCACGGTAAGAGTGAGACCTTTCTACCCTCTATGGAGCCTCTATGGCCACATACAAGAGGCGCAGTTTGTGCTGAAGACCACACTTATATGACTACTCTGTCAAACAATATTGTGCAACATAATGACATTTATCTTAAAGTAGCTTTCTATTAACGGATGTGTGAGTGCTTTTTCTGGACATACTAATATTCTAGAAAGAATTGTTTTCATTTGAATGAATCTATTATTTGCCAGGCAATGTAAATAAAGAAAATAACATTGATGGGTTTGTTCAATGAAAACTTGAAGATTATTGTGTCCCTACACACACAAACACCCTTGTTTAACAGTTTGTTCCATGTGCTCTTTTTCATCTAATACTGTGCATTTCATGTATTTCTCTGGTTTTACATTTTACTATTTTTGTCTGTTTTTCTGTTTTCTCCACCCTTAAATCCTGTTGATCATTCTCCAGATGTAACAAAGCTACATGATGCTGATTAAGTCTAATCAAGGCATCATGGGAAGGGGAGGGCTTTGAAAGCTGGAGAGAGAAACAGTGGGAGAGGAGGCTCGTACCAAACTGGCCGCCTGTGCTACTTCTGCCTCCTATACATACCATTTTGCCCCCGTCCATCACTCGCTCCTCCCAGCTCTTGTTTTGGTGTTTGTGCTCGATGGTTCTGGGTCAGAGGCGGTTAACAAACAGGGGGCTTCACACAGAGGCCCACTCAATGCCCTCCATTGATCTGCAAATGTAAGAAGGAGGTCAAAACACTTTTAGCGTCTTTGTCTGGAGGAACAACAACATTCAGTCGCAGCTATTTGTTTCTGTCATGCAATATTTGACTCTTTTTTGTTCTGTGCCATGTGTGTTTGGCCTCCGAATGAGAAGCAGGGGCCCGGAATAAAAATGATGCAGCTATAAATGGGAGGATGATTTGTAGGTGTGGTAGAATAGAAGAAAAAAAAAACAGAAAGACCTCTGTGTGAGCTGGAGCAGTAAATATGACTTACAGTTTCGATGGAGCTCAACCAGGATGATTTAGTTTGAGAACCAGACAGAGTTTAACAGTTTAACTGTTTCATAGAGCAGCTGATCTGTCCTTTAATATGAAATACTTAATTATCTTCAGTTTCAAAAGTCTTTGTTCACTGTGGACTGAAGAGAACATTTTGACATTTTGTGAGAACTCCCTCTGTGCAGCTGTCAAACTATCATCATTTTTATAAAACATGTTTATGGCTAACGCACGCTGTTGCCCGTTCCACTGATCCATGGTTACTAAAATGGGGGTGTGTTTACTTGCTCAAGGTCACTGTCTCGCAGTGCTGCCACTTGCTCATGTCTGCCAATACGCACTTCAAAAATTCCATTTTTTTTGGGTCATCCTGTACATTGTGTAGGTTACATGGCTTAACAGACAGCTGGATGTTGGAGGTTTCAGGACACTTGAGGCTAAAACGTTCCCAGTGACAGAGATGGCAGATCTAAAATTTGACCTGGAGTTAGGTCTATTTGAATATATTTGCAGAAAAGCCAAGGAACTGCCAACTTACAAAATGCTTTTTGAACTTTCTGTGCTTTTATATTTTAAATAAACTGAATGAATGATCTAATCCGCCCAGTATCATTGAGTATTATGTTTATATTGGACAATACATTATCTTAACACTTACATTCAATGCCAATGTTGACTGTTAATGCAGCCAGTAGTATATAATTCACATCTTTTTTTAGTGTGGCAGAGAGGCCAGTTCAGTGTAGCACATCCGATTACAATGCATGAGACCAGAATTAATGCTCCGTCACGGTCATGTACTTTATTTTTAAACCACGGCTAGAATCTTTTTCACACCCTACTCTAAGTGTTTGATTTGAATTTGGTTGGCATTATGAACAATAATAATATGAAATGTTATCATTGAACATGATGTGGAGATTGTCCATTGTCAGTGTTTAAGAGAAATACTGGATCATTGTTTCTTCTGGCGTATTTTTGATGCGTCCTTTCTTAGTAATGTATCAAAGGCTGCATCTTAGATCTTTTTAAACTTTTCTCACCATACGTGACACGCAATTGTTACTGTTGAGAGGCTGCCCTCGCTGAGAAGCTGACAGCGACAAGTCGCAAATGTGCAAGTGCCTTTCTAAAAGTGCAAGAACTTTTACATCTGATTTATTTGTCAGAAGTCAGAAGTATTGATTTAAGTTGATGGTACACACAGATCAGTGTTTTGCACATACACATCCTACAGTTTTAAACAGTGATTAGTTCTTTACTGATTCAAACAGACATATTTCATTGTGTCTCTTACTATGTTTATTGTGACTGTTTTGCAGCACAACATTAAGGTACATTTCTTGAATGTTATAAACATATTTTTGGATTCTGCTTTTAAAAAATTCATTTTTAAAATTGAATTCAAATAAATAAACCTGGTTGCTTATACTTGGTTTAAAATCTGGCTGCATGAGATGTGTTTGAATTATTTTTAAAGGATGAAGTGGTAGTTCTCAAACACTTCAGAGATATGACCCACACAAAAGAAAACAGTTACCACCAGTGCTCTAATTAATCATACTTCGGATGATGGTTGATGATGAGGTTCAGTGATTTATATAATGGTGCCAGTTTGTCGTCAGGAGCCCTGAGTGGAGGAGAGAAGCTGAGTCAGACTGAAATAAAGAGGCCAGAAGAAGCAGAGGGCTCCAGCTGAGGCTCCATATGCAAAACGCACAACTCAGCTCAGTGGCGAGATCTGACCAGAGGGAACAGCTTTATTCCATCTGAGCTGCACATGTACACGTCAGCACACTGTGCAGGCAAAGACAGGCCATAATAATATGAAATTACACTGTAATTTAGCACTGAAATGTTTTTTCTTCGATGATCGTTTTATGATCTAATATCAAATCAAATCAAAGAAATGATTTGGGATTCAAGCTTGTACATTGAGGCTTCAAAGGATGAGTCAGTCTGTCTGGCCCTGTTTACGCTTGGTTTTATTTGGGTTTTTGGTGATCTGAACACAAGTGGACAGCTGAGACACATCGCTGTCCACAGCTGTGTCCATCATCTGAGGTGTCCAGTGGGCTGCTTGTTTTTCAAGTTTTGTTACCACCTCGTTCACTTCCACTAGAAGGTCAAAGGGCCCTGTCGATTTGTTTCATACAGGCTAGCTAAGAAAACAAATGTTTCAAGTACCAATATAAATGTATTGCGTTAAAGATTGGCAGGATAAAGTCATGCCACATTCAATCTGATGATTTCCAGACTGAATGAGATCTTTCCCTTTTTAGAGTTTGGAACAGGCTTTGAGGTGTTTCCCAATCAGCAGTAACACAAAGGACGGCCCTCTGAGCTGCGTCTGTTCTCTTTGGCTTTGACAGCTGCAGCACTAACTAACACACCAACATGTTTCTGTTTAAATGAATACATACGCTTTGACACTACAAACGGTTTGTGGTCTGTGAGGTCAAATGTGTCAACTCAACTTATGATCCGGTCACTGAGGACACATGCTAACAGCAGGCATAAACAGGCTCTCTGTCCTTTCAGGTTGCATTTGGTTCAGCCCAATGATCCAAGCATGTAATCTACCAAAAACAAAAGAGGAAGAAGGATCTTTAACAACACTATGACAGCACTGAGACTGAACCAAAACAGTGAAGTCGCTGGATTGACAAATAAACAACGAGTTGAAACTCATCATAAAGCTCAGTAAAGACAAGGGGAGCTCCAGATTTGGCTGATAATTTGCAAAAAGGGGTTGCTTGTAGTGAGAAACCTACATTATGAATTGATACACTGATGTTGTGAAATGGTTGTTTGAAATAGCACAAATTCTTCTCTAACACTTTGCAGAGAAAGATATTTTCTCTGAATTAAGTTGACTTTAAATGTCTGCATTAGCAGTTACAATTATAAAATATGATGGCTATTTTTTGCTTTCAAACACACACTTGAACATACAGTCCCCTGCAGCACCTACAGTTAAATAATCGCTATGGCAACAGACTAAGTCTGCATTTTCCTCTCAACGCATCATTTCATTTAGAAGAACAATAATTTCACAGCATCATGTTCTCCCCCTCTCACACTATGTGTGTATCCGTCACACTATCACAGCGTCTCTCTGCTGCATGAACACAGTGCTGGTGTCTTTGAGGCATCCACATATCCTGGTATTTGTGCTGCCGTGTTCTGCTCTGTGTCTGTCATCTAGCAAAGTGTAGCTATTCATAGAGGCAATCAATGCCAACCAGCAGGAAGAGTGACAAAACAAAGCTTAATGACGTGTGGGGATGCTTTTGATAGCACGTATAAATAAACTGTACGCGGCTGCTCACCAGTGAGCCTGTTCAAAACAATTAAAGAATGAGCCGGGAACAGTGCTGCCTGTCTAACGGGGACAGCTCTCTGTATCTCTGTTTAAGTGTGGAAAGAAAACGTTAGTGTGATATACTGATTTTTTTAATGTATTTAAAAATGTTTTTAATTTACTCAAAGAAAATTCATACATCAAATTTTAAAAGGCTACAAAAAACAGAATCTGCACAAATTGAATCTGCACATTGATAATCAACGTGAAATAATAAGAAATTCTAACGCGGCCTTCTGTCCTTTAGGTTTCATTGGCTGTGGGCTGACAAATGCAGAGCAGAGTGAGAGAAATGCTTCGGTTCATTGCTCTCAGAGTGCACAAACAATTAAACAAATACTGTGGAGGAATGATGGCTGCATGTACTTGATAAAGTCAGTCAGTCAACAGATGTGAAGGGGACAGTTTTAGACTATATGGGCAGATAGACAGAGAATACAGTGGTGTAAAATAACAGCGATACATTTATAGAGGTCCTGTATTTAACTATGTCAATTTCCTCTGCTTCACCATGATTCAGATGGGAGTATTGTCCTTCCACCATTATTATATTTATTTCACAATTTAGTTACTAGTTCTTTTACAATTAAATTTACTTTCCGGTGTAATGTTAGATACAATAAACAAACAAATTCTTATATATTATGATAGATTAAAATAAGATTTTACTGATCCCTGGGAGAAAATAAATTAACTATCCAGCAGTACATGAATAGAAAAAAATCATCAAAATGAGTTTCACCCTTAGGGTGCAAAATTAAGGTTTTAAACACATTCATGTTGTGAATGTATGTGTGCCATCTACACAATGTGTAAACTTCTGTATTATTACTTTACTAAATGTTGAAATAGTCTGTTGGTGAAAGTCCTGCATTCAAATTTTTACGACTTGTTCATCCACTGCATGAATCCTCTGTCTGTACGTTGGTAGAATCTGTGAAGTCTGTTTGTTGTGTGTCATGATCACTTTCCAAAATGACGCCATCTCCTATTACCACTAAGTTTCACAAAAACACAATTGGACTCGTCTAACTCTTGCGTTTGCCTCAAGAAAGATAATGTTTCAACCGCAACAACCACCGACTCACCCACCCACACACACAGACACACAGTGAGCAGCCATAGCCTGTCTGCAGTCCCCAGGCTGGCAAAGTAAATGAGGTGGAAATGTATGAAGCCTAAAACGTCCCCAGGGAGACATTATGTGAAAGAGACACCATTTCACTAAGGAGAGAAGCCACGCAGGGTCAACAGAGGAGAGGAGGAGGAGAAACAAAGCTAAGAGGCAAACAGATTCACTTACGTTAAGGGAAAGCTGCTGAGAATTGACCATATATCGCAAGCACTTTAGGCTGATACACAGTGAAAACCACAATACAGAGTCAACTGTCATCAACTCACAATAGAAGCAAAAAAAAACTGATTGACTCAGGTTTCTGGTTGTGGCTCAACAAAATACATTCAAATACTACTCAGATCACATTCACTGGTAACGGTTTAGTGAAGGAAGCTTATAATATAAAACTGTCATTGCCCAAACTGAAACATAACGTTGTGCTGCTTCTGAAATACAAGTCAGATTCAGAGACTGATGACAACTTTGACTTGCTGTGTGTTTCAGCCCCAGTTTTCTGCAGGGTGGGTTCAACAAAAAGGAAAGGACTCTCCAGAGAAGATCACAATGCAATAAGAGGTTTAGAGAACCTGTAATGAAAATCCTGTTTGTGTTCAACCACGCAGACATATCAAAGAATCATTTGCAAAACAAGCTTTCAGCTCCAAAAGAATCTATAAAACAATAACCATTCATTTCATTTCAGAATTTCAGGGCTCAACCCTGCAGTCATGTGCGGATGTATTTCCCTGCTTCCTCTGACAGTAATACGATTATGTATTCCTTCAGGCTTTGTGAGCAACATGCTAACTGTCTAACCCCTGACCCGGCCTCCAGGGTGCTGCTTTTTCACTGTCACTCATCCCCATGGAGCCTACAGGGGCAGCTGTACCTGCCAAAGCCCTATCAACCCCCCCACTGCCCGACAGCCGGCACCTCTCGCCCCCCAGCAACACCTTCCACCACCTGCTGGCATTCAACAAGCTACAGCCAAGATATTTAGGGCAGGCAGAGCAGGAAAAAGAATATCACATTTTAGAATGCAGTCATTACAAGTAAAAGTACTGCAATGAAAATATTACTTAAGTGACACTTTGTTGTGTCCAACCAACAGGTGTCACTTAAGAATACATTTAAATTTTGAAAATAAAGTAAAAACAGAACATCATTTGAGACCATTAAATGGTTTGTTTGTAACTTAAAGGAGCAATGTGTAGGATTTAGGGGTATCTCTTGGCAGAAATGGAATATTATATTCATGATTATGTTTTCATTAGTGTATAATAACCCAAAACTCACTGAATTGTTGTGTTTCCATTAGCTTATAATGACTGTTCTTTATATGGAGCAGGTCTTATTCCACAGAGCCCACCATGTTGCACCTCCATGTGTCCACAGTAGCCTACAAACAGGCAAACTAAGGTGGTTCTACAGAGAGCCTTTCACATTTGTATGTTGAAGTTGCTGCCAACATAGACACATTTACACAGTTGGAAAAGGAGGAAGGAGGAGCAGAGCATTCGATTTGTTGCAGTCTGCAACCTCACTGCTAGATGCCACTGAATTCTTGGCACTGACCCTTTAAATGATTACAAAATCTATTTTCTGTCCACCACTAATTGATTAATCAACCATTCATTTCAGCTGTATAATCTATAAACTGTACAAACTATAAAGCAGGGAGTTTAATTTATAATGAGACATGGTATTCTATAAGCTCTTTTGTAAGCACTGGGGTTTGCTCTGACTCAACTGGAGTTACTTCAGCTGCCCTCTGAAGGTCTGTCTCTGGATCACTGTTTACAGTCAGTACAGTCTGAACCACTCTTCTCCTCTGAAGTCGTCTCCTTGGCGAGTGAAACAGAGGGAACATATAACCCAATGTTTTGTGAAACTACTTTTGTCCACAGGGACCAAAAACTGCTTTAAACAGAGCCCAATAAATGAAGAATTGTATCAAGTAGAAGTCATTACAGAAACTGTTTTCAAACTCATGGCCGAGACATCCAGAACTGACATCAGTCATCAGTCAGTTCTGCACTGACACAGTACCCTCATCCTTTAAGCCATCTTTAGCTTATTTAGATGAGATGGGATATATCATTTCAAGAGGGATTGGATCAAATTGTTCGGGGACTTGAGTCCTTGAATAACACACCTCCACCTTTGGCTCTATCATCCACATTAAGAGGTGGAGGACAAAGGAGATTAAAACAAAAAAATATAACAAGACCTCAGTTTTTGGATATCAGCAGAAACTGTTGACATTTTTAGCTTTCTGGGTTGGGTCTTAGTTTTCAACCCAACCTAAATGGACCTGCCTTTGGAACCCAAACCAGACTTTGCTTTGGTTCGTTTCAGTCATTACTGACTGCTTGCCTGAACGAGTCATATGAGGTGTGTGTCTCTTGCTTGTTGGTGATGTGGTTGTGCAGCAGTCTGCTGTGGTCTTTAACAGTAATGTCTTTTATTGTGGTTATACTTGTCTGCCACAGACACAATATTAGCTTTATTAATTGTCCTTTTGGAAATTGCCCAACCAAACACTGTCTAAACTATATGGAGAGACATAAAAATAAAAGATGTAGGAGAGAATAAGGAGATGAAGAGAATGGAAACAAGCAGCCTGTCCTGTCAGGTCGCCATGGTGAGCATCACGACAGCTTGCGAGCTCCCGCTGTAACTCCTCGAAGGAGGAACACGCCTTCTCTCTGACAGCAGATTTAGTCTTGCACACTCTGTCCCCACTGATGTCTTATTCATGTGTTTGTGTGTCACCTCCTATTTGTATATTGTGTTCACAGGGAGGTGCATCGGATCTGCTGTACTGTATGTGAGCTAACTGCCATCATGGCTGCAGTGGAAATGCAGGCAGGCAGGCAGGCAGGTCAGCAGGCAGATGGCCAAACAAACAGACAATCGGTGGTGAGGATTGGATTAACATGAGGATCTAATTGCATTTGAGAAACCAGAGAAAGCACATAAGGAAAAATGAAAAGTGGCATCCAAATGATGGCTCAGTTACGTAGCAACATGTGCTCACACAAGAGAACTTCACAAAAAAAAATCATTTTGAAGGTTATTATCACAGAAATTAGATTTCTTTAATGTTATGAGTAACATTAAGGAAACCAAATCTGCAGCCATTACAGGACTTCTGCTAGGAAAACTTCCCATCCACAAAAAGGGAAGAACAGTTTACTTAAATGGTAAACAGGTTTGAGTGGTCGATTCTCAACAAACTCTCAGAAGAGGGGCTGAGACGGCTCCGGCCAAAAACAGACATCCCTCCATGAAAGATTCACCTCCACACCAAAACATTCATCTATGACCTGTTCTTTTGATGGACTCTATTACTCACATTTGGAACATTTATAAGCAAAGGCTATAAAACAATATAATCCACCTTGCCTAGAAAAAGTTGTTAGTTTTGGATATAGACAAAAGGGTTGTACTAATCTTATCATCTAACTTGCAGAAAGAAAGCGAATTAGCATGTTTCCCAATGTGTTTACATGAATGAGTATGAATGAATCTGACTATTAAAGCATCAATCAGGATTTTGCAGGCGAGGACACAAGACGACACCAAATGCTGTTGCCAGTAAACATTTTGCTGATATAGTCACTTTCAATATTTTGTAACCTGAAAATACATCCATCAACATTTCCCAATATCCCTTGATTCAAACATAATTCATGCAGCGTTGCGTACATACATATGTGTTATACAGATAGGTAGATAAAATACTGGAAACATATATTTAATGTTGGGTTGTAGATGGAAAGCCAAAATGCCACTTGGCACTCCACAATGTAGAGGGTGTGAAATTCTAATATTCGGGGAAGTTGTGGATTTTAGCTTTAAAAAACATCCACAAGATGGTTTGTGCTCAGTTTTCATTTTCAGCATCTTTCCAGTTTTTTTCTCCGTCAGCACTCAATATGTGCACCTTGGTGGAACACAGCTTTCTAAAGACAATAAAGAGTGTCTGTGTATTTGTGCAAATGAACCTCTAAACATCCCATCAAACACTGCGCTTGATGCTGGCGTCCATAGCCTGCACCTCTTAAACAGCATTTTAACATCACATAGTCATCAGTATGTAAATGTTCCTGCACTGTACCTCCCATATGTCTGTATTCATGTTTACTGTCCCTCCCTCTGCATGTCTGTGAGCTTCACGTGTGCAGTGGTGTTGAATATTATGAGTGTGTATCTCCTGCCTTGGTTCTCTCTCCTGTGAAGCTGCTGATTCGGCGTTTCTGGGAACGATGCTGTGGTTTCCCTCCTGCCTCCTGCAGCGGAGCACCCTGAGCTGAGCGGTGGAGGTTGGATGTAGAGGAGGGGGGGATGTGGGAGTGTGGAGGCAGTGAAGTGGATTGTGGGGTTTTTTGCTTTTGAGGAATGAGCCCTCTCTCTCTCTCTCTCTCCCTGGAGCAGCTGGGGTGGAATAATTACATAGCATGTGCAAAATTGAACTCAACTCATTGTGAAAGGGTAGAGAGAGGGAGTGATAAAGAGAGAAATGAAGCAAAAAAAAAGGAAAGATGGCTGCCAGTTCCTGTGGGTAATGCTGAGCCCTGCGCAGTTATCACATTATTTACAGCTGAGGATTTAATGCATCGTTCAGTAATGAGCAGTCAGCCAATGGCCTGTGATCTGAAGCTCACTTATTCACTCGCTGGGCTGAGCTCCAGGCAGCTGAAGGCTGGAGGAGTCCCCCCACATGGAAACAAAGCCAGCTCCCACTGCTATTCTCACTTTATCCTTTTGCATTCAAGTGTGTGTGTGTGTGTGTGTGTGTGTGTGTGTGTATCTGAATACCTGTTTGTGTACATTGTAACAATTCACCCCTTCATGTGTATAAATCAAAACTGGAGTATCAGTTTAATTGGCTCGGTCACCGTGCTGAGATTTCTATTATTGTTTGACCTCCCTTAGTGGATCACTCTCTGTTCAGTACGCCACACACTTAATTCAGTATTGAGCTGGAAGGTGCAATAATGTGCATTTTTATTTCATGAATTGAATGTATGGAAGATTTTTTGAATACCTATTGAGGACACATATAAGTCTATATATAACGTTGCCTCACCTTCTCATCAATCTCTACCAGCCGTCTTTACTGCTGCTCTTCAACTGCAAAAGCAAACACTGACACCTCGAGGTAAACCAGTGAAAGTACATTACCTTCAGTCTGATGTGTCTCCTCCTTACCTCCTGACCAGTGCAGTGTACCAGAGTGTTTCCATGTGTTGGAGTGCTACTGTGTACATTGTTTAATTGTTTGTGTGTGTGTGTGTATAAATGTCCTCGAGTGATGTCATGTAAGTCAGCGCTGGTTTCAGCTGAATCTCAGCTGTAGTCTGGAGGCTCGGGGCTACATTTGGTGCTACCAGGGTATTGTTAGGAGGACAGTGTTGTAATAGTGTGATGCTAAATTGGTATTATCATAAAATAGTAAAGTATGTTGATGTCTTGTATACTAATAGGAAATGGTGCAATAATTGCACCACGCAAAGCAAAGTTTAATCTTTTACACTCTATTGCATTACATTTATCATTTTTATCATTTATATTTTCTATTCAGTATTATCATTATATAACATTTTATTATTTGGTAAGCCAACATTTTTTTCCAAGGTGACAAACCTTATTAATAGCCTTGTTTTTGAATGTGCTCCTGGAATTGATTCACCATCATCCATGACTAGTTTTATTTTTTCCTCCATTTCCATTTTGTCCATTGTATTTTAGGATAATAGTAGCATAACTTTCTAATGTATATGCACCACATACTCAATATCTGCCTAAATTTCATGTGAAGTATGGAATTGAGGCCTGGCTTGAGATGAAATTGCAGATGAAATTGCACTGACAGAATTGAAGGACTGAGACATGCTGCAGTTGTTGAAACTGGTGTATTGAAATGAAAAAGGATCCAGGTCCTCAGTGCTGCAGCATCGTCTGAAAGATAGAAAGAGTATTAAATACAGACAGGCCAAATAAAACAAGCATTAAACTTATTAGGAAAACTAAGGAAATGCCTCATTCAGTCTTAGGTGCTGTGAGATAAAAGTTTTAATATATCTTAACAGTTACTAGTCCATCTTTGCATCTTTTCTTTGTGCCAAGTAAAGGACTATAGTTTTATAAGACTGGAAGTCCTAGTCACCCAAACAACAAAGTACCTTTAGTGTTTCTCATTATTTTTGATTTATGTTCATCTCTAATACAATTAAAATGATATATTTTCTTTGTTCTATGCTCTTCCACCCTAAAACTGACTCAAATTCTGAATTCTCTATCACAGTGGACATTTTTCTGCATTTCACTTCCAATAATCCAATACATGTTCCTGATTGCACTTGCATAGTTTTACTTACAAAACATTTTCAAAAACACTTTTACATGTAAAAGGGTATTTCTACAGTTTGGTGTTAGTATTTTTATATTTAACTAAATGAAATAAAAACTTACTACCACTACCACTACTGGTAATTTACATGTTAAATGAAAAAAATGAAAAGTGGAGTAACATCCTATAAAATGTTCAAATCAAAAACTAATTACTAGCCAAAACTAATTAGTTGTTCTTCAAATTCATGAGTATTTTAGTTTAATCTTTGTACCAAAGTTCAATATTACTTTTAGCAGTTTTGGGCCATGAAGCGATGCATTACAAAGCTGCCAACATCAGCATCATATGAGGGACCATATTTGGGGGGAATGTTGTTCATCTCTGTAGTACAGTCCCAGAGACTTAAAACAACTTCAGCGGTCCAACACTTTGAGACACTTATTCTTGTTTTTTTTTTTTGTCACCCATCTGTAAGTTACATAACAGTGCTTTTCCTTTGACAGACACTCACATCACTGATCCACTTGGTGAAGGAGGATGTGCGAGTGAACACTGTGGGCTTCATGAGGGTGTTGCATCCCAGGGAGGAGACGAAGCTGGTCACCCCTTGCACATACCACCTGCCGTCACTGCCGATGCAGTTCAAAGGGCCTCCTGAATCGCCCTGCAGAGACAGACACGAGACAAGTGAATGCACCAGACTGATACAGTGTGAACCTGCAGTTCCCGTTGTGTTGTGACAGCCACATGACATCGGATGGTGCATACATGGCAGCCAGAACGGATGTCGCCACCACCGCAGATCATCGTAGTTTTCACCGTGCTCCCCCACCAGCCGCTGCTGCTGCAGACGCTGTGGCCGACCACAGGGAGGAGGGCCTGCTGGAGCTTAGAGGCGATGGGACCACCGCCTGCAAGAGAGGTATCAAACTTAAAATGAAAGGCTGTGTCATAGAAGAGAAACAGGAAGATGGCTGCTTGAAGGGATTCTCTGTGCACCCTCATGTTAGTTTCCAAATCACATTTACAGCTTTATATGCTTTCACTTCTCCAAAGTTCTGCAGTTAAAGTAACTGTGATGCCAGGGGAGTCAATGATAACTTACACCTTCTCCAGACATTTCACTATTCTCATTATTGTAAGGGTTGTTATGTTTATGGATCTTGTTTTCTAATTCTATTATCATATATGTCAAACTGTTTCTTTAAACCCTGCTACAACAGCAATGCAATTTTTTTCTGACATAATCAATATGTAATCACTAAATGGAAGATATTAAAAAAAATCCTAGTAAAAAGATTAATTGTAACTTTTGTATTGATGACTGCTTTGGGAACAAATGATATATTAGAATTTAAAGGTAAGAGTATTGTGAGAAATAAGGAGATATTATAATTTAATTAGTTAGAAATCTTTTTGAACAATTTCCGACCATTAAGTTATTTATGTTGCACTTGTGACTGTTGCTGGTTGTCTGAACTTCAGATTATGTCTGAACATGAGAAATAAAAAATATTAAGCCCTATTGGTCCTGCTGCATTTCCCATCACGTGTATATAGGATCGTTATAGTTTCATCAGGTTCATGATAAGGTGTATATCAGAAGCAGCTCTTACTGTAGAGTCTTCCCCAGCCAGTGATGTAACAGGGGTCATTGTGAGGAACGATCTCTCCGCTCTCCGGCACGCAGGAGGGCTGCACCTTGTCGTTCAGGACGGCAGGTGAGGCCAGTTTGATCATCGCAATGTCATTACTAAGAAGAAGAAAATCAGGTTAAAACATACAGAAACGTCTCATGGAGAGAAAAAATAAATCATAAACTTCTAAAGATGTTTTTATAAAACTAGAACTTTGGAGGAACAACATTATTTTACATTTGCCATTATCTAACTTAAGAATGCTTCTTATTTTTGACAAACAAGATGATAACTCACCTTCTCTCTGGTTTATAATGGGACAAAAAAATCAGTGAAGGCAGCTGAGGTATTTTTGTGAAACGTCACTGGTGTAAAATTGTTTCCTCCCTGCAAACTTACGCTAAAAAACAGCTGTACGGCAAACTCTTACCCACAAGAGAGGCAGTTATCATTCCAGAGGGGGTGAACCACGATCTTCTCCACACTTCTGATCTGCTCGTAGCCCTCCTCTTTGGTGAGGTCGTACTCGCCCAGCACCACACGGTAGGTACGAGGTCTGACACACACACACACAGTTTTGTTAAAACCTTCATCAAGACATAAAACAAGCAGAGAGTAAACTGTGACTCACCCGATGCAGTGGCCAGCAGTCACAACCCAGTTGGGGGAGAGCAGAGTGCCCCCACACGTGTGACGGTATGTGGAGCCACTGAGGTACTGAAGAGAGATCTGTGAGACACAAGAGAGCCTGATTTACACCCAGACTTCACTCCTGGTTACAGTTACAATCCATTGTATGTATTGTCATATTGACCAAGCCTGATTTTTATCAACTCACCTGCCAGGGCCAGCTGTAGGGAAGAGCATCTTCCCCGTTCACAACACGGCCCAGGGGCTTATAGGTGGGTGTACCACACCCAAAGGCTGTGGGAGAAAGAACGGGAGGTTACTGCTCACAAAGTAACATTTAGGGAAGTCCCTCTTTTGTCTTTATGTAAAAAACTAACTGCAATTTGCAGTAGCAGGTTGCATATTTAAAGGTGTGGTAGTGTGTTGTAGAAAGGCTTTAATCCAGTGCAGTTTGTGGATATTAGATTCTGGGCAGGGGGCACACAAGATAAAACTCACTGCTAAATGACAATAATATCTATCACAGTGGACACTGGTCTGCATTTCACTTATGGAGGGAAAACAACATTTTCAGATTCTGGCCCCACAGTTTGCAGTGGGGACCCTCAGTGACTGGATCCCAGAGTAATTTAGTAACTTGTCATTAGAATAATCTGATGCTCAATCTCTCTCACACACTGTCCTGCTTCCCAAAGGCACCAAATGTGGATTAACCCGCCACTCAAAACAGTCCCCAACTAATTCACTGTTTCCTCCTATTTGAGAAACCTTTTCTGAAAAGTACTGTCATCAGATATTTTGTCTCTTGGAGTTTTTCTCTTCTTTTTTAAATAAAGTACAGACTCAGGACTAAGTGAAACTGACAGGGGAAAGTAAGAAAGTATTCAGAGAAAGACTAACACATTGTTGCTGCTGTTTTTTTAAATTAGATTTGTTGGTAATAAAAAAATGTCATCCTTTAACTGTTGCCCTGATGGAGGTATGATTCCCCTTTTTTTAAATCAGCCAGATGCGACTCACCATGGGCAGCAAACAGCAGGACAAGGGCCACTTTCATCTTGAATCCTCAGAGTGGACTGTCTGAGTGTGCTGTATGGTTTTATACTCTCAAAACTGAACCGTAATCAGACACAAAAACACACACACACGCTCAAACTCTCGTGTTTGACCTGGGAATCTGTGTATCCTGCTGCATCTGTTTCAGCTGTCCTTACATAACCCCTCAGAGCCAGAACAAATCCACAACAGGTACAGAAGATTCACTGTTCAAAGGTGATTTATTTCTTTCTTTCAGTCGTCAGACTGTATGGGATGTTTGTGCTCTGCTGCAAATACATTTTATATTTACTGTGTTTATTATTGAACTGAATACATATGAAATAGTACATACTAATACTTGGTTTGATCATAGTAAACCAACCCTAAAATTAACTGTGATGAAGTGAAGGCTTAATAAAAATGTGCATAACACTAATCACATTTTATCTGCTACACTTCAATTAAAGGTTTTACAGAAAAAGCCCTTCATCACTAATATATTTTACAAGTTTTTATGTGCCTCCATCATGTTTAGGGTTACGGTTTACATTTGTTCTTCAGAAAGAAGTATACTTTTGTCTTTGTTTATTCTTTTATTGACAGTGTTAACCTAAAGAAAAAAAAACAATACAGTGTTACTGTCAGTGGGGGAGAAGTTTGTGTCAGGGAAATCTTTCCAGCAGGCGCAGGTGGAAAGTTCGAAGGCGTGCCAAGACCTCATCCAGAGTGGCAGGAGGAGCCAAAACACACAGCCTGAGAGGGAAAAGAGACACACGAAACACAGCGTTAACATATATATGGACACAGCTGCACTTAGAGCAGGAGTGAGCGTTACATGATGTACTTCTTGTTTGTGATGCGTTGATTATTGCTCAGGCAGGAGCGTATTCTCATTCATTTATGGTACACTCCCCGTCCAGTCCCGATGATATCTTTATTTGCACAGCAGCTCTGAATACAGCCTGCAAACTGCTAAACAAGCGTTAATTCACCACGAGAGAAGTGAAATAGGGTTTAATTCTAAAAGAAAAAAATTCAACACATACACTAAAGCCACATAAGTGGTTCCACTCTTCAGCAGGTCCTCACTTTAGAGAGTTTCTCATTTTCCTCAAACCTCACTTAAGATTTGTCCTCGACTTTCCCAAGTGACATTTGTTTTCCCAAAATATCCTCATAGATTTTCCAAAAGTGTCCCCACAAAACTCTCTCTGTACAAATGTCTTCTGGAACAAAAAGTGCCCTCGACCAGTAAAATTTTCTGAGTTTCTGAAAGTGCAAAGTTTCGAAAATGTTTTTATGTTCCAGAAGATCCTGATTCCTTACTCTGAGACCAAATGCATACAGAAACACACACACACACACACACACACAGACAAATAGAGCTGTTTTTATTACCTGATGTGGTAGTTTTGATCTTTCTGACTGTTCTCACAGCCTGCTCCCAAACACACACCTTCCTCCTCCAGTAACTTCTGACAGTAAAGCACATCTGCCTCCACTCCCAACATCTGAAATCAATAACAACAACTTTATCAACCCATATCATCATCTATTCAAGAATTCAAGAACAGTTCTGAAAATGTATTTTGAAGAGTGACCAAATGATTGCTAATTATTTTTGGTATTAATATTAGGTGATGTTTCAGATCACCAGTGACTTATTTCCTGTGACAGAAATGAAGAATGAAAGAGAACCCTGTAATTTGAACTTTTTGACTAGTAGTTAATTTACATTTGCTTTCTGCTTTTGGTTAACAGAAATTATTGATCTGATTAAATTTATTCCAGTATCAGAGAAAATGCCTTCAGGTTTTATTCTAGTTTATGACTGTGATACTTTTAATTTAAGATCCAGTGCAGATGTTTGGAGATTGTGTTGCTGATTGTGCACAACTGTCTGACCTTGGCATCCTCAACCATCTGCAGTGGTAAACGCAGACAGGGATAAAGAAAGACTCCCCCCATCGCTGGCTGACAGCTCATTCCTGGTAGATCATTCAGGAACTCATAAGCACGCTGAGCATTCGAGGACAGAGTTGTTTGAATGTGAAGAATCTCCTTTGATTGAGAAAAAAGGACACTGGTTATGAGTTAGACCTGGATACCCTTCCCATCCAAATCTCCAATGAGGAGGTTTGCATGAAAGATAAATAAACAACAGAGCAATGAAGACAAGCAAATTACTCAAATTTTCAAAATAAGATCACTTTCTCTTAATCTTGCCAACTGGTGCCATAAGATTACCGAGATCTTTAACAATTTAAAATGCTGTATGTGATGTAATGTGCAAGGAGTGACTCGTAGTGACAGACAAACAATAAGCAGCACCTGAATGCCAGATTTGACAACGTGTTCAAACACAGCTGTCTTCAGCTGGGCCCTATAGTGGGACATCTAACAACTAAAAAAAAAAAAAAGGAATAAAAGAAAAATTTTCCTGGACTTTTTTTTATAGGGCAGTAGTAAAAATAAACTAAACTCAATCAATCTAACTCAACACATCAAATCTGTTTACTGCTTTTTGAAATACAGACCAGCAGCACTGAGCACTGAGTTATCAATGTGCTGCATTTTGTTAACATTTACAATTTGAGCGTTTGCTTTACAAAATGCCGATTGATCCCTTACCTGTGTGTATGTTTTATAAGATGGACTCTCAGGTGAGGGTGGATTGACCATGACCTCCAGAGCAAGCTGTGGTAAAACTGGAGGACTCCCAGAGGTCTGCATATTTCTTAAATGCTCATTCACTGCTGGGTCCAAGTTAACCACTTCCATATACCCTCCTCTGAGACCACACCTAAACACAGAGTGAGCACAGAGTACAGTTAATCTACCGTCACATGAGAGAAAATATAAAGTTACTCTTCTCTTACAGTGAAACACTGAATTTGAAGGGAACGTTTCACCTTCCTTCACCTTAATTCACCCAGATCTATTTGTATCGACACGTCTTTACATGAGCTAAAGTTCAGTAACGTTGTCATGCCATGCTGTTTATAATATAATTAGATTACAATGAAGCCAACCAAAGTTATTTCTATTCATTTCTTTTTGCTGTCTATGGATTACTTTCTTGTTCCTGACATAACAAAGAAATCTTGACTATTTGATGACCAACAGGTCACAGGTTTTTATCTCACAACAGTGTTTTATTACCTTATGATACGGTACACGATAGGAGAAGCTCATATTTCTAGGTTTTATGAGGCTTGATAGGATCAGTACAGTTCTGCTAAATTCAGCTTCATAAACATATGTCCTTGAAGGTGGCATTTGAGGAAAGGAATAAGCTAAGTGGTGTATGTGGCAACAAGTGTTACGGTCACCCATTTGGCTAAGTGGAGGTTTGTTCTTAAAGAAACATCAGTAAGACTCACTCTCCCATGCAGGCGCTGGACAGAGAGTGGAAGGAGATCAACACCACTGTCTCTGAGTACTGTTTGTCCATCCCAGACAGGACTTTCTTATAGGAAATAAACTCTTTATCCTGTCCATACACACTGTCTTGGTAAACCTAGAAGGCGCAAGAGGACATCAAAAAAGAGGTTATGTGAGACTAAAAAAAACCTGAACAATGTTTAGATGCCAGTTACTTTTTGGAGCTTGTAATCACCTCATCAGCCAACAAGACGAGGCCCTCGGTTGCAGCAAAACGAATCACTTCCTCCATAGTTTTCCTGTCTTGCACCTGGCCTGGCAGGACAAATGATGCTGAGTATTACTACACATGAACGTGTGGCGATGAGTTAATGAAGGTACTGTTTGTTGTTTTACCCGTGGGGTTTCCTGGGTTGCTGATGTAAAGGGCTCTGGGCCTGCAGCGCCCCCGAGCAGC
>JBAJHX010000106.1:3080133-3097147 GCA_037176925.1 Amniataba percoides
AATGCCGCACAGGCATTAAGAGGTTTAAAGAATTTTTACAGGACCATGTAACCTTTCAGCTAAGGTGTGTGAATAACACAACTCAAATGTTTCAGCATTATTTACTTTTACTACAAATTATTTGCACTTAAGATCACAGCTAAACATTTAACTATTTTGTAGATCAGATTCAAGTTCCAAGTAGCTTTTCACATACAAAGTAATTGCCTTGGTTTTGTAGTGCATGATGCTCAAAATATACAAAGTAAGAGAAAAAAATAGTACTGTTGTGCCATAATTCTCAGAAAAAATACATTAAAAAATGTAAAATACATATATTCTTAAATGGAAAAAATGAGCTGCACAGTTGTTGTTTTTGAAAAATATATCCAGACAACTAATGTTCCATTCATTTCTTTACAATAGGTCAAATCAGCAGACTTGTGTTCAGCAGTGGACATCAAGTCTGATGTCACTTTTGTCAAAGTTGCATCGTCGCTGCTTGGTGATGCAGTTTAACTGCAGATTGAGTTGCACAGTGAGGCCTGCTTTGCTTGACTCTGCAAAGAAAACGCAACTGTGACAGAAGTGAACGCTGCCTTGATGTTTACTGCGACAGAACCGACAACTTCATATTTTCTAGAGTCAGCCATTTGATTTCCAAGCCGTGTGGAAAAAAATGGCGGCTACAAGAATACATTTAACAAAACATGCATCTGAGAATGATCAGCAAAATACATGAAGATGATTTGTAACCACTTCAGTGAGGTAAAGTAAATGATTTGTGGACTTATTATGTGTACATGTGTACGTGTGTGTGTACGAAACCAAAACTGACACTCACACTCTTCTGTGCGTCAAACATCAGAGTTCTGTAGAGCTGTGCAAAGTTGGGATATGACAGGTCACTCCTGGCCTCCACCTCCTGTGCAGACAGAGAGGATGTCAGTCAGAGCGACACAGAGCAGGACATTCAAAGAGGCACCGCAGCCGCAGGTGGAAAAGCAAAGACATTCAGATAAAGTGAGCGGACTTCTCTGACCTGCAGCTTGTCTTTGAGAAAGCGCATGTTGGGAACTCTGTAGTTGATCTGAGGCAGCAGAGCTTTCACATCCTTCACTGTGATGCTGGAAAAGAATCAAGAGGGGAGACGCGCATTAGCAAATGTTGGAGGACAAATGTGTTTCCACCAGGAGATGGAGCTGTGTGGTTTGAAGGGCTTATGTCAGGGGAGTGAATTCCTACTGGAGACATGGGTCTTTAACGCCTCACAAATATATACTTCGTTTCTGGAAAAAAAAAAGGCTCAGTAAATTCCCAAAACAGCAGATTACTCCAGTATTTAACAGGAAAATGAAGAAGTTGTTGGGGACTATTTTCAGTGGCAGATGAATCCACATTTGTGTTTGGTATTGAGTGGGTATTTGTAGATGCCAGAATGTGTGTGTGATGGAGTCAACATAAACAGTGTGTTCAAGCTAATAAAGGAGCATGTGGGCTCAGTGATGTGTATTTAATTGCAGTTGTAGAAAAATGTTTATCATTTGTTGACAAAGTTGACAAAATGCTGCAGTCTCATCACAAGGTTCATTTTGTACCTGTTCTGGAGCTTCTGATCATATCACACGTTCTCCAGCAGCAGATGACGTTCTCCAAGGTGTCATGGAATTGCAAATATTTTTTTTCCCCCCAGCACTTTAAGAAATATGAATAAACCTTTCAGACACAGTACTTAAAATGTTCACTAGAACAATTCCATGACAACTGTGCAGATTCTGTCTGCTGGTGGGAGAACAGTGGGGGAGGTGCTTTATCCATGTGACATGATGAAAAGCTCCAAAGCAGCTAATAAAGGAGGAAACAATCTTACCACAAGCTCCAAGACTTCAATAAAAGTGTATATTTGCACAGAATTTGTCACAGTTGTTTCAGCAGAGTTACTAATGTCTTTGTCTGAATGGCTTTTTTTTCCAGGAAAAACAGCACATGGTAAATCACTTTCACTGATAGATAAAACACATGCAAGCATCAGTAACAGAATAAGGAAGGAAGTGAGAAAAGCAGGTAGGAAAAAAAAAAAAACAGGTCAGTGCTCTGCAGCGGAGAGGATCTTTTGGGGTCAACGACCGCCGTCGCTGCCAGGTCTGATTCGTCTCTCCACCCACTTCCCCCTGTCTAGCTACTGTTACTGTTACTATTTTCACAGGAGACAGGAAGTTGCCCTCTCCCAGCCCAACGCATCACTTCCTGCTGCTTATCAGGCAGTGGCAGGCTGTTTGTCCTGGACTGGCTTCCACCCAAACAGAAGCCTGCACTTATTAATGTGAGCACAAGGGAGAGGTGACGCGTGGTGTGTGTGTGTGTGATACATGGAGCCTCGGGGTGTGCATGTGTGTGTCAGAGGGCTGAGGTCGGGCCAGATCCCTGACAGCGCTGTAACACGCCCTTTGATGACATCTGGATGTGGTTTCACCTCCACGCACCACCTGCTGCGACGGGCCGACCAATGAGCATCCATCATGGGCGGCTGTAAGAGCTACTATTGGGTGTTGACATGTTTGTGGCGCGTCACCCACCTGCCCTCGTGGCTCCTGTCCATGACTTCAAACTGTTTCCTCAGCCACCTACAGAGGGAGGGATGGAGAGAGAAAGCACAAGAGGTCAAATCTGTAAATTTCCTGAATTAAAATACATCTTTGTAGAAATCCATCAGTAGCACCACCAAAGGTGACAGAATGACGGTTAACTATCGCCATGGTACAGCACAATCTCGTGGCTTAAGGCTCTGGCAGTTACCATAAATATGCCCACAAGTCCTTTTAACATCTTTTGTAAAATGAAAAAAATAACTTGCATATCTGTGATATCATTATAGTTTATATTTCCTCAGCAGAAAGTAAGGAGAATTCAAATTTCACTATGACACATGTTGAGAGTTTGAACTTTGGATAGTCAAACTGTGAAGAAAAAAAAACACTGATAAATTTTCTCCCCAACAGTTTACACAACTGTCATAAACAGACAAAATTAGTAATTCCATTTCCTCTGACCACTTCCAAACATATACCGCTCGCATTATGTCAACAGCAAAAACTCTCCTACACATCCTCACAGCCGCTCTCTGTTCTCCTGCTCACACCACAGAAGCCAGAACGGCCTCCGCACATTCATCTGGAGTAAATATTTTCATCCCAAAACAAATATTTGCCCTCTCCTCCGACCGGCACCTCCCTTTCCCGTTCATGTCGCAGCTTCTTTCAGCGCAACCAGATATCACTTTATCACACACACAGGGGGTGAAGGACAGTGCTGCATAAATACTTTAATACGTTTTCCAGTGGGACAATATGAGTCTCACCCACTCACACCCAATTTAACATTATTTACTTGATTGTTTGCTCTGTCAAGTGTTTTGCGCTTTGCTTTGTTCAACCAAAAACCCACAACTCAAAGATATTTAGTTTACAATCACAAAAGATAAAGAAAAGCAGCAGATATTCATATTTGAGTGGCTGTAACTGCTGCATTTTTACTTTTGAATATCAAAATTGTGGCCAGTTCATTTTAAAATAGCTTGAGTAACAGGAGCGAGTTACAATCTGTTCAGAAGATTCAGAGCTACACGGGTTGAGACTTTGATGCTCATGGAAGCACTCCTGATTCTGTGCATACAAAATCCAGACCTGTCGATCTGCTGTGGGGCCGGGGCTCTCTGAGTGTCAGTCATCAGCCAGTTGAGGCCAGTGATCCACATGTTGACCTCCTCCTCACTGAAGGCTGCAAAGACACAAAGAAAGAGTTTTATCTGTTTACCTTTTATGAGATGATCAGACAGGTTGGAAACAGTTTATCCTGAGTGGATAAATCACTTTATTTGGAGGGAAAACCAACAAGTAGGACACCTGAAATGTTCCACAGAAAACCTGTACGCAAACACTACAGCCAGCATAGCAAGACCGTCTGTAAACTGATCATGTGACTGCTTGTTTTTTTAATAGAGTTGTCGCAAGATCACAGGTGTAAGTGATAAATGACAAACAAAACTACAAACATTAGACCCAGGGTGAAATAAAGCAAACTGTCCTTCAAATAAACTTTTAAAAAGCACCTTATCAAGTGAGACTGAATAAAGCAGCATCTTTCAAGCAAAAAATACAGAATTTGAATTATGTTAATTAAAGGTAAAATCTTAATGTGGTGGGAATGTATTCTGAGAAAGTGACAGAATGATAAGTGAAAAAAGGTCAACAGATTGAAAATCATTATATTAACAAATACGATATGGGTCAAATAAATGACAGATGTGATGTGTCCTTTAACTTTTAGGGCTGTGGTAGACAGACAATGACAGAAACTGTGAAAATTCATTTGGAAACACCAGCACACGCACACACACCCACACACACACACAGTGTATACACACTGACCAGCCACGCTCAGCGTCCTGAGGCGAAACTCCAGGCCGTAGAGCACGATGAAGCAGTGGGCGGAGTCCAGTTTGCGGGCCTCCTCTGGGTAGCGCTCAAAATCCCGGGAGCCCTTCCCCAACCGCAGCTCCCGGATCTCTCGTATGTCGACTGGAGGAGGGCGGAAGGACGGAAGGAAGGAAGGAAGGAAGGATAGTGTTGCATGAACACAAATATGCACAACCATAAATCACAGTTTGGCACGTTGGTCGTTTCCCTGCCAAACACACAGAAATCTGCTGCTGGGGAGCTCAACAAATGGACAGTGTGTGAGAGACCCACAAACATTTCAGCTGTCAGTGGCAGGATGCTCAAAACGTCTGCAGAGGTTTTTAGCAGCAGCAGCCAAACGGGCAGTCACTTCTCGTTAGAGCTCTTTCACATTTCTAACAAATAAAGATACGTAAACAGTGCAGCAGTCTCCTGAAACTTGATGAAATAAGTTGCTTTAAATGATAAAATGTCTGAATCTGACTCCAAAGTGAAGATCGGCAATTGTTGCTAAAGCCTCCCGCCTGTTCTTGAATGAAGGATTAAGGTTATAATGACTTAGTTTAGCCTCATCAAGCATGTTTATGTGCTGTTGTTGGTTAAGTGTCCTCAAAGACTCATCTGTCCATCTGGATAAAATAAAAGACAGTCAGGTTAGTAGCTCAGTGAGGTGAGGACTCAGTGGTGCTGTGTTTAATTTGATATCACACTGGTGTGGACAGATGTCAGCTATGACAGAACAGAAATCCAAAGAGGAAAGAACTTGATACTATTGTCAGTCGGTCACTATCAGTCACTGCTTGTCAGGTTGAGTTGAATGAACTTGGTTTCCCGTCAGTCTCAAGAAAACTACTCAAAGAGTGTCTGATTTATTGCCGAACTCTTCATTGGTGAAAAGTGCAGACACAGTACAAAAAGGAACTATCCGAACCCATCCGACACCATTTCTACTTTCACAATTTAAAAAAAGTATCTGAATGGGAAAAAAACAGCAAACAGAAAAAGTCAGAGTATAACCAAGGTGATTTGGTGTTTTAGTGTATGATTTACCATTTGTTTACCAGCCAAATAAAGTTTTATGACAAAGGTACAGTAACAAAAGTATTTTTCCAGCAGAATGTGAGCTCTAGTTTTGCTCCATTACTTGAGTAACACCACCTTCTCTTCTCACTATGAAAACAGGCTTTGGTTTTGACATGTGTCTACCAATAGGAAGTAACATATACATAAAGGAGCAGTTATTGGAAGCTCGTGTTGCACCACAGGGGTTAACAGAGTGGCCAAACCAGGCGACTGACCGCGGAGCATGACGTAAACTCTGGACTCTACTTTGACACTTGCAGCAGTCGACACACCCACAAAGAAAACCTCGGTTTATTGACACAGCAGATGTCTTGTGCGAACACACATAAACATACATTCATATATGCTCTGGCATTCACACACCAAACACAGGGCTGCCATAGCACACACACACTCATACACAATTGAAAAGAATGTCACTCTTGTAAGTGTGGATGCTATTTTCCACCACAGAAGGACTGCAGCCAAATATAAACAGGAATAAATGCGAGAGAACAGAGAGTTTTTCACATTTGATATCAAAACTTCCCACTAAGACAAAGTTGTCCAACATGTAGACAACAGAGGAACCAATCCAAGCCTGTTGCTGGACTTTATTAGGGCGAAGTGTATCGTCCTCAGCAGGTTGTATATAATCCTGAATCAAACAGCTGAGCAGAGAAATCTGATTCCTATCTGAGCCTCCTGCATGTGGAGATGACAGGGAGCACGTCTGGCATGAGATTAAGAGAGAGGTCCATTATCTTCAGCTGGAAATGTGTCCATATTTTAATGGGAGGGGGATTTGGAGCTGCAAGCAGCAGAGGCACACGTAACTGAAACTGTCTGAGCTCTTACCCACGAATGACCTGCTCTTTTTTTTTTTTTTTCAAAGGAAACTCCTGCACGCACAGCTCTTGACTGTGCTCACATTAATTACTTGACTGAAACAAATATTAGTTAAAAGATAAGTCTAATGATATTCCTATAATAATATCCCAAGTTATTAAAACAACTCAATCAACAATGAATGTTGATTTCTCTTCTTTTCTACCTCCAAAAACTGTTAAAAACACATCAGTGAGCCACACTGCTGCACTGGGCGACCTGTTTCTAGTTTGGAGTTTATTTTGAATCACATCCCACCAAATGTGGATTAGTCCGCTGCTAAAAAAAAAAGTCCCCAACAAATTTCCTTCTGTTTGAGGAATGTGTCCTAAAAATTACAGTGAGCAGCTGTTTTAGCTTTTTAAAAGATCAAACTATGTATTTGGAACTTATTTTCAACTATTAACATCCTCAGTAGGAACCATTGGTGTTGAGGCTGAGCGCCACAGACCGGTCTTTCCATGGCAATAAGAAAAATAAGAAAAAAAACACTACCAGGCTTATTCTTAAATTCATCTGACAAAACCCTCAAATGGACTGTTTGACCACTAACCTCCTGGAAACAAAAGCTGCAGAGCATCTGGACAAACATCCATCCAACTTATTAACATTAGAACTGCAGATGACTTGCTGGCTTTTGCTGCTGGCTTATTACACAGCGAGAAACACATGAAACTTGTGCAACCACGAGCCAGCTAGAGAGACCTTTCACAACCTGGCAACCCAAGTGTTGTTCCTATTAATGGTTTACAACTGATCCATTAGACTCTGGTTAATGATTTATCAGCTGTTACATCAAGCCTCTCTGAGGACTGACAGCAATAGTAGCAATAAGAATTTAAAACTGTTAACGCCCCAATTTTTTTGACCTAACAAGTCTAGGATTTTTTTTGTTGCAAAGCTGTAGTTTTGAGGGGCAAGAAAAAGCTTGAAGCTGTTATAATGTTAGTGTATTATGGACTGTAGTGTGGGACAACGAGGTACAAGAGATTTATTCAATTTCAGCATTGGCACTGAATGTCAGGTATCCTGTTGACACTGGTGCCAGACGTTTATCCAGCCCATAATAAAGTTTTTCAGAACCTGTTTTTTGTTTTTCTCTGGTCTGTCCCTTTATAACTTCCTTCCATTTAGTCTGGACGTTGGACAATAAGGAAAACAGATGCACAGCTCGCCCAACATCACGCTCTGTTCACCATGGAAGTGTTAACACACACCATGCCTCCTTCACTCCGCAACACACAGACATTGCTAGATAAGAAGAATGTACATACACACATGCACACACACGAACGATTCCTCCCACTGTGGCCTTTAATCCTGGTCCAGGCGGTAAACATGGTTGTGATAAAGACACACACACACACACACACACAAACTTTGATGATAGTAACAGAAGGGAGAGGTGAGGGGGAATCACACCGTGGGCCAGCTGGAGATACATCAGAGTATGAGATACAGTCAAACACACAGTAATCAGTCCGTTATGGGACGTTATTGAGCGTTTCATCATCAGAGAAGCTCATAAACCAACCATCATTCTTTTCTCTGTCGGCTCTCTGGGCCTGACGAGCTTGGACTGGATGAAAGTTATCGAGCACAGCGCGACTTGTGTGCACTGCTGACCTGAAACCACCAGCCGTTGATAATTGCAGTGCAAGTCAGTGAAACAAACTGTTCCTGGTACAGCTGGTGACATCACTCCCTACCAGATGGCAGGAGTCTACTCGGAGATTATAAATTACAGGGAAGGAAACGATGGGAGACGAGAATGAAATAGAAGCTAGAGGGCTGGTTATAAAATGAATAAACCAATGGAAAGATGGAATGCTGACTGAGAAGTGGTTTAAAAAATAGCTAAGAAAAAGCAGCGGGGTTTCACCAAGTGGGACCGACTCTAAACCTGGATTATCAACGTCACTTTCTATTCTAAATGAAGTGAGAGCAGGAGCTAAAAAATGTCAAATTAGAACGACAGTGACCCGTTTGAATTTTAAATTTACAGCCTACAATCCCATCAGTTTAAAGTTGTTTGCCTTTTGGTCCGACAGAGGACACAGAGGACTTAAATCTCAGCTTGACCTGTTGATCTATCAGTAAACTAGGCCAATAAAGAAAAAAGGAGAACGCCGGCGAGCTAAGCCGTGCTGATCAGATGATCACTACCCCAAAGCCCCTGAGAGGCAGCGTGTGGAAATCTTTCTCCACCGTGGACAGCAAAAGTGGGCCCGAACTCGATGACAACAAAAAATGTGAGGATGCACACGACAGCTCGCCACTAAAGTGAAGCAGCAGAAATGAGCACAACAACGCCAACTTTTCACCACACCCGTCCTCAGGAAGCTTTCCAGATGCTTGTTAAAATTCTGATATATGTGCATTGTGTCCAAACTGATTCAACTGAACTAAGATTGAAACTAGACTTTCTGAAACAGTGACAGCCATTAACTGGATAAGTTTAATAATTCAAAGTCACAAAGCAAAGGGAGGCTGAATACAATGAATTTTATGAGATTTAGTTTTTAAAGCAGCCACATCAGTGTGTTTTCAACCTTAAACATATCCAGATGGTCCTTTAAAGGCTGTTAAAGGCTACAAATTATGCTTTATTTTGCTGACCATTCTCAGATGCATGCTACAATTGTTAAACTGTTAGGCAGCTATTACAACATTATGCCCATTATACAACAACTAATTTGCACTGGAGCAGACGATTGTATGTACAAAGTATGAAAACAGTCTTTCCTTATCTTTAACTTGAAGTAGAAGTAGGTAACATATTTTAATCACTTTTAATCACTTTTAGTTATACTCACTAAAACTGTCTCTCTGTCCTCACAGTAGAACATCAGACAGATAATCTGTGATAAAATCAGACTCCTTTGGCTCCACCTGCTGCCTCTAAGCTCATTGGACAAGAATCCACCACACCTGAATCAGAACAACCAATCAGAGCAGCTTATCTGACAGAGCTTCAATCACTGCACCTGTACAGACTCTGTTCCACTGTGCAATTTTCAAAATAAGAGCCCTTTCTCCTCATCTTACAGACTGGCCCTTCAAGTAGTTTAACTTGTCAACGGGCCTTATCTACAGAAGTGGTAGACTTCTTTAACTAATATAATCTGTCACAAAGAAGACAACATAAAACCTAAAATACAACCTCACTACAATAATACATTACACAAATCCTCTCAACCCTTCAGAGGAGTTAATGAGCTGAGAAATAGGATTGTAGGGCATCAAACTGATTTAAAATGCTAAAAAAAATAATTAAGTTATTATTTAAGTTACTTTCAGTTCAGATGTTTCAACAATTTTAGCCAACTAGAACCAAGCTCTGGTCATCTCTGAATGTGCTTTAAATGACTGCTTAATGGTGCAAACCACCCTGAGTATCTCAGGCATCCAGCGCCTCATTTGTGGTCCATGTCTCTGCTTCCTGCAGAAGATGCTGGATATTTTATTTTCCTGCAGCCAGCCAGTCCTTCAATCTGAGACGGGAAGCGAGACACTCCCTGATAACCCCAAACTTCCTGTGCCTCAGGATTTAATACCTCCACTGTTTGCCAAGGCGCTCATCTCAAAGAAAAACACTGATATCGAGTGTGTGTGTATGTAGCAAAGCTGAGGGAGAAACTTTATTTTAAAGCAAACAATAAAAAAAAGTCTCAGGCAACAAAAACAAAGGAAGGAAAAGCAGGAGAGAAGGGGGAGGAGAGAGGAGACAGGGGAAGGGGTCACTTCAATAAATATGAGTGAGATTTCTGAGAACAAAAGGCCGAAGCATCGGATGAATGACCTTGAAATTCAAAAAAGAAAGTGAAAGAAAACAGACGGAGAAAGTGAAGTGGGAGGTCAGAGAAAATCTTGAAAATGAGAAGGTTGAAGGGAGGAGGAGGGAAAAAAAGTGGGTAGCTGAGAGATAGAGCCGTGGGAGATAAAGTGAAGGAGAGACCCGCTGAGTTCCTGGAATGTACTGGTGGGTTTGTCCAGGGGGAGGCTGTTTGCAAAGGGCCATTTGTGGGTTATGAAAGCGTGTGCATGCGTGTGTGTGTGTGTGTGTGTGAGCAGTGTTTTCGTCGGTGTGAGATTGTGTGGATCTGGTCTGAATGAGCCGTGTAGGTGTTCGCTGTGCTTTCATGCGCGCTCAGACTCGTAGATGTTGTCCCTCAGATTAGCCAAGGCGCCATTTATGCGGTTCATGATTATGGATAAATAATTGACAAGCCTCCCTGAGCAGAAATAACTACCTACATGTGTGCAGCGACCATTACTCTCCGTGATGGAAAGGGAGAGAAAACCTCAGCGGCGTGACCAATTTGACAAAACAAACACAGAGAACTCTGACCAAACACAGAATTGAATGTTGCACAGAACAAATGGCTAACAATTAACTTTATAGTGGTTTGAACACGGTGATTGCTGATTTACTGTAGATCATTTTGCAGATATCATATTCCACACTGCACTATAATTAAATGACACAGAACTTTCTGTGCTACTTCTATAACACCACAACCTTTTTGTATAATTGTGTAGATAAGTAACCACAAGTGTTTTTTTTTTTAAATGTTCTTGTTTTTTTAAATATGTGTGTGTGTTTTGTTATTAGGGTGAAATGAGAAAATAACACCACCTATTAAAGTTTCACTGACAACTACAACTACAGACATTTTCAAATTCCTGATGCTCTTTTTACAATAAGATGCAGACTATGTTGGTGCAGTCAACTATAAAATGGCAACATCTCTAGTGTTTGTGCCTGTCCACCAGTTTTTAGTGTCCCCTGGAAACTTCTTTGTTTTGTTTGGAGCAACTAGCAGTGCTTCTGTGTTTGTCTCTTGGAGCTTGTGCTTCCTGTATTTTCAGCGCCTTCATGATGAATACACGTTGTCAAATCGGGTTCCCAACTTTGCCCATTTGTTTTATGTGTTTGCAGCGCTGCATCTATGCTGTCCTACGGGTGAGCATGTTGTCTTCTATTCGCACGTGTTTTCAGCGAGGTGATGGAGAAACAAACCTGACGGACTCTCAGTAAACCTATTTCTATCTCATAAGGGAGGAGCCTTTTTTTACAGCATGCAACCATAAAATGTGATAGTTAGAATAACACATGGCAGACAGAAGGAAACTCTATCATGCCAGTTGTGAATGCCATAAGTTTTCTCAGTGTTAACAGACACTGTAACAAATCCTCCCCCAGGCCACAGAATCCAGGACGCAGACAATAGCCTCCACACCCCAGACAGGCAGGACGGTGCTCCAACAGGCCGATTCAACGGTACAACAGCTCCCTGCTTTAAGCGTACCACTGCCACTTGACTCCGCTCCAGCAGGCTGCCTCGATCGCCTCAGCCCACAGCCAGCCAGCCAACCAGTCAGTCAGTCAGTCAGGCGGCGTGTCAGGCAGGCAGACAGGAAGCTCAGGGCTGGGCGAGGACTCAGGATCCATGTGGCAGTAGCATGCACGCTATTATGTCTGGAGAGTTACTGTGAGGCTGACATGGGGGAAGCAGGGGGTCACAGGGTCATGACGGGTCTGTCCGGAGTGGACGCAGCGACAGCGCCTCAGCTACAAGTTCGGGTCAGGATGGGGGGCGGGGGCGGGGGTGGGGGGGCACGGTAATATGTCACTCATCAGAGATACTCATTCATGCGCCTTTACAGCAGGTGAACACAGAAAAAGATCAGAGCAAATGGGTAAAACATTTCTTTATGACGGGAAAGTTCATCCAAACAGATGTAAATTTCCCCACGGGTGGGACTAATAAAGGTTTTTAAAAAAAACACTTTCTCTGATTTTTATCTCCAATCTGACATTAGACTATTTTCAGTAGTAATGCTGAAATACTAAATCAGTAGCAGTGTCACCTTTTCTTGAGTGTGAAAGTTCATTCTTTATCTCGGAAAGTGCCTTTTGACAAAACAACCTTATATCAAGATCTGTTTAATTGCTGTTTTCTGGAGGTTTTTTTCATTCACCAAAGAAAGCTCTCCAGTGTTAGCTGCCATAGAGGTTATCTGATTGAAGTCTGAACAAAACTGTCTGAAGTCTGACCAGGAATTCAGTTCCAACTTCTGGTACTTCAAAGAAATAATATGGTCAGTACCATGGTGAGGTTCGATACTCACCCCGGGTTTCTCCATGGATGTGTATGTTTTAAAGGGACAGTTCACATGCTGCTGCACTAATAGTTCATTGAAAAACTAAACAGCAGCATATCTTTACAAAAACAATGTGCCTGTTGCCTGTTATTCTGTGTAACAGAGTCAACTAGACAGCAGTAATGTGTGGTATTATAATTACAAATAATCTGGGTCTTTTCATCATTACACACAACACGCACTAAACTCAAACAAAATGTGAGCAGTGTTTCCTGGAACTATTTTCTCTTGAAGAAAAACTAATGATACTGACTTCTGTGAATAATCTTAAGACACCTGAAGATTTCATTTTTAGATTTTCAAATCTGACACCCACCCAGCTGAATGATAGTTTCAGGAACCAATCTGTCTCTGGTTACACCAAAGACTCCAGAAACCTATGATGAGGTGGGCGTGACCAGGAAGTGGCACTTTACATTAAAAAAGATTACAAGCCAAGAAAGAGGCTGGGAACCACCTCTTTTTGTCCCTGGTGTTCTGTTTCTGGATTCATCAGAAAATTTAGCTTCAGCAGATGTTTCAGCAACCTGTGACCAGCACACAATCTATAAATGATACGAAGGAAGAAAACCAAAGTGGACATGGTGGACGAAGATATAAGACCTCCAAACTGAAATAACACATTTGTTTTCTTTGTACTCACTAAGCTTCTCTTAATTTCTGTCCTTTGTTGATGTCTCCTGTCGTTTATGGGTTTTTCTGTGGTTGTTTTATTTTTATTTGTAACCATTTACTGTCTATTTGTAGTTGTTTTGTTTCTCTTCACAGTCATGTTGAGTATCCTTGTAGTCACATTGTGTTGCATTGTAGTTGTTTTATGTCTCTTTTAGTCATCTGGAGTCTAACTGTGTTTGTTTTGCGTATCTTTATAGTAATTTTGCATTTGAAGCAGATGCATTGCTTCTGATTCAAAAATTGCAGCTGAACCTCAGTATTTACTCCTCACAGCAGATGATAAGAAGCTGTCCGACCGACCTTCTAAATCTTCTCCAACACTCCTCTGCAAAGACATCATATCAAATACAACAGCACACTACAGACATGAAGGAAAAACATGAGAGGGGCTGATTAAGAACTATTATGCTGCTATATATCCATAAGGTTTTATTGGAGCCTTACTACATGCAGCAACAACATCACATTGGATTGGGTCTGGTAGAGAGATACTCAATATTAACAGTGCATCCCTACTTTTTACCTTTAGAGGCTCTGCATGAGACTCAGGGGGCCAACCTGTCAGGGGCCCCTGCGCCCAGCAGGCCCTTCAGTAAACAACAAATATAATGTGTACATGGAAATACTCACCCTCTCCCTCTATCTTGTCAGGGTTTCGGCTCCAAACTATCTGCCGCATGTCCTGTCTGATCTGGAAAGTTCTCCTCTCGGGCCGCTGGGACTTCTTCTGGTAGAAGACGGTCATCACCGTGCCCATCTCCAGGCTGTGCAGGACGCGGGGCCCGGCCTCCGCGCAGTCCGGCGCCCTACAGGCCGGCCCGGCCGCCTCCTCGGCGCAGCCGTTGAGGCAGCCGCTGAACCTGGCTGCGCACATCTTCACCGCATACCTGCGCGCAGAGCCTGCAGAAACGTGAGCCCGGAGCCGCTCACGCAGCGCAGCGCGCAGCCCGCATGTCCGCCTTCACACCGCGGCAAACTGTGAGCGGCGCGATCACCACACGATCACCTCCAGCCCGAGCGGGACGCCTGCGCTGTCTGAGAGGCGGCTCTGGATCCGTGTTATCCTTTCCAGATGCTTCTGGCAGCAGACCAGCGAGATCCACTGGCAGTGAGCTCTCATCCCCTCGGCCTCGGCTCAGTCCGCCCTCTCAGCCCGGCGGGGAGGATGGAGTCAGCGCGGGCGGCGGAGACGCGTTATGTAACGCAGAGCCGGAGCCGAGTGCGCTCCCAGCAGCCGGACCATGCCGCTGTCACACCGCCGCCGGCTGGCTGCTTTGTCCTGCGCAGGCAGCCGAGCCGTGCCGTGCAGTGCCGTGCCGTGCCGAGCCGTGCGGTGCTTGTCCCGGTTCCTCTGCTCCGCTCTCTGCTCCAGCTCCGGAGGTCTGCTGAGGAAACTGGAGCTGGCAGACCGGAAAACGCTCGATCAGATGTTTTTTCTTTCCTCTCTTTCTGCGCTGTAGTGGATGTGAGGAGGCTGAGAGGAGAGAGAGAGAGACAGCCCAGAGGAGGAGGAGGAGGAGGAGGCAGGCAGAGAGCAGAGCGACCCCCGCGGGCCTCCAGGAGACCTGCAGCCGAGTGTGTGTGTGTGTGTGTGTGTGTGTGCGTGTGAGGGGGGGGGGGCTCTGATCACAGTCAACACTGCGGGTCAGCAGGTCAAGTGAGGTTCATCAGCCAAAGGTCACCGAGCAGCAAACCACATCACTGCTGTTTTCAAGGTAAAGAATGAACGTTTACACTGAAACTCTACTATCAGGAACACTGTGGAATATTTAAATATATGAACCCATCCATCCATCTGTCCATCCATCTTCTAAACCTGTTTGTCCTGTGTGCTCAGGACAAGCAGGTCTCAGGTATCTTAGTGCGAGAGGTGGGGAACACCGTGTGACGGACGCCAGTCAGTCGCAGGGCCATATATGATCCATTCAACAGTTACTATTATCTGCACCTCTACAACATTAAAATGCTGCTTACACATTAATCCACAAATTCACCATACACACATCTGTATAGAAAATACTATATTATATAGTAAACTACATATATTATTCGAAGTAAAGGCCTTTGGCTTGTGAGCATGTTCTGTGTTACCTGGTAGTGAAAGTTAATTCTTCACTAAAATCAAATTACTAATACCACAATGTGAAAATGCTCCACTGAAATTTAAACCTCTACGTTCAATTAAAGTACATTCATATCACCAGAAGAATGTGCCAGTAAACTATCAACAGTCAGTTTGTCACTATTATATTTGATGCTTCTGTATTAATGCTGCTGCATTAATGAAAATGTTGTATTTTACTACTCTAGATGTTTCAGGTTAAACTTGGTTTAACCGGCAGGCAGACAGAAAGGCACTTGTAGTCATTACGAGTCCAAATGAACAAGCTTATTACAGTCCTACAATAGCCACAGACAATAAATGTTTTTTTTTCTTTTTTCGGTCAGAACATTTGTTTTATTGATTGCTGTCAGGATGTAAAGAGAATTTCAACAAATATAACAAAAAGTTCCTCTGAAACACACTGTCTGCCATGTCTTTAATGTGCATGTTGGAGCTTACTGCTGTGGTTTGCAGCTTGGCTGTCCGGTGGTAACTACATCTCTCTGAAAGGTCAGAAAAACTGACTGCTCTCAGCTTTGTCACAATGCATTTTCCAGATGATCCAAAGAGGGTTTGAATAGTTTATTTAGCTGAACAAGGAACACATAATGAAACACTTAATCCCTCAGGTCATCAGCAATATTCATCAACACATCTGGACCATCTCTGGTCAAAAAATGGATGAAAAAACATCTCGGGAAAACTAACCAAAGCTGTCAACAAATGTTACTTTAAAAGTACAGTATGTACCCCTGAGATGTGGTGGAGTACAACTATTAAGTTGCATAAAATAGAAACACTCAAGTAAATTAAGTACCTCCAAAGTGAACTTTAAATGAAATTGACTTGTTTTATATTCCACCAATGATGTTACTGATACTCAAGTAAAAGTTCTGAGTTCTTCTTCCAACACTGATGAGTATCAGTTCCCAGATTTTCCTAACAAATAAAAGTTGAGTAACATGCATGAGCAGAAGTCTACATCTGCTCAGAGGCTGAAGGACAAACATGGACTGAAGCATGTGAGTGTGAGATTCTCCCTGAGCATTGACCACCTCACTGAAAGGAGACGTGTCTAATCAGCTCCATATGTCTGCTGGGTGTATCTGCACTTCTACGAGCACTGGTCAGCAGGCAGCCAATCAGAAGCCAAAGAAACACATCTCACATGTCCTGTAGCAGAGAGGAAGGGGGGTGGAGAGTACTGTAGAAAAGAGTTTCATGACAGAGAGGAGAAGGATGTGGAGGAGAGCGTAATAGATATCACACACAGGACGACTGCACGCTAACAGGAGGGTTTGTCTCCTTGAGTTGTCTCTAAAGTTCAAAATAAAGCCTGAAAATGAGTTGCATAGATTTAAATGACAAAGAAATGCACCAGGGACACAATGTCTGTGACACATGAGCAACAAATGAAAGCATGGCACTGTATCAAAATGTCGTGTGTATTACACTCTGCTGCAGAGTCAAAAACACATTAAGTAATAGTAAATATTTTTTTACTTTTATCCCAAATTGTGCAGTCATGTACAGAGTGAGATAAGTTTCAGATTCCATTAAAACTACTGAAGAGAACCCAAGTTGACAAGTTCCAAATATAGACATTAATTCCAACACCAGCTGAAAACTACAGACCAACTTCAATAGAAGTATCCTTTCAGGTGGTGTGACAATTGGCCAA
>JBAJHX010000106.1:3101008-3111472 GCA_037176925.1 Amniataba percoides
TACAAGCGAAAACGATTGCCTTTTGAAGCAATATTAGAGATTAAGCGATCTAACTGTGGAGAAAGTAGTTAATATTAGAGCGGCCTGTACCAGCTGCAATAAGGAAAGGATCTTAATAATGAAGATCCTTTACTTACTTAAAATAAACATAAGAGAGGTGATTTTGGAACATTTGGAGAAACAACAAAGAACGTGTCTGTGTGTTACATTACCTTGTACACACAGCCAAGCGAAGGTTGTTTTGTGCAGGTGACCAGATGTGTTCCAACACCAACCACATTGATCTCATTCTCCTGAAACAATGAAACACAGAACGTCATGGAAAAGGAAAAAAGCCAGAGGGCAGCGAAGATGAGAGAAAACTAAATGAGCTTCCTGTTCATCACAAACAATCCGCATGTTAAGGCAGTTTACCTTCTTGTTAAGCTCAGCCATGCTCTGCTCCGAGATGTTATTGGTCCCAACGATGATCAGTGAGTCGAAGGCAGAGATGGAGAAACTGTGGATAAGATTAAAAAGGAACAGCGGATCAGATGTCTGGCGGAGGGCGATGAATCCTTGCTGTGGGTTTTAAACACACACTGATGCACACGGGGATCATGGCACCTCACTCACTGCTCGCTGCAGAGTCTGAAGACACGGCGGACATCGAGTGACTGCCTGCAGAGGTCCCCGCTGTCCAGGCGGACTCCTACAGGCCTGTAGCCCAGTTCACACAGCGCCAAGGCCACCGCGCAGAAGTTCAACAGACCACTACTGAAATCAGATACACACACACATCACTATATGAGCACAGACTGATGTAAAGTGAAGAATAATAATAATAATCTAATAATTATTAATTGATTAAATCGATATATTCAACAGTTGTGAAGTTACCAGTAGTGATGGTGAAACTGGTGAAAGATTTCTGAGGAACTGTATTACTGACAGATTCATGAATAGAATCCCTCCATGTTTGATTTATCTCAGTGTACAATGGTGACATCTCTTGGTATAAATAATTCAAGGCACCAAAATCCTAAAACATAATCAGGCATTTAAAGCAGAAGTAGGTCACTTATTTGAAAAAAGAAATTTCCATATTTGCTAAACATGTCACTATAAGTTCAAATCTCTAAAGTCATTGGATAAGAATTGACCATGGCCGAATCTGAACAACCAATCAGAACAGAGTATCTGCTCAGGCTGTGGGCAGCTCTCCTTCACAGTGCATGAACAAACTGGGTCAAGCTCAGTATCTTCGGTGAGTGGACTCAGTGAGGGACAAACAACCACTGAACAACAAGAACTGAAAAAACTGTTTACATGACAAAGATGAATAAAGAGAAAAAAGCATGGAGCAATGAAGAAAAACAAATTAAAAAGAAAGAAGACGGAGCTACTCTGTAGGGAGGAGCTTTTTTTACACCAGTGTAAAAAATATTGCCAAATCATGCATTCAAATTTAAAATTTTACCTAAGTACAAAGTATAAGCATCAAAGTATACCTAAATTATCAAATTATCCATAATACAGAATGTCCTATTTTAAAATGATATAAATTATCTTATAGGATCATAGTGCTTGAATGTGTTCATAACTTTAAAGTTTAAGCTGGTAAAGGTGGAACTCTGTGAGAAGGTAACACTATGATAATAAATTCCAATCTTAACCTGTCATATCTATTTGTTAATTATATTTTGTTTTATTAATCTAAATCTAAAAAGCAACTAATAACTAAATCTGTCAAATAAATGTAGTGGAGAAAAAAATATAATATTTGCCTCTGAACTAAAGAGGAGTTGAAGTACAAAGTGGCATAAAATGGAAACATCACTGAAATACAGAGAACAAATTTAATGCCATGTGTTGTAGCATCACTACTTACCAGCCGACACTGTAGCTGTCAATCACAGGGAGGAAGTTCTGCGGGTAGGCGATGGCGTAGGACAAAAAGGCAGCTAACTCGCCCTCACGGATCTTCCCAGGTTCTGCTCCCAAGAGTTCACACACACGGCTCAGCCAGCCCTTCGTCAGCGAAATTAAGTCGACCGGATCGCGGTCCCCGTTCACGGCCACAAGAGTCTGAATGAAAACGTACAGCACGGACAGATTATTAATGCTGTGTTTATTCAAATTCAGTACTACATGTGAAAACTGAGCAGGAAAATCTCAGATGGCTGCCACCACTAATTCCTCTATTGAAAAACTGAACAGCTCAAATGATTGGAAATCACAGAAATTACGTGTCGACTTATCAGTAATAAGTTTTTCTTAATCTTTTTATGTGTGCATGTTACGCCATCTACACTCTACATGGACAGCTTTTTGCACTTGCAAGTTTGTGCTAACCCTGAACTCCCACCATGCACTGTGCAGAGCCCCATCAGTCATAGTCACCAGGACTTAATCCCTCACTGGCCTCCAACCATTGAATGTTTCTTAGCTGCAAGTGAGGTATGTGGTGATATGCCTCATTGTCCAACAATAACTCAACAACAAAACTGGTGAAAAAATCAAGGCTGTAAAATATTCAAACGTATGGTATGCTTTGGATAATAATCAACAATAATGTGAGCAGACATCATTTGGGGTTAACGTTCATATGTGTAAAAACACTGGTTTGGTTTAAGGATGGCAAGAGAACACACTCACTTGTGGCCAGACCTCCTGCAGGGAGGTAAAGGAAGTGACATACGAGTGTGCCATGGTCCCTGCGACAGGGATCCCAAACAGGAAGCCAGCCTGAACATTACTGGTGAGATCAAACCCTGGAAGACAGAGTGTATGTCAGCATCATCAAGAGGTTCAGGACAAAAAAGTTTAAGTTTATCCATTTGGTGGGATTTACAGAAGCAATCGGCTACTTATAATCTCTGTTTTAGATCATCTGTTATTTTATGTCATTTTAAAGCTCTGTACATACATACATACATATATATGTATGTGTGTATATATATATATATATATATATATATATATATTATATATATATATACATGTACACATGTACACATGTATGTTATGTATATACATATATATCAGATCAAACTATTGTCTTAAAACAAGATAGACAGTTGTCAGAAGTTGAACATTTAACAGACTGCACATCATTCACCTCCAATGTGTGTGTATCGTGAGGCAGTGAGCCCTCCATCTGGTCCCTGAGCCCTCCTGAGGCCCATCTCCAGCAGCTTCCTCCGGGGGCCGGCCGCCAGGCGGAAGCGGGCAGCGTTACTGCACACCAGACTGACAACAGAGACGAGACAGAGCAGAAACAGACTGTCTTATGTCTGGAGCCAAACGCTTATACAGAGTTATAAAATGCAAAGTTTGGGCCAAAAGCTGCGGCTGGCTGAATCAAGACAGAAGCCATAAACTCCATTTGGTTTTCACTTCAACTTCACTTTCCCCTTTAATTTGATCGTTAAAGTTCACTGTTTAAATACCTGACACAAACCTCTGTCTCCTCATATTTAGAAAGTGTTAAAAAGTATTAACTCCTCTCTTTAATCGATGTCTAAGACTCCCTTTGCAGTTTCTTCATGTGCAGAAACAATGTTAAATATCTTAAGTCATGTGCATTATGGTTGGTCCATAATGTGAAATGTGCACCAACTCAAACATACATTCATTTGTTACTTTGGTTACATTGGTTTATCACTGTAAATTGATGTCTTTGACTTTTTAGGGGATTTTTCACTTTTTCACAAGTTCATTTTTAAGGTATAACAGGGGAGAATGAGGTTAGGCAACAGTTTTCTGTTTGTGTGTGTGTGTGTGTGGTTACCTGGCGTAGTTAACCAGACACAGTAAGCTGGTCTCCAGCAGCTGAACCACAGCCAGCGGACCTGCCACCTCCATCAGAGGCACCTGCAGATGTTTCAGACATGTTACTTCCTCTGACCCCTGACAGACACTGTACCTGACCTTTGACCTTTGGTCCTGAAGTCCTGCAGCTCACCCGGGCAAACACCACAGTGCCCTCTGGGACGGAGCGAACCGTGACGCCGGAGCAGTCCAGGCCCCGCAGGAACTGGAAGAAGGTGGGGTCGGTGGCCGGGGGAAGGACGGAGCGCAGGAACTCCACATCTGGATCCACAAAACACAACGTTAACAACAACAGCTGGAGGCACGTGAGCGAGACCAACAACAGAGGGCATCCTTCATCGGACAACACATGTGCTCTTACACAACCACATGACCTTCATGTGTCCTCCCCCCTCACATGTCTCACTGCTAATTCAATGCAGCAGCTACCAGCAGGCTTCAGCGGTGTGACTGAGATTAAGTTTAGACTCAACATGTTGGAATCAAAGTGGACTTCCCCTACTGAAGATAATACTCCCTCCTCATTCAAAAGTAAAAGTTCTTTCAGTGTCAGAGCAAAATTATTCAACCCGCAGAAGAGTGAGCCAGACATTATTCATCATTAGAATGATAATGCGGACGCATCCGTGTGTGAGTAGTTAGTATTTTAAAGCTGCAGCTGGTGGAGGAGGAGCTCACCTCCACTGCTTCACACTGTTAGTTTAATCTTTGCCATGTCAGAGGGTAAATAATGCAGACTACACTGAGCGCTCTTCTCTGTGACAGCTCTACTTAATGGTCACTCCTCAGAAGGAGAGTGCACAGGACACACGATCCTTTGAGGAACATGACTGTAAGAGTCCAGCTCCGTGCAGGGATGTGAAGATCCCGTCTCAAAGATCAGGACACACTTTGAGCTTTTCTTCCCTTCCTCTGGCACAGTGTCCAGCTGATCCACCTGAACCACCTGATCCACCTGAGCCCTCAGAGCAGAGCAGAGCAGGGACAACAGCGGGTTTCATTCAGCCCTGTTGGTATTACAGATTATTCCCGAGAGCAGCACAAAGTTCAGAGCCGCTCACGTTGTCTGAGGCTCCGCGAGGGATTGCGCAACCGCGGCGGAGCCTGAAGGGAGAGAGAGCCTGAAGGTAAAGTCACCCCGACCCGACGCCAAAAAAACCCCCACCGCGGGTCAGCACGCCGCCTCGCTTGTAAAGTTGAAACGAGCCCTGCGCAGGGTCCGAGCGGAGCCTCACCTCCGTCCGTGAAGCGGAAGCCGCGCAGGAACAGCAGGCAGTCGTGCAGCCCGGCGAACAGCGAGAAGCCGCCGCCGAACGGGTTGTCCCTGAAGAAGAGCTCGAACACGGCGGGCTCCTGGTGCCGGCCGGCCCGCCAGTACGCGTACGCCATGGTGAACTGGTACAGGTCGGTGAGCAGGGGGGGCACCCGGTCCAGGAGCAGGTCCCGGTCCCGGACCGAGCGCTCCGCGGCCCCGCGTGCGCTGCCGGACGGCGCTGCCATGTTATTCAAGCTCTGGCTCCACAGTCACTGATGCCGAGATCTCTGGGACTTGCAGTTCTCCAGAGGCTCCTTCGCCTGCCGCGGAGCAGGAGCGGGGCTCAGACAGCGCGTTCACAGGAAACACTCCTCCTGACAGAAATGTCACCGGACAACAGCAATAAAACACACTCAGTTTCTCACTTTATTCAAGGAACATATGACTGTACACACATTCTATAATACTCCGTGAGGATGACCTCTAAAAGTAAATGTTAGGTTTAAATTCAGGGTTTTCATTCTTGCATCTTTCAAGAGCATTAAAACAGATTCAAATGAAACATTCCTATCAGCACATTTAATGATGCTTTATTTTGAGCTAATTTCTGCCTCTGCTGCAGACACCTGCTGCTCTGTTACTTCATCCAGGGGGAACAGCTGTTTCTATAAATATGATATATAATATACCTCTGCAGGCTATATACTGTGGTGGTTATATTATGTGTGATGTTTAACCATCTGTACCAAATATATCCAGTAACTGCTTTTGTCTCTTCTTCAATTAACAGCAGCTTATTCTTGGTTCATTAAGGTTTAAGAATCCGATGTAATAAAATAAATAATAATAATAAAAGTAGGCTGTGACCCAGGGGTTAGGGCATGTTTTAATTTGATTCCCATGAAAGGAAAAAGAAAAGCACTTTTTCTGCACCCCCTAACACTGCGTTCATCTGTTCAGACTTTCCCACATTTTTTTGCTTATTTTCTGGGTAATTCTCTCATTTCTGGACAGTAAATATGATTCAGATTAATCCAGTGAATCTAAAGGGACACACTGTTTGAACTGCAAATCAAAGAGACGAATCAAACACTCTGCACCATCAGTGGACATAACTCCTCACATGTCACACAGTGTGAGGCTGGCACATGAGTCCACGCTTCAGACAGCAACAGTCACACTCTGATCACAACTGTGAGGAAGCAGATGTCCTTCCCCTCTGCCAGTTTACGACCCTGATGGCTCGTGTGGACATGTCAAAGGATACCATTTCAAGATCTAGATCAACATCAGTTCTGTCATTATCCCAGTTCTCCCTGCTGCCCGCTGCCTTCCTCCGCAGAGGGGAGGCATCCTGCAAGCTCATTGGTCAGCGTGTGCTTCCGTCCTCCCCAGAGAAAGTGCGTGGGCTGACCCGTGCCGCACTCCGACTCATAAACAAAGAACGGGCTGAGCTCGATGGCCAGGGCCGACCTTACCAGGCCGACCGCCCCTCCGCGCTCCGAGCAGGGGTGGTAAACTCGTCCGCTGACAGGATGCATGTACAGCGCCTCTGGGCGAAATGGGACAGTCAGCTTCTCCGCCCCGCCGCAGTATGATAGCAGCTCCCGACCTCCCTCACCAGCAGGACTCTGCAGCAGGTGGGTGAAGACCACAGGGCGGTCGTCGCAGCGCAGGAAGTTCCTCTCACGGCCACACAGGGACAAGAATGGGAAGTCCTCCTCATAACGGCCACTCTGATTTGATCGCAGGCGACTGAAGAAGAAGACCAGGAACTTTTTATCTGATTATAAAGAAAAAGGGATGACAAGGAGCCACTGAGCAAGGCAGCAACAGAAGGATCATGCAAAGAAAAATAATAGTTTTGCTGCTAATCAGTCAGATCAGGAATATATGTCACACTTTAACCTGAATTCAGGACCAAACCCTCAATGAATTTAACCTGGCTTAGCACAAAATCACCTGACACCATGCAGGCTTTAAGGAGTATGTTTCATTACCTTATCTTGAAGACTTGTCTTTATAGTATAAGTCTAATGACATTCTTTCTATTCGTATTATGAGCATTGTTGAACAACTAAAACCAGCAGTGACTTGATCAACACGTACTGAGTGTGTATCAAAGTCTGATATATCTTCTTCCTCTGTGCCATAGATTAACAACATAAATTAACAACATATTAATAAATTAATAACATCCTAAGATACAATAAGTGTACACTGTGCAGGACTAAAGTTTGCCCCGAGGTTGCTATAGAAATAAAGCTGTTCATATGTGACACTGTAGTTTTAAGTGTCTCTTCAAACTCAGGCTGTCTAGTCTGAATGAAAAATGTGTAGCAGCAGTCTACAAAACCCTCTGTAGGTATTTTAATCTCCCCTCTATGATGGTAACTTGATGATGATGGCATGGCCATGATGCTGCCAAGTTGACTCAATTGTTGCCAGATTGCTGAAAATGCCAACTTCACCTGACTGTGGGTTTCATGGCAAACATGAACATTTAAAGAAAAAACTCACAGCTGTAACATTGTTCCTTTAGTTTGTTTAGTCAAGTCAAATTAACATTAAGATATAAAATATATGGATCTTCTTCAAGTGTAGGCATTGGTAATTACAGAGAGAGTTTTGTGATTTAGCAGATAAACAGTAAAACAAATGTGTTAAATTAGATGAATACACGTGAAGCTGAAATGATGATCAATATTATCTGAATCTTCTAGACCATTAAAGCTTTCATGTTTCTTGTTCCATACGCACAAACATGTTGCTTGTGTTGGCTGTTACCTTTGAAGCAGGTGACAAAGTTCTTGACTTTGGTGTCATCGAGGAAAAGCTGGAAGTGGAGCACAGAGCAGCAGGTCAGCAGCAGAGAGTTAGCCCAGGTGTTCTCACTGTCTCACCTCACACACTCACCTGTCCTTGGTGGTCGATGTAGTAGAAGTACTCTCGGATGCGGGGCTCCGGGCTCTGGCCCTGGCTGTATGTGGCGGCGCTCCTGCAGCAGGTGTAGCCGGCGGGCAGGCGGCGCAGAGCGGACAGAGCTCCGCAGCGGAGGACGGCGGTCCGGAGGAACAACATGGCGGAGGAGGAGCAGAGAGAGACGGTCAGTGTGCTGCGGGAGAAACACCGAGGTCCACTGCTGTGAAAACACACACACAAACACACACACTCTGTCTATTTACACAACGCCAGCTTCCCCCTCATGTTTGTGTTTACAGCTGCAGCGGAGCGGAAGTGCAACCCGGACGGGTTTAAATGTTGCACCAGCCTCAGTGAGTGGCTGCGGCCGCCTCGTGGACTCTGACAGTACTTCAGTTTGATCACCTTCACATTTCAATAAGACTCAACTCATCTGACATCCATTCACAGCTGCACAGGTCTAATGAGACAGACACACAAAACATAGAAAAGTGAGGGATTAACAGACAACAATGCCCAGAGAAATATTTAAAAAACTATTTCCTTTGTTGTACTGTTGTTCTCTGCCCTTCTTTTTCCTGCTGCTGTTCTTTTTTCTATTCTTATTAATATTATCTTATTTTTATCAAGTCATTCGTTATTGTCGACCAGTCAATCAATCACTTTATTTTCACAGCAACTCTCACACTGCTGAGCACAGTTCAGAGAGAAATAAACAATAAAATCACACACGTGGAGGAGTTAATTATAAAAGTAGGGCTGTACATGTGTTTTCATTAGCTGCTTTATTTACATGTTTAGGGCTTCCTGGGGGGTATTCCACGAAGCTGGATTAAGGGAAATCCTGGTTTATTTCTGTAAATTTGGCTCATTTAAGAGAGAGTTCCGTTCCATCATGGTGGCTAATTTGAATGCTCGCTGAGTAACCATGGTAACTTATGCTGCAGAACTAGCCTGCTCCGGGGTAGCTAACTGCCAGGCTTAGTTTTAGCTTTCCGTCATAGAATGTCCGACGGGCAGAAACAGAGTCCTGAAACGAAGTTCCGCCTGGTAGATTTCCACGCTCTCGCCGCTCATGTCAAAAAGAAATGAAAAAATTCGTGAAAATCAAGTCTCCACACTTTCACTGTTTCCACAATCAGTGAATGAAACCTCAGTCATATAGCACAATTCACACATCAACTGCAACTAGGCACTGAAAATGTAATTAATTAAAAAAGGACGTGGTTGATTAAAAACAATAAAATAAAAAAAGAAATATAGAATTCATAAATAATTAATAGAAAATATACTTTCATGGCTTCACTCTATCATAGATTTTATATGCAAACATATCTAAATATATATTGCGGATTTTTCACTGGTTTGCGGATTTCTTCGGGCAAATCTTCCCTCATATCTGAGAGAATATAAAGAGTTTATACTGTCTAACTGTGTGAGACTAGTCCCTACAGACTGAGTTACTACCACTCTGAATGTGTGTTTCACTTAAAATCATCGGGCTCGTGTCGATTTTCATCTGCTTTTCTCTCATCGACTCGTCAGGGCTTCTTCAAGCCTCGTTCACTCCCACATAGCCGGGCTATGAAAGCCTCGCTTGAATTAACCTCGACTAGATGAGGCTGAAATGTGTTAGTGGAACGACTTGAGGCTTAATTTGGAGATCAAGTTAGTTCAAGCCTGGCTTTCTTTAGCCACGTTGATGGAATAACCCCCAGGTGTGATGGAGGAGCTGGATGTGCCTGTTACTGTCTGACTCAGGAAGACACAGTTACCATGTGAGAAGGAACTGTTGGACAATAACTTGATATATGTCTTCTTTAATTCTTCTGAACTGATGGCATGCAGTGTGCGGAACACAGAAAATAGTCTAGTGCAGCATTTCAGTATGTCATTAGTACTTTTAAAGAAAATGAGCTGAATGACCTGTTAATTATTCAACATGAGTAATGTCTAAAACAGTTAACTGACTGTCAAAGTAGCTGCAACTTAATTTTCTGTCAATCAAATGTTCACTGTTGCAGCATGTACAGTTTACAGCATGCCAGTGAAGAAAATCTGAATATCATGAGCTGTAAACAGTGTGAGCCTCCTACACAGGGTGTAAGAAGTCTGAATTATGAGGTCGGTTACTCCATGCAGAGAGAAATACTGAGTCCTGAACACAACAGAGCTCTTCAGGGAGCTGCATGTAAATCTCTCCTCTAATAAAAGAAGCACATTAACAACAAGCACATTCCTCCACAACACAGGCAGACAGAGGCTGCACAGACAGACAGACTGCTGCACAGACAGGCGGACAGGCGGACAGACAGGCTGCACAGACAGACAGACTGCTGCACAGACAGGCGGACAGACAGGCTGCACAGACAGGCGGACAGGCGGACAGACAGGCTTCACAGACAGACAGACTGCTGCACAGACAGGCGGACAGACAGACAGACAGACAGGCTGCACAGACAGACAGACTGCTG
>JBAJHX010000106.1:3111572-3135545 GCA_037176925.1 Amniataba percoides
CACAGACAGACAGACTGCTGCACAGACAGGCGGACAGACAGACAGACAGACAGGCTGCACAGACAGACAGACTGCTGCACAGACAGACAGACAAACAGACAGGCTGCACAGACAGACAGACAGGCTGCTGCACAGACAGGCGGACAGGCTGCACAGACAGACAGACAAACAGACAGGCTGCACAGACAGACAGACAGACTAAAACAGACAAACAGACAGGCTGCACAGACAGACAGACAGACAGGCTGCACAGACAGACAGACAAACAGACAGGCCGCACAGACAGGCGGACAGGCTGCACAGACAGACAGACTGCTCCACAGACAGACAGACTGCTGCACAGACAGACAGACAGACAGACAGACAGGCTGCACAGACAGGCGGACAGACAGGCTGCACAGACAGACAGACAGGCTGCACAGACAGACAGACAGACTAAAACAGACAGACAGGCTGCACAGACAGACAGACAGGCTGCACAGACAGACAGACAGGCTGCACAGACAGACAAACAGACTAAAACAGACAAACAGAGGCTCTTTTGGCAGCACAGATGTGAGTGACAGCACACAAAGCGGCTGATTCAGAGGAGCAGCTGACGAGCAGCTGCAGTCAACAGACCTCAGAGGAGCAGGGAGCTCTGCACCTGAAGCTCCTCCTCCTCCTCCTCTCCTCCTCCACCCTCCTCCTCCAGGTAGGGTGTGTCCACTTGCAGTCTGAACGCTGCTCTGGGGTCAGGCTCAGTAATGGCGGTGTAGTCGGACTGTGGAGCGGCTTTCATCGACGTTTCTTTACAGTGAGTTCACTTTGCTTGTTCACAGTCGAATGAAAGCAACGTTTAAGTTAACTAAAGCGGCCTTTTACTTCCGGTTAAAGCACAGACCTGCTCCGCTCTGTGGACATTTTGAAAGTTTGAAAGTTTGAGACGCTTCCTCACAGAGACAAACCTTCACGGAGTTTGTTTTTTATGTTTGGTGAAGACAGGTCACTGCTGTCAAACCTCGCTAACGTTTCTGGTGTTGTGATGTTCAACTGACGCCAACGTTCATTTGTTCACACACACACACACACACACACACACACACACACACACACACACACACAGGTGACCTTTGAACCAAGCAGAGCCTGTTAAAGTCACTTTCCAGACAGAATCATTTATTGTGTGTGTGTGTGTGTGTGTGTGTGTGTGTCGCTCGGCAGGTATGAGCCACCCGCCCCGTTCAAACCGGGCTCACCGGGAGAGGAACGGAGAGCACCGACAGTACCGAGACTCAGCGGAGGACCGGTGAGCTGCATGTTCAGTGTCAGTGTGTGTGTGTGTGTGTGTGCTGGATCTGCTGCAGGGGACAGCGCTGTGTTTTAAATTGTCTTGTCTCATTGTGTCAATGTGTGCTTTTTTGAAATAGTAAAGTAAAACTGTGTGTGAGACAGAGAACCATAAATACTGTAATATATTAACAGCAGAGGACTCATACATAATCTTTAGATCAGTGTACAGGTCACTGTTCTTGAGCCTTCACTGTATCATTATTCATTTTATCACAGGACACACTGGACATGAGCACAGTTTATTCAGATTTAATTGTATCTTGTCTGTTTATGACTTTCTATGTTTGTATCACCTACTTCCTTAATGTCCTTATCTCTTTTTTCTGATTTATGTGTGTTGGCTTCTGTAATACCTATCTATAATATCTATCTATCTATCTATCTATCTATCTATCTATCTATCTATCTATCTATCTGTTTAAATCAGAAAGTGTAAATATGTCCTTGGCTTTTGTTGTAGTAATGTTTTATAGTTAGGTTTGGTGGTGCTTTAGGACCATGTTGAAATATTTTCTGATGCTTCTCCATCAGAAAATATTTCAACAAGCTCTTCAGCTCTTCAACAATAATCTGTCCGTGTGTCCGTGGTGACATTTCTCCTACATAGTTCTAAAATATGCTGGAATACAAGTTGTGAAAAGAAGTAGTAGATAACTTCATCGTCATGATTCATGTGGTTTTATGTTGCAGGTCTTCCTCTCGACCCCCCTACTACCCCAGAGAGGCCGACTCCCCCCCCAAACATGTGCGGGAAGTCCCTCGAGTGGAGCACCGCGAGCCCTCAACATGCACAAACATTTGCTCCAGGAGAGGTGAGTCTGGATCGGGGGGGGGATATGTGGGTCAAATCAAATGCAGGTTTCTGTCACAGAAGCTGCTGCGTCACAGGGCGACGTCGGTTTCAGCCTCCACAGCACAGTCCTTCCTTCTATGAATACCGGACAGACCGGTTTCCTGCTCACAGGCCTCCTTCCTCAGAGTTTACTCTCTAATGGAGTCACATGGCCCTCCAAAGAAAGAGAGAGGGAAACATATGAGTCCAGTACAAACAGGCACCTGACCAGCATATGAAGCTAACAAAAGATTTGATCCTGCTGGAATGTTAATGACATGACAATTTGTTGAGCGCTCAAGGTGTCGGTCCACCCACACAACAAAACAAGAGAAAGTTTGACATGAACTTTAATGACATGTTTAAATCATTTATCAAACACCTCTAACATGTTTCTGTCTTTTTCATTTCTTTTTCATATGATTGTAACTGTTTTAATGTTTGATTTTAAACCGTTGTTTAGACAGAAGAGTACATTAAAACATCATCTTGGATTCTCGAACACTAAGAGGGCCATTTCACTATTTTTGGACATTTTATAAAATTAAATGTTGCATTAATTAAACAAGTGAAGTTAGTAAAAATAACCACTACTAAACCAAAAGTCACCACTCATAGCACAGAACAATTCTGTTTTATATTTTGATGAATTCAATTAGTTTGCGGTATTATGTTACTTTACTTTTATTTTCAGTTTCACACTTGTTAGTTTCGTTGTTTCACTGTAGGACTAATACAGTTTCTGTATGAGGAGAGAATGACGACAACCTGACTCATCCTTGATCTGATTCTGTGGTTCCTCACCCGTTTCCTGTGTCGACTCCCTTCAGGCATCGTGCTGATCTGCGCTGTGCTGACCAACAGCCTGGTCCTGATCTGCGTGGTTGCGGCTCAGATGGTAACGTCTGGCATGTCCTCCAGGGGCGGGCTGGGTGGCTTCGACATCAACTCCGACTTTAACCTGCAAGGCACCGAGCTGCAGCAGGTGCGAGACCTGGACATGCAGTACAGCCAGATGAGGGCGCCGGGCATCTACGGCGGCATCGCCTTCAGCCTGACCTTCGGGGTCCTCTCCCTGCTGTTTGTGGTTGCCGGGAACAAACCGCCCCACGTGATGTCCCGAAAGCTGCTGTACGGCGCGTTAGTGTTTCAAGCAGTGGGCGCGGTGTTGTATGTGGTGGCTGTGGGGCTCTACTTGCACTTCATCATAGGGGTCAACTCCACAGAGGTGTGCAAGCGGCGCGAGAGGCTGTATGCACGCAACGGATACACCTGGATGAACTGCGACGTGAGTGGGGCGGATGCGGCCGTGGCTCTGTTTGGGCTCATCACGGCCATCCTGTACACCGTTGGCACGGTGTTCACTGTCCAGACCATCCGAAGAGTGAAGAGCTACATGCAGGCGCGAAAACGCAGAGAGGCAGAAAAACAGCACGCCCGAGCCAACCCACAGAGAGGCCCCCTGAGGGCCGAAACCACCTCTGTGTGAGGGGTCAGTTTTCTTCTTTGAAACTGGCTCATTTTTATCACCATGGCTTACAGTCAGAGCGTAACATCAAATTTCCCATCAAACAGCCCGTCCACTGACCAACCAGATCTCTGAAAACATGGAATCATCCTTCCTGCAGGATGCTAACATGGATGAAAGAATTTACAATAATGTGACTAGTAAGAAATAGTAAAAGAGAGATTTATAGAGGTTTTTTCATCCTATGGAGCCCCAGAAAGGTCTCATTGGGAGTTTTGTTCACTACTTCTACTTTTGGCACTTACTGCGATCCATAGAGGCAGTCTGATTTATGACAGTAACATAGAGTAAACGTGTCATAATGTACTCTGTGTAAGCTATGTCTCTACTATTGCAGCTAATGTGAAGATAACTAGTGGAGGACTCTGATTCTCACTATCAGAGAGGCCATGGTTATGGCTGTGGAGGTGACACGTTATTCTTGATGACAAACTTTTGATTGATTCTTGAGTCATTGCAGTGTTGGCTGAGTGTTGCAGTGAAGTTCATCAGATCAGAGTCAGAGTGTATGTGTCACTTCATGAAGCATCCTCTGCTGATGTTAACACATGAGGAGCTGAAAAAAAAAGCAGCTACAGCACAGCTACAGCAGTGACCGCATACACATCCACATCACTGTCACAGCCAGCTCCTGTTGTAGTCACAGAGGCGGCGGACTGTCACTCCACCTTTCTCTGTGGATCAGGTGCATACAGAGATGTGATGCAAAAGTAGTTGTGAAAAAGTAAAAAGCCCACTGTGACCTATCTGTGCCTCTGTAGTTTGATGTAATAATTATGTCAAGGATTGAAGAAACATGTTTTGCACAACAAGGCCTTGTCTAAAAGAAGCTGCCTATTTTAAGTTTCTTTCAATCCTTGACAGTGTCAATGCTTTAACACTCTTCACTTTATCACTGCAGCTCAGGGTAACATGATGTTGAATATCTGAGCTTTTTAGATACCTGGAAATCTGCATATGCACTGTTAAACTCTTTACATTTACATTTTGATACTGTATTTGTGTTTTGGCAGCAGTCAGAGGAGTACTGTATGTTTTAATCACATTCTGGTTGTTGTGATTTCACTGTATATATTTTACTTGGCTACTGATCATTTTTTTTCTGCTACAGAAAACTAGTTCATATGTGGATATCACTGCCTGTTCCATCCCATGTGAAATGAAATATTCCTAATGGTTGTTGGCTTTTCACTTTCTGCTCATGGCTGGTTATTAAATGGTTAAACTGAACTGTTGATATCCAGCTTGTTCAGTTTAAAGAAATCCAGACTTAAGTCTAACTTGCTTTGTGATTCAGCGCTGTTTGAGTTCACTTTTATGTTCATATTATGTGAACTGTTTGTATGTTGGATTTGACTGTGTAAACACGAACAGTTTATATAAATGTTTTTAACTTGTATAATTAAGGTTTTATATATCAGAGTTTTACTTCATCATGCAAAGATTTTGATACTGAAACTGTGCATGAATATATCTTCTCAAATTAAACCTCATAATGTGATTATATTCCAGACTGGTTTTGTAATTCAGTGTGATAAAGAAGAAAGCAGCCTGCAGGGGGCAGCAGAGCTCTGTCTGTCCAGCTGTCTGTCCTCTCTGTCCCCTCTGGAGGCTACCTGCCAGCCGTGACATCACTGCTGTGTGTCACAATGGGCCACACACACACACACACAGACACACACACAGGACACTGCAGTGATGTAACTGTTGAGACTTAATTACCAACAAAAGAAATTCTCCAGAGTGATGTAATTACCAACTTCTAATTTTACCACTTCAGATAACACAATGCGGCGATTGTAGCACAGCCACACAAACAAGACAACGTGACCTCAGCTGCGAGGAGAATGTGTGTTACTTGTTGTCAAGCGTTTCTTAAACACTTTGTTTATTTCATTCTGTAAAGGAGTCAGTTCGCCCATATTAGAAATTTAAAGAATTTCAGACTCATCTAGTGTAAAGCTACTTTATAAATCCAGAGACAGGATTACAAAAATATTCTTTACTCCTTTTTTAGAATCCACTAAATAATCTTATATCCAAATCACCAAATATTCTTGTTTTGGATTCTCAGTTGTAATAATTCAGGGCCTTTCTTTGATGAATGAGGTATGAAATTGACAGTCTTGGATGGCTGGTCTGACATTAAAAGCTATTAATAAGTATACTAACAGCAGACCAGCCATTCAAGCCCCCTAATTGTCAATTTCATATCAAATTCATCAAAGAGTGGACTTTTATATATCAAACAATCAACAAGTTGAGAAAATAAGCAATGAATAATCTATGAATTGTTTGGTGTTTAAAATGTCACCAAAAAGTTTTGTCTTAGTCCAAATTCCTAAAAAGATTAGATTTATCATAAGATGGAAAGAAGCAGTCCTGGCATTGTGTCCTGCAATTTTATGTTGTGTTTTTTAAATGTAATGTTTCGATGTCTTGGAGACCACAAACAAAAATCTACCTGCAGCGTAGTGGGGCAGCAGAATTCTCTGTAATAACACAAAAACTATCTGCATGGCTTGGTACCGAGAGTGTTAGGAGAGAAATGTCTTCTGTAATTTGAGTGAACTTAGAACAAAGTCTTTAACAGATGTTGTGACAGATGGCTGCACAGTGTAGTTACCCCGCCCCCTCCACAAGAAGTCAGAGTCAACACGCCGTGGTTATCTGAAAACGTTCATTTATTATATAGCAAAAGTAGCTCTTTTGTGCGATCTGCTGTTGTGAAGACGTCTGTAACACTGTTCTGAGAACATTCATTGAGCTGGTAGTAACTAGGACCCTCCCCCCGTTCAGCATTTACTCACCACCGCAGCACCACTCGGAACTCTGCACACCCCCGAGAACACAAACCTGGAATATCAGCCATTTGAAATAATCATCTTTTCTCTCAGAGAATATTAGTTCGCTTCAGTGACTAGGTCACTTTAAAGTATTAAACTCCTAGGAGTTAGTTTAACAGTTTCACTAACTCCGACAACTGTGAGGCCTTCAGCCACGACAAACAGGGGAGACATCTGCTACAACACAAAAACTGAATGGTCCATATCTTAAAGTACCATGAACACAAAATGAATCTCAAAAGTCTAATAAAAGCATTCAAAGTGCTTCTTCAAATTAAAGATATGGTAAAAATCAATAACAGGTGAAGATTTAATCAACATAAAGTGTTATAAAAATTGCATTGCGTTTCAAGGGGCATAGAGTTAACAGTAGAAAATAAAGTAGATAACAAAAAGCATAACAAAACAGTCTGGTCCAGAAGCACAGTCAAAAAACTCAAGTTCCTTGATGGGAGCAGAACAGCTTCATGCAGCGCAGAACATCAAGACTTACAGTCCTGATTCCACAGTTCTCCATCCCTGAAGCTGAAGTCCTGGATGAGAATTGACACCACTGTTGTTGGGGGGGGCGGGAGAAGTTAGAGGGGTGTGACAAAATAGTCTGCAGGTTTCTGGTAGCTGTGTGCTTGCTGGTTGTGTGTTTGAATCTGTTCCTGCTGCTGCTGCTGGATGATCTGCCGGACTTCCTCCTCCAGCTCCGGTGGGATGATGAGCTGGTCGTCAGGGTCCGGCTGGGCAGGAGCGTTGAAGTAGCCCCCCTGCTTCTTGATGGGGGCGTCGGCCGCCTCCTCTATGAGGTCCTGGTTCCTTCCTTGGCAGGCCACGGAGCCGTTAGCTCGGGCCCTGCGGCCCAGAGTCCCCGATAGAGCCTCCCTGCCGAGGCAGGGAGAGGAGGGGGGGATGGGGGACGCAGACGGGGAGGGGAAGGGAACAGGTGAAGGCTCGTGATGAGAGGCAACAGCAGGGATGTTTGTGCTTGTTGGCAGATGAGCGTGTGCTTGGGGTGCTGCGCAGTCATGGCGGTGCAGACAGTGGACGTCAGCCTCCACCTCTACGCGGCTGCCATTAGAGAAGACGCCAGCAATGGGCTCCTCGTCCTCACTGTCCACCCCGTTGTCAGACAGGGCTCCGGAGAATTGCCTCTGAAAGTTTCCACCCCCGCAGGCGGGCCTCCGCGGACCAGCTCGTCCCGGCAGGGTCAGGTGGGACGCCAGGGGCTCGGGCTGAGGCGGCGGCTCCTCTGAGGACGCCGTGGATCCCACCTCGCTGCTCATCTCAGACGTGCTGAACTCGCTGCTGAGCTCGCTGACAGTTCCCGAGGAGGCCGGTGGCAGAGGTATACCACCATCCCCGCTTGCTGAGTAAGGGTGCGCGCTGGTGTGTGCACCCGGACCGGGGCTGGGTGGTGGGGGCGGCGGCTCACAGAAGCAGCAGCAGTCTTCTGTGATGCTGAGCTGGACGACGACGGCGCTGAGGCTGTCGGAGCAGCCGTAGCTCTGCGCTAGAGTCACGAGCTTCTTAGCGGCAGCCAGAGCATCCGGCACATTCCTGACTGCCTCCACCGCCTCACTTGGAGACAACAAGTCCCACAAGCCCCGGCTGCCCAGGACAAAGAACTCGTCCTGTGGGGTGAGGGTCACCGTGGAGACGTGGGGTCTGGGAGTCACAGACGGGCACAGGAAGGAGTAACCCATAATTCTGGTGGAGTCGGTGACACCGCTGACTTTGTTATCCTGCAGAAGAGTTGGAGAAGCTGTCAGATAAAAACTGACATCTCATAATATGGAACTGTTCCACATGATTTCAGATTTTGTATTTTTTTAGTTTTGTACTGTTGATCAAACAAAAGTTTCACACATTTTACAGACTAAACTGTCAAATGATTATTCTGTTGATTATTTGTTTGATTAGTTAATTAACTGTAAAAATAAGCCAATTTTGCTTAATGAATGACTTCAGTAATTCATCCATCATCAAAACGTCTATGAATCACCTCATCATTTGAGCACTGGTCACATGAACAACACATAAAACGGGTCTGTCTTTACCTCGGTGATGATGGCGTTATGCTGTCGGACCCTTCGATACTCCAGCTCCTCTTTGACTGTGTGTGTGGTGGAGAGTTGCATAGCTTTGCCTTCGCGGCACAAAACAGCCTGGCACCTGCCGACATTGGCAGCCTTCAGGGTGAAGCAGCCGCCGTGCTCACCAGGAGCCACCGGGTCGTGTCTGATGTGACATAAAGCTGCTGAGCCGCCCATCCTCTGGCCCGCCGTGCCCAGTTTCCTGCCAGAGAGCAACAGAGACGTTTAGCTCGAGAGCGCGTGAGCTCACAGTGAACGAATCAGGTGAAGGTGTGCGTTTACCTTTGCATGGTGAGGAACGTGTTGGTCATGTAGTCCTCCTCCTGCCTCTGGCTCCTGTGAAGCTCCTCCGCCAGCACATCTCCCATGGTGCACTGCAGCAGGTAAGGCACCTCGACGTTCCTGTCCCCATCGAAGACTCCATACAGGGCCTCGCGAATCCCGCAGAAGCTGTCCAGGGCCAGAGCAGCCACACACAGCCTGAGAACAGCAACAAGACCGACAGGTCATCGTTCAGGAAGAACAGCCCGGCACATCACCCCGCCCCCATCTCACCCATACTTCACCTCTGTCTCAATTTACATGTCTAAATGCTTCAACTCCTTTTTATCTGCAGGCTGCAATCAGAGTTTTACAGCATCTTGAAAATCCATATTGTCTGACGACACTCAATAATGAACAATCCCACATTTACTGACACTGTTTCAGACCTTCGCTGACCCAACTTTTCTAAAGCTTTACTGTTCAACCTGAAAACATCAAGTGTTTGCTCTTTAACTGCGACACCGAGGAGTCAGGTCAGCTTTGGATTAAAACATTTCTTAAGTGTTTGTGTATCAGCTGGCATCCTGGTTACTATAGTGTTGTTTTATGCTGTTATTTAAATGTTGTAGTCATTGTTTTTTACTTTAGTAACTTTATTTGTGTATATTTTGAGAGCAACTTTATTCACGTAGTTAACTAATTGTGTTCTCATAGGCATTAAAGGATCAATACAAGACATTAAATCCAAAGAAAAACATGTCAGTGGCTAGATAATAGAAAAAATAAAGACAGGAGGAAGAACTGACTTGTTTTTGACTCCAGAGGCCTCCGTGTATCCGTGGCTCCAGACAGCAGGGGCCCCGTGGCTCTCACTCACACACGGAGCTGAAGGTGATGGATCTACCCTGAAACATTTGATATTACTGCAGAGAGATAAAAGAAAGAGACAAAAACTGGGGTCAGCGGGTCAGTTTCACGAGCCAAATATATTTTTCACATTAAAAGACTGCGGTCCTATAGATGCTGCGGCGTGTTTCGGGGTCGTACTTGAGGAGCTCCAGGCTCTTGTGGTCCAGGTTTAGACGAGGGTTGCCTGTGAGGTCCAGCTCCTGAAGCTTCTGAGGAAGCGTCTCTGGCAGAGTGACTTCTGTCAGCTCATTGCAGCTCAAGTCGACACACTGAGGCAGAGACAGAAGAAGGATCGGTTCAAACGAGGCAAAGTTTGCATGTTTTCTATTTAATTATGATTCAGAGCGCCGCAGCTCCATTAGCAGGCCATTCATCTGAGTTTCTCATTTCCTTACATTTACTTATGATACTCCCACACTGACGATAGCGCAATCAAAGATCCATCATGATGAATTTCCTACCCACACATTTACTCTTTGGAGTGTTTCAGCAAAGACTCTGCTGCAAACTCTAATTAAAATGTGCATCAGATTTAGTGATTCATCCTCAAGCGTTCTGTTCAGTAGTGAGTTGAAAATGTGCTTTCACTTGTTGGCTGTGTTGCAGAAAGGATTTATCACTACGTGACAAACACTTGGATACTGTCAGTTTTGTTATCACACTTCCTCCTCCTTTTCTCCGCCTTTTTCACTGAAGATGTTTTAATGTGCAGGAAATGCACAGGTGTAAGGAACTAAATGAATGATGGCTGAATACTGAGTGGTTCCTAGTTAGAGGTTTTTCACACCAGACAGAAAAAAGGTGTTTTTTTTTGTTTCACCTTGTATAATTGCTGAATATTATTTAAAAATTATTTCATTTCATTTTCCTCATTGCCGTCCTGAAGTCATTATGGTCCTGTTCTCTGGAATACCCTACTTCATCATGGGTCTGCTACAACAGTGTCTTCTTCGATTCAGTTTTATTGTAAAGCTGTTTATGTATGTGTGTATGTGTGTATGTATGTTTGTATGTATGTATGTATGTATGTATGTATGTATGTATGTATGTATGTATGTTTGTATGTATGTATGTATGTATGTGTGTATGTACGTTTGTATGTATGTGTGTATGAATGAATATGTCATATTTGTATGTATGAATGAGTTACTTTCCTCTCCATTTCACACACCCTCGTGCACAGACAGGAGTATGGAACAGTCATGTGGGTTCAGAGAAAGGCAGAGATTAGAGAGTTACCAGGAGATTACAAAGGATTTCCTGATCTGGCCCTGCCCACTAAAAGATGAGCACAGAGGTAGACAAAGATGAAAAGAAAAATTGGCAGAACATTGTTTTTTCATCACGACCCTGATTCCCATCCTTAATTTCTACAAGGCAGCTGACTCAGACAACTAATACTGATCTGCTGGACACGAGTGTGTGTGTGGACGTTCTTTATGGATGTGTTCTTCAGAGAAAGAAAAATACACATGTTCACATTTTCAAGCTCCACGGGGCCACCGCAGCTACATGAATGAAAAGACACAGTGCCTAGAAAACCTGCGTACATCAGACTAACCTTGATCTCAGGCAGCTGGAGAACTTCAGGGAAGGCGTTGATGCAGTTGGAGTGGGCCGACAGCGTGTGCATGCGCTGACAGTTGAGGATGGTGGTGGGCACGGCTCTCAGTCTGTTGCCGCTCAGGTCCAGCTCCTCCAGCTGCTCCAGTCGTGCCAGTTTACTGCATAAGGTGGAGATACGCTTATATCAGAAAGGCTGATACTGCAGCCTTTATTTTTGGGAAACGCATTTATCAAGCTCATCTCTTGTGACCATAACCTGATTCTGAAGCGACGTTGATATTTCAGACTGAGCGATAACATAAAATGTACCATGTTTCTACAATTAAGACAGCTCATAAAAGCAAAGGAATGTGACTTAATGTATGCTTGGGTGAGTATACAAGCTTATAATTAGGTGCACACTCTGAGTGAGGTACTGCAGCCTAACCTGACCATCCTGAACTACACACAACTACTGAAACACTTCTGAGGGCGAGTGTGTGTCTGTGTGTGAGTTTCCTGCTTTCATTTGTCCTTTAATGCTGCAGAATTTAAGGTTTAAAACAAATGTAGGACGGTGCTGTACCTGGCAGTGAAGGTCTGCAGCTGGTTGTAGGCAAGGTGGAGCACCCTGAGGTGGGCGTGTCCAGTCAGCAGAGGGACACACTTATCCGTCAGGCTGTTGTTGGTTACGTAGAGCTCCTCCAGGCTGCTGAAGCTGTCCTCCGATAGGCTGGCTGCAGGGAGGTTCTCCAGCTTATTAGCTGACACATTGAGGTATCGCAAGCTGTGGTGAAATCCCAGCAGAGAGTACAAAATTAGTACTTGAACAAATGATGGGACAAAGAATAGAACAGGCAGATGAGAGGAGAAGAAAAGAACTAGATAGACAGGAAAATGTGGAAAACATAGGTGAAGATTGGAGAGAACACATAAGGGAAGAAAAAGAGTGGGAGACAATGGATGGTGTGTTCTCGCGTGCACCTCTGTGCCTTGATGAACAGGTTGTGCGGGAGCTCGGTCAGGTGGTTGTGCTGGAGGTCCAGGACCTCTAGCTGTGATCTCTCCAGCCTCTCAGCCAGCTGACACACTTTGTTCCAGCCTGCCAGCAGTTTCCTCAGGCTCCCGCTGGACATGAGCCTACGACACACAAACAGCACAGCTCAGCCTCTCCGCGTGTACAGTAAAGAGAGCAGACTCTGTTTCATCCTGATGAAGACTCAGAACAGCATTTTCTGTGCCCCTGCGCTACGGTAACCTCATTTTCCACTGAGGTGCAAAAGGTCAGCTTATATCGAGCCATGACAGGCTAGATGGAGAGGACTGAGAGATACATGCTTCACCTCAAGTTAGAACGTGTGTGCTTCATGCAGCCTGTAGCATGTTACCAACATTTATGCATCCTAAAAAACTATGATCAAATATTCTGTGAAGCCACCAACACATGTTCTGAAATGCTGCCAAGGGCTATATACACAGTGAAAATAGCAGTGCATCAGTGTGGGCGTGTTGCTACAGGTACCACTGAAACCTTTTGGGATAAACTAGTCTGAGATTTCTATGCTGTGTATCTGTGTACAGTCTTTGCAGTGAACTGTACTGAAATGATGACGTCTCTCGTCGTGCTAGATTATCTTCACTGTAGGTGTCTACTTTTGGTTTCCAGTAATCTTAGAGTGTGACACAGAAGTACCAGGACAACACAGTCAAATCGACCAGAATTAAATCAATGTTGCACTGCATTGCTGTAAAAGCGAAGCAGAGTTAAACTTTTCTGCCAGACCATGTTTTTTTCTCCTTGCCTCCGCCCTCTGCATCAGTACTCCCACCGTACCGGTGCAGTGATGTCTCTAAAAGAAATGAGGAGGCTGCTGTTTTGGCACGGTGCTGTTATGTTCCTCTGAAAGCTTTAGCTAAACTTCATGCATCCGATCACCAGCTCTGTATATGGCACCTTTAAGTAAGAGTTATAAGAGCCATTAAAGACTTGAAAACTTTTACATGCTGGTCAGTCCTTCTGTATTTTAACGGCTTCTTTCTACACAGATTATCTGTGAAAAACCTCAGCCGTCTATGCGGCAGGTGTTTGTTGCTTTGCTCACCTTATGGACAGCTCTGTAACAGAATTATGGTTGATGTCCAATACCTCCAGTCTGCTGCTCTCACACACCCACTCGGGGACAGATCCCAGCTTGTTCCTTTAATAAAACAAATACAGTCAGCACCCAGCTGAGGACAAGAACACAGCCTCCTTCCACACAGTAAATAGGACAGTTAAGTATTCAGTGTCTTCATACCAGGACAAATCCAGAACGGTCAGATTCTTGGGCGCAGGCTGCACCTCCAGCAGCTCCAGCTCTACAAAGACAACATTCAGACTTTTATATAGAATGTAGAAATGTAAATATAGAGCGAGATCGAACTTTTTAACATCTATACAACACATTACAGTAAATGTCAGTACCGTTGTGTGTGGCATGCAGGCTCTTCAGGGCGTGGCCGCTGACTCTGAGGAGGGAGAGAGCGTTTCTGTCACAGCGGAGGAGCTCCAGCCTACAGAGAGGCCTGACGTCCAGCTCCTGTAAACCAGTGTCCCTCAGGTCCAGCTGGACGATGTGGACCAACTGCTCAGAGTCTCCTACTGTCACCTTTTGCAGCTGGTTCAATCTGTAAAAGAGAGAATATGAACATAAAGAAAGAGGGTAAAACAGCTGGTGATTACACTGTCAATTTAACAATCAATTTATTTAGTTTCAGCTTGAATTTGACCTCTAGATTGAACTTTAATTATCTGGTGTTAAGACTTCCAAATCTGCAGAACAAAAACACCAAACCCAGCGCAAATACAGAGCAGATTTTTCCCGCAGCATCTTGGGAAGTATTAGATTTCCAATGAGCTTTGTTCCAGTTTTGCATCTAAAAATGTCAGAGCCCGTGTGGATATGTTTACCTGAGATCTATGTGGCGGGTGGGCAGCCACTGCAGTCCGGCTAAATCCAGGACAGAGAGCTGGTTCCCTGCCAGACAGAGTCTCTCCATGCCTTTAAGCTTCTCCAGGACGGGGGGGATGCAGCTGAAAGAGTTGAAGGACAAGCCGAGGTAGGTCAGGCCCTCCAGAGAGCCCAGCTCCACTGGCAGAGAACTCAGAAAGTTACCATCCAGGAGAAGAGTCTGCAGGCTGGACACAACAACCAGAGCAGAGGGGACCGTTAATATGAGAAAGGTGACATGGCTCAAGACACGCATGTGTTTTTAAAAAAAATATCCATTCACAATAAAAGGCGAGTTTTTGAAGAAGCATTTGTGAACTGAAATTATAAAGCATTTTGCTAAGTCTATTGTATGTATGTTTGTATGTGGTGTTCATATTGACCTCATCTACCTCATTAGTGAAAACTGTGAAGAAGAATATTTAATTTAGTTATTTATTTTTCTGCAGCTACATTAGTGTGGGAATTTTTAATTGACCTTTTTTTTTTAAAACTTGATTGGTCCAACATCTGTGGTCGGTACTGAAATAGTTTTGTTTGTTTAAATTTAAGTTCAGTTTCAATGCCACATAGGCTGGTCACAAATCCTACTGGACCTTGAAAGAGAGACAGCTAATGCTAGCTAAACAAGCTTCTTTCTATACTGCAGGAGAGATTTGAATGTGAAGCAGCAGGTGTTAAACAAACATGAATCAAAAGTAAAGTGTCCTGGGAATCACCGGCTTAGTGCCATGTGGGGTTGTTGAAAAAAAGAGGAATAATCCTGTACTGAAGGGTTGTTGGAAACATCCACAAAGAGGCTTGAAGGTTTGACTCCATTTCTATGAATGTGTACAAAAATGCTGCACTTCCCTTATCCTTTATATTAAGTTGAATTTCAGTTCAGCTTTTAAAATCCTACATCAAAAACATGCCTGATACTTAACTTATTAACATCACGTCCTTAAAATAATGTTTGTATTCAACCCACCGACAACACACATACAAACACACACACGCACACAGTTTGCCAGTAGACACAGTAAGTGAGCGCTTGACCCCAGATTCCCTGTAATGCAGCGACAGCATCAGCGTGACTCTGCAGTCTGATCACCTGGACCAAACCTCTGCACCGTCAGGACAGAAGTCTGGTGCACAGCCAGTTGTTCACTTAATACAGAGAGGAATTAATCTGCACTGATGGAAGCGCAACGACAACAACGCCTGTCAGCAAAGTATGGGTCACTGAGGATACGTTCTGCTCTCCAGCAAACACCTGGTAAATGATCATAACGTTATCTCTGATGAGTGCAGCTCGGAGGGCGCCGCTGTGTGTCGGCCCACTTACTTGTGCATGGTTCCTACTTCTGCAGGAAGAGACGAGAGACGGTTTCCAGACAGGTTTAGCTCGGTGAGTGAGGAGATGTCGCACAAGGCCAGAGGAAACTCTGACAGAGTGTTATTTGACAGACTGAGGCTTCTCAGTTTACAAAACCTAGAGAGAGTTAGAGAGAGAGGGTCATTGAAGGAGAAGGAGGGGGAGGGACAGGAAGAAACGGGCAGACAAAGAGAGACAAAGATATGAATCTCTCTGTGCTCTAATCAGACTTTAGCCTCCTTCTGAATTGAAGTTCTAACAAAAACAAACATTGTGGAAAACTTTTTTTTAGTTACATAACAGCTGTCTCATAAACAGGGAGAACTGCACGAGAGGAAGCCTGCACAAGGTCGCGTGGATACAGGACCATAACACTGACGGCACACACGCTATTTAAAGCTACATGTTTACTCGACTCCAAGTTTTAAACATAACAATGCAGCGTATAGTTCAGGTAGCGTGTCTTTCCTTGCTCTCCAAGCCTATCTTAATCCAATTCGCAGAGGGGTCAGAGTGAAAGGCTGAGCCGGACCCACGTCCTTCCGAGGGAAAGTCGCAGGCAGAGCACGGGAAAAACACATCCGTCAAACACCGCCCGGGAAGTGTGTGTTTATGGAGGAACAATGGCTGTGTGTATATATGCAGTATATAACTCTTCGTTTCAGTCAACATAATGTTCTTTTCACATAAGGTGGCTGTAAAGGAGCCAAAATCCAAAGGCAGAAAATACGGGATCAGATAGTTTAAACTTAAAGAAGAGAAGAGATTGAAATAAGACACAAAAGTTGTGTGGCTTTTTTGGTGACTAACAAATTAGTATATCTAGAAAAATATATAATACAGCAGTTTGCTCCTATTTGAGTAATGTTTTCTTAGAAACGGTAAGGAGCTAGTAGAGAGACATGACCTGTGTTTAAGCTCTTCAGTAGGACCCTGCTGAGCTGAGTGAGGACGTCAGAAAGTATTGAGAGATGAACACACTATGGGCTTAATGGGATTTGTTCAAAATAAGAAAAATGTAGAAGGTTCCTGGCCTCATCTCAATTGGAGGTCTGGCTCCCATTTCAGTCTTACTTTCCTCAGACACCATTGTTAAAAATCATTGTGTAGCGTTGATTTTGATTCTGGAGTATTTTGAGTGAGCAGCTGCAGAGATGCGACGATGTTCTCTGACAATAAAAACGACATCGCTACGTAAGACTGTGACTTCAGCTACCAATTGGACAAGCTGATGTGGAGAAGGAGGAAAAGCTCTCAGCTCTGCAAGTCAGGTGACTGGATGTCAAATCTCTCATCACCAGCACGGCCCTCTTTAATCATCCAAACCACGCAGCTGCCGCCACACACGTCATCTGTACTTTGATCAAAGCTGCTTCATCTTTAGACCATATGGTCGCTCCCCGAGACAGTAAAAACCTCAGAGGGACATTCCACATCCAAAAAAAGAGGATAGAAAGAGGAAAATGGTGTTTTTCATCTGTTGCCCCTCCTGCTGCCTTGTTCCTAAACACACAGCAGACTCTGCGGCAGACTTGGTGACAGAAACTCACCTGGTGAGCGCTGGAACACCTTTGTGCAGTGAAATGAAGTTGTTTTTGAGATTTAGGTGTGTGAGGTCCTGGCTGTAAAAGAGCTGAGCAGGCAGCTCCTCCAGACTGCAGCACGACAGGTCAACCGAGTTCACCCTCTGAGACACAATCTGACAGAGAGAGAGGGGACACCGTGAAGAGCAACTTAAAATCCAGCCTTCAACTTCCACACAAATCAACCCTTAATGTGACATTAAACAATGAAGGAAGCAAAGAGTGTTACTCAAATATGTGTGTATGTAACACTAACGTACCTTTGAGGCCGTCCTGTGCCAGCGGAGGTGCTCTGTGTAGGAGTCGTAGCTGATGTAGTAGGTCTGATTCTGAGGACCAGCTGAGCTGAAAGCCAGACAGTGGCTGTGTCTCTTCACCTCCTCCACCTGCAGCATTTAACATATTTTACTTTCCTTGCATCTTTTTTGCTTTCATGCATCTTTTCTTCAAACAAAGCTTCTCAGGTCCAGCTTACTTACTGATGCTTCAAAAGACTATTCCAACCTCTGACTTTTGTTTTTCTAAAACTTCTGTTGATCCAGGAAATATTTGATCTCTTTTGGAAATAGCTGACATGGTATGAATCTGCTGAAGAAAGACCTACTACAACTTTAAAAAACACACTGACACCAAGCAGCAGATGAGTGTGAGTTTTACTTCAAATTAAAACACTCTCAGAAATCCTGAAGTGTGGTGTTGGAGGTTGTCTGTCATCTCCATTGATCATTGATTCATAGAGTTTGACACGTGTTTTACTTTCAGGTAAAGATGCAATCTGACATTTCCGCTCCAACAGTTCATGTTTCGTATTCCTCATACAATTACCCGTGTTTGAGGTGTAAATTTACAGTCAGCAGTTATCATGTTTTCCTTGGACACTTGCTGTACAGGTGCAATGATACAGCAAGTCCTAAAGGATAATGTAAGCAAATGTAGAGGAGACTGATGGAGTGTTTACTCTACGACTCTCCTGACGACACAGCCTGAAGAGGCAGGCAGTATGGAGCAAACTCACACTCAAACAAGCCTCAAGTCATTGTTGATTATTTAATCAAGTGTTCAAATGAGAAAAACAAAACTCTTCTAACAGAACAAAAGACTGTTTTTTTTGTTTTTGTTTGTTTCAAGAACTATTTCCTGGGATGGTGCAGTGACTTCCAGGAGCATTGTTATTCAGTTTTAACATTTTATCCTGATAACAGGTAATCAGCTGAGAGGGGTCTGTGTGGCTACAGGAGAGATAGTATAACCTGGCATTAAGACCTCTGAGATGTTGTGCCCTACTGCTCTAAACCACAGAGATTGATTCTGTCACTTTCAGGCCAACGAACAGCAAACAAAAGTACCTTTCCACCAATCAGAGGGAGTATGTGCATCTTGCCAGTGTGGGCGTGTTTCACAGACGAGACAATGAGGCAGGTTCCGCTCAGTGTGACCTGACGCTTCGACCAGCGGTTCACCGGCAGCGCCAGCTTCCCTTTCCGCACGTTGAACACCCCAGAAAGCTGCACGCGCTCAGAGCCGCCCACACTTCGAGGCTTACCTGGAGGGAAGGAAAGAACATTTAGTTCAGCTAACGAGACCGACTGAGACCTCTGGTGATGATGAGTGGAGTCTTTATTTACCCTGATTTTATTTATTCATAATGGCCTTTTTGCACAATAGAACAGGCTATTTTTAGCTGCCTGGGATTTTGTGAATCAACTCCCTCACACTGGGTTTCTGTTTCAGAAAGGGAGAGCGACAGAGAGCTGTGTGGTTATGTAAGTGAATTGTAGCTAATAGCCTGTGGGCTGAGAGAGTGAGCAGTCACTCAGGCGTGATTTATCACATTAACCCCTTGCTGACACAAAAAGCAGCCACAGTTCAGTGGCAGCCACAGGGCAGCACAGGGGCCTGGGCTCAAACACCAGATGTGATGTTCCCCTGCATCAACTGTGTGTTTGCAGCAGCTATAAACTGATCGATTATATTTATTCGCCTATAACACTGTGGCTTCCAGTCTGTGCATTTTACTCTCTGCTGTGGTGATCACACAAACACCAGAGAACAAGAGAAACAGAGACACGTGAAGAGTCTGAGCCACTGAGAGGCCTGAAATCAGATTAACTCGTTATGTAATGTCTTATAACACCAGCACCCAGATCCTCACTGTAACTCCTTCAGTGACTCTTTCTTCTGGATACGAACTCAAATCAAAAGTCTTGTTTGGTTATCTCTTGATTTAAATGTGAATTTTGACTATTTTAGACTGAATGCTACTGATTTTGAACATTTCAAAACTGATTGATATTTTGTTAAATGGAAAAGAGATTGTGTGGCAAACATGTTTACATTCCTCAGTGTCAGCCACTGAAAATCAAGTATTGTTTTGGTGATGGTATCAAATCATGTTCAAGACTCCTGGGCCAACTAGAAATCAAAATGTTTCTTCGACTACTAGGATCTAATCATTAGTAAATAATTTGCTGATTACTTTTCTAATCAATAAATCAAACTTCATACTTCAACAAACTTCACTAAAATCCATAAAAATAGTAAAATAGCCTCATTACAACTTCCCAGACCACAAATTTACATATTTCCATCGCTACATCCAATTCACTGTTACTTTCATGACGAAAAGCAACAAACCTAAACAATGTTGAGGAATGTGTATTGTGTGGGCCCACCCTTCCCCGGACGGCGCAGGCGAGGCAGTGTGTGTTAATATATACACACACATACATGCCCTTTCCTTCCATCTCTTTCTGTGAATGGGGGACATCCTGTCTCTCATCAAGCAGCCCACAGTCATTTCCTGTTCATGCTACAACTGAAAGGTTTTGGTGCATCTTGTCCCAGACAAACCGGGAGTCCTTAAGTGCACCAAGTGTCCGACCCTTTCATTCATACATCTCACCAGCAGCAGTTATGTGTGTCTGAAGCAGCATCTCAGCTCTTTAACAGAGACACTGAGCTGTGAGGCCGGATTGGTGCAGTGAAGGTCGCACTTACAGAATAACAAGTTTACTGTTGCAGCCTGCAGCTATTCGCTGAGTGTTGGCGCGTTTAGGGCACAAGCATCAGACAAGTTTGTTGGATGAGACTTTCACCTTGTGAAGTAAAGCAGTGACCTCTGGGTACTGCAGAGATCTGAAACACTGAGGAGGTGAAATCTGAGTTCCACTAAGGTCACTTTTCTCTTACTGTCAGCACAGTGTGTGTGTGTGTGCGCGCGCATGTTAGTGTGTGAGCGAGAGGGAAGAGAATACTTGGCAATGCACGTTTTGCAGGGATAATGCTGAGTCAAAATCCTTTGGCTCACTCTGAGCATCAAAATGAACAAACAATTTATCCTGAACACACCGAGGGAACAGGACAACGTTCAGCACAGAGAGCTATAGTATAGTTTGACATCTTTTGAACTTTAAAACTAGAAATAAATGACTCAACAAGTCAAGGGGCTGATTTAACTTTGCCGACTTGTGGTAAATGATTCCAATCTAACTTGTATTTTGCAGTCACATCATCAACATGTGTTCATCCACTGTCAGTCCAGCCTCTCTGCTTGTTTCACGGCCGTGTGTTTGTCTGCATTAGCTGGAAGGCCCCCTGCTTTCAGAGTCCTACGTCACGCTTTGTTCCTCTGTCATGTTACTGTGGGAGCCGGGAACGGGGGGGTGTAGGGGAGTTCACCCAGCTACCCATGTAACATTTTCAAGAAAAGGGAAAGCCTGTTTTGTTCTACGTCTTCAGTACATCTCTACAGTAGTTCTGGCTTATGATTTACTGCTTGTCATATAAGGCTAAAATAAGAAAAGAAAAGAAGAAGAAAAGAGCTCTTTGATCCTCTTGAAAGAAGACTTGAGTGGGACATTTAATATTTCCTAAAATACGATTGGGAATAAGAGTTAAGATGTGTTCATTTTAGTGAAACTGGTTTTCTGTGTTCCTCCATCATCACACCACAAATCGACATCCCCACTGCATTTTCTGATGGTGTAAAAACAAGGTCAAAAACAATATCCAGTTGTGTTAATCCCATAAGAGATCATGGCTATTTTTCCATCCTCTTAGCTGGCTTGTCAGCAAAACAGGATCTTTATCAATAACAACAACATCAGCAGCAGCTGCAGAGGAGAAACATTCATAAAGAAACATAAATCCTGATGCTTTCTGTGGCTGCTGTGCAGAAAGAGCACACCTGTCACCTCCAGATGTGTCTCCCTACAGGCCCACACAGAGGGGATGGGTGGGTCTGCGTGCCAAACACTGCCCATTGTCCCACCAGGACAATTGAACACGCTTGTTTAACAGTCCGACTGACCAAACACAATGACAGCGCTCACGTACACTGAGAGTGGGTGGACAATGAGGGAACAGAGACAGGCCGAGCGCAGCTGAATGGTGTAAGCAGCAGTCAGTGGCTCTGACAGGTTAAGTGCACTTGAAAACGAAGCACATAAATGTTGTGGAGCTTTTCATGAACATACAGTGTGTTTGCAGACCTCCCTTTAGAAAGCATCACTCCCTTTTGGAACATGTTTGCATTTCACAACTCACCAAAGTAGAAGCGGATCAGGCAGCCAATTTCTGGGTTCATCCCCTCACCCTGCACCCTCCAGGGGTCTTCAAACCCCAGGTCAGTGAGGTACTCGTTCAGGATGTGCAGTGGCCTCTCCTCGTCGCCCAGCCGCCGCACGGCTCCACCGTGCAGCTGGACGAACAGAGCCGGGGTCGGGCTGCTGCTGGCGGGGGCCTCCGGGTCAGCCTGGGCAGGGGGGTGGCTGGTCAGGGGCCGGCTCTGAGAGCTGCTGGAGCACTTGGACGGGGGCCTGATTAGCTGGGAGTCATCGGTGTTGTCTCGGGCTCCAGAGGCGCTCACCGGGCCGAGGCCGCTGCCCGCACAGTGCGTCGGAGAGGAGGTGAGGTCCACCTCGTCGGAGGAGCTCTCGAAGGGGTCGGGACCCTCCGTGGCGCTGTCGCAGTTCGGGCTCAGCACCGAGGAGTCGGTGCCCGCCCCCGGCCCGTCGCTGAGCGAGTCCCGCAGCTCCGCGCCTCTGGAGCCGCCCGGGCTGAAGTCCTCACAGGTGCTGCTCTCCACGTCTGAGCCGGAGCACAGCCCGTAACAGTCCGCCAGGCCGAGGCTCAGGTCCACCCCGATGTCGCTCAGGTACACCTCGGAGGAAGAGTTACTCGCAGTCTTCTCGTCCAACAAGTTGGAGGAGAGTTTGGGATCAGGGCAGTGCAGCGCGGTGGGGTCACCCTCCCCGGTTTGGGGGGGCTTCACCTCCACACTGTCTCCCACACTTTCATCAGTCTGCTCGCTGCTGTCTCTCCAGGTATCGTCCAGGTCAGCCGGAGCAGCGGGTCTGCAGCTCATTCTCAGCACGGCCCCGGCTTTGCTCCCCTCCAGCTTAGCGGCCACGTCTTTGGCGGTGGTGTCCGCCGTGCAGAGCACCGGCCGCGGGTACGACGGCGCGAGCCAGTCGTGCACGTGAAGGCAGCCCCGCCGCAGGTCCGCCCTCACCCAGGTCTTATCGGAGGCCTGGAGCTGCTTCGACTGCTTCTGGCGGAGGAAGGTCCTCCTGTCCAGACTGAGGGTGCTGAGCGGGGAGGCAGAGGGAGCCGGGCCGGCAGCCTCCGCAGAGGAGGGCGAGCCGCCGGTGGGCGAAGCCCCCAGAGACAGATTCCTCCGGTGCCTCTGCCGCCTGCGGCTCAGCAGAGAGCCGACGGCCGCGCTGCTGGTCCCAGATGTCAGGCTGTAGATGTTGGCCGTCTTCACCGCACTCATGTTCATGTTTTTGGCCGCCCCGCCGATGGCGTTGGCCACTTGGTTTTGGTAGATGCCGTTCCTGATCGCAATCTGGAGGAGGGAGGTGGCCGCAAGCCCCTTCCCAAAGAGTTTCGCCTCTGCGCCCCCACTGTCATCCTCCCCGATGGAGGGTCTCTTTCCCGCTGACGGCGGCGTTGGTCCACTTGGCTTCACGGAACTGCCGTCACCGCCTGAATCGAGGGTCCCCTGCGACGGGGCTGATGAAGTTGGAGGCGCCCCAAACCCGTTTTCCTTCACACTTTCCATCCTGTTAGCAAACAGCCGTGTTAGTTAGCGGAGCAGCCTGCAGGTGGAGCCTAGCCTGCGTTAGCTAACAGCCGCGTAGCTCGCTCCGGTTCCGGGCTGGTTTGAGATGAGAGCCGCTCCCACGTTAGCTTAGCATGCTAAAGTGCTGCGCGGTTCGTCCGTGGTGGAGCTGTCCCGCTACATCATCCCGTTTCATAATCCGCCCGTTAGCTCACTCGCGGGAGCTAACCGGCTCGTCGACAGGAGAAAAACGCTCCTCTAGTCTGTCGCCATGGAAGCTCGAGAGTAGGCGCGTCCACTGCCGTGTAGCCGGAGGAGAGTAACGGTCAGCGGCAGCACGGCGACCAGGGCGGGGTCTCTCATTGGATATGAAATATGACGCCTTCAGGAGCCAAACGACAGCTCGGAATATTTGTAGGCGTGTACATGAAGGGGGGGGGCGACCTCTTCACGTGGTTTGAAAAACTGGGTTGCCGTGGGCTGGCTTCAGTGTTTGATTTAGCAAGAAAACTGACCATAAATGAACTGATCTTAGCTTCTGAAATGTGAATATTTCCTGGTTTTAGCAAGAATTGACTGTTGGTTGGAGAAAAGCCAGAAAAACAAAGCAATGGGAAATTGTGATGACAATTTTCTGAC
>JBAJHX010000106.1:3152656-3169129 GCA_037176925.1 Amniataba percoides
AATTTACCACAGACCTTTTTCTTCACAGCTCCACCACATATCCTCGACCCCGGAAATGGCAGTTTGTACGCCGGAGTGAGGAAGAGGAGTAGTGAGGAAGGAGCGTCATTGGCCCTGACAGCCAGCAGCCCCAGCTGCAGCGAGCGAGCTCTGTCTGCCAGCAGTGACTCAGGCCTGTCTGTTGCCTCACAGGGGCAGACCGGAGGCAGACAGAGGAGAGGGGCTGCACGGGGCAAGTGCACCCTTGCAAGGAGGCTGGTCGCCGGGGTGGACTTTGAGATTGCTCAGCCTCTTCTTGAGGTCATGACCGAGCTTGCTGCCAATGGAGGGGAGGGGGAGTTGGCTGGAGATGAGTCTGGACTGGGACTCACCATCAATGGAGAAGCTTCATCCAGCGAGAGGGAAACTGACATTTTGGACGATGAGGATGAAGTAGATGGTGGAGCAGCTCCTGCTTTAGACATGCCGAGCTCCAGCAGCATCTGCTCGCTCTCCTCCGAGAACCTGCCCTCAGCTCGAACCGAGTACTCCACGCAGTCCTGGGTGCAGCAGCAGCAGGTCGACATCGTCACTGACACCTACCTGGAAGAGAGGGTGAGCAGAGTGAGGAAGGAGAGGCCGCCACCCCTGCTAGCTCCTGACGCCCCACTTCGAGGACTGAGCAGCAGGGAGGCCGTGCAGAGAGGGCTGCTGGACGAGGATGGCACACACAGCGCCGCGCAAAACACACCGTCTGCTGATACTACACACACCTCGGCCTGCCAAGAGGAGGATTTGGCTTCGTTAACGATGGACATAGACGAGTCCATAGAGCAGCTGAACCAGCTGATTTTGGATCTGGACCCCACCTTTGTTCCTGTTCCTACCCGCTGTGCCCCCCTGTCCCGCTCCGCCTCCCTCCAAACCAACGGCCTCAGCCACAAGGGAAATACCCATCTGTCAGGTAAGACCAGCGCAAAGGAAAGAAGAGAAGAACACAGAATGAAAAAAACAGCTTCAGTGTCTGACTCTGAAGATTAGCCTGTTTAAAGGATAAAGAGTCAGCTCACCCAAAATGCAAAAAAAGACTTTTAGAGATGCTAGTGTTGATTGGTTGGTCCACCATTTTGTTTCCAAACCTCAACACGTTCTTGATTTAAGTGAAATTCAAGGGTATATTTTGATTAATGATAAAATATCTGCTAAATTAATGTCATTCATAGCAGCCTGTGCTTTGTCTTTAGCACTAATTAGCAAATGTTAGCATGCTAATGTGCAAAAGTGAGTGGTAAACATTGTACATCAAGTCATTATCATAGTTACTGGGACCTTGTTAGCATGCTGAAGTTAGCAAAACGAACTGGACTGCTGTCCTGGCCTTCCCCTTTTGTTTTTTTGGTGGAAATAATTGTAATAGATGGATAATTGTTCTTATCAAATGCACAGCAATAACAGAATAATGCTTAAACATAGTATATTTAATAGTATAATGTAACATTTAATGTAATTAAAGCAATGGAAGCAGTGAAAATCAGGCTGTATTGCAGTCTGAATCTATAATTGAATAATAGTCATTATCTACAGCTGATTTATACCGAACAAAAAGGTTTCTCCTTCAGTTCATGAAGTCCCTTCAGCCATTTAAATCTACAGCCCCTGACTGGAGTGCTGCACATCTGTTCAGCTGATTTAGCTTGATTAAATGACATGTAAGTGACACCTGCTACTGAATAACTACACACACCTCTGCACACATCAGATGGGTTTTGGTATTCATGGGAGACACTGGATTACCGGAGCTCCTGCGCCGGTCATTGCACTTGAGCGAGTGGGAGTGAGTAAGTTCAAAAGTATTTGTTTTGTCAGTACTGAAAGCAGAAATATCTCACAGACTGACACTGCTTTACGTCGGCAGCAGATGTTTAAGAGGCTGATATTACAAAACCTTAGAGCCAGCATTTTCTGGATCACTAAATACTGTTATAACTACGGTGTTTTTAGGTAAACTGACCCTTTACCTTGGTTGACTATAACAGTACCTTCACACAGCTCTACACAAAACATTCCTCTGTGACATCAAGACGGACTGAAATGCCACACTAAAAAAAATACACGTGTGCCAACAAGCTGGCTGGCAGATGAAGCATGTAGGCTGGACCTGTTACATTGTAGAGCTCAATTCAGCATGTTACACAGAAGAGCCTTTATAACGTGGGCCGAGGGACTGAAGAGCTGCCTGATTGTGGAAATCTCCACTTTAGAGGGAGGAATACATCTGTGTTTGTTAGGGAAGGTGTGTTTGTTAGTGTGCATGGTGTTTGCCGAGAGGGTGGAAGCATTTAGTTAAACAGGTAGTGGATATTCCTGCGACGTAAATAGTGTGAAAGCAGGACCTGTGGTCTCGACACAATGATGTGTTTACCCTCCAATCTGTCTTATTTTGAATGGAAATACACAGAGCTGGGAGGAAAAGGTTACATAAGTCAAGCGCGTGTGAAGACAGACTGATCTGACCCCTCACCATGGTGAAACTCGGGATGAAGAAATGCCATCACAACATAATCCACTGACATAATAACAGAACCTCCAGGTCTGCAAGCAGCTGAGTGGGATTAAATGAGTTACTCCTTATCAGCAAAGATTCAGTCAAGGATGTTCGACGCTGTGGAACATTGTGAAAGGGGATATTCAGCAAGTATCATAATCCTGTAACAGGAAAGAGTAGATTTAGATTTAGTATCTACTTTGTAACATCTGACACACACACACACGCCCACAGGACAAAAAGCCTTAAAAATGAAGTTTTGCCATTTGGTATCTGTAGTGAGGTGAAACTATTACGGTGTTCATCCCTGTCAGGAGCCAGAGCCAGGCCTGATTAAGCCACAGTTAACCCCACTGTGTTAAGGGGGCCCAGACCAGCAAAAATGTTCAAATTTGGCGACATTTTGTGCAAATTTAAATGCAGATGATGCTGCTGATTATGCTACGTAAGGAATGCCTCCAGTCAGCACATTTTGAATGTGTCTGTTCATTTGTCTCTATCAAACATCTTCTGGGTCACGAAGCTGCGATTAAGTGAAAGTTCAGTTGAGGTTATCTACCTACAGGTTATAGTTTACTTTTACACATTGTAAGAGCCTCTTAAGATAATTTTCTTTCAGCACAGGGTCAGGGTTGGTCATCCTGTAATTGGTTTACAACATTCATCTGATCTCATACAAGCTCCAATATAATGTGGTAAAATTCAGATTTATTATTTTGAATGGAGCAAAAAAAAAAAAGTTTCACTCATTCATCTACAGTGTAAGTAGCAACAACTGTTGTTGTCAGCGGGTGTTAAAAACAAGATCAGGTATGCTGACAGTGACTCAGGTGTTCATGCGTGCGCTCTTCACTATATTCGTGGTTGGTAATACTGACTCCCTCGTACACTCTCAACATGTGATTGATTTCACAACTCTTCTGCTGGTATCTAGTTTCACTTTCAGCTGGTTAGCTTTAGTGGCTCTTATCTCAGCACTCTGGGAGCAGTTTGGTTGGAATTGGGAAATGCTTGGCATTGTGACAGCATTTTACCACTCTTCACAATGGCCTCTGTATCTTTACAAATCAAACACAATGGTACCATGCACACAAATGCATTTGCTTAACATGTGGTCTTCTTTCGAGTTATCATGAATCTGGTGAATTTAGACTCAACTTGATAAAAAAATACAGAACTTGACTCACAATGACTCACTTTAGCTTTAGACTCGGACCTGATATTGTCTCAAACCCAAAGATGACTTTTCAGCTCTTCAACTTCCTGACAACAAATGAAATTTTCTGAAACCTACTTACGGTGTGTTTGGCTGTGCAAACAGGTAATAAGTTGTTTAGAACTCAAAACACAATGTTTAGGGTAGCAGATCAATTTTAGAACTTGAACCTGAGCATGTTGCAGGTAATGCCTGTTTCTCTGACCCTTGTGTCTCAGTGCTGCCTCTTCTTTGCTGTTTCTTCTCACCGTCATCCCCTCACAAATGACAGATTTACTCCCTGTCATATCCACTGGGATACATCCAAGAGGAAGAGGCACATTTTTCCTGCAACCTCAACCCATGGTTCATTTTCTGTTCGAGGACTGCGGGTCATAGGTGTGTGAGTGATGTCATCGCTCCCCAGCGCTTTGCATACAGAGCAGCTGTTCCATCAAAGCTAACCTCAGAGTGGCCCGGTGGTTCAGATGGGAGCTCCTGACGCTCGAGAGCTGATGAGAGCGGCCGTGACAACTCCTGAATCATGTCTGTCAGGGTCTCTGCTGTGACTCCCAGTGACCCGCGGCTATGTGCCACACAGGGTTACGTTACTGCTGACATCTGACCTCTGACCCTGTGCTTTCTTACACCATCAGGTCAATGAAAGGTCTTGTGGTTCTTCCTCTAATCACTGAGTTTGAGCACAGGAAGTGGAGCATGTGTGTTTGAATGTATGTAGGTCAGCAAGTTTGTCAGGAGGCCAGTATTTCCCAAGGGCATATTTGAAGGGGTAACACCAATACTTCACTGCTTAGTTACTGTGACTGTGTGTGTGTGTGTGTGTAGAAGTGTCTGTTTGTAGCGTGTGTTCTTCAAGGGGATGTTTTGAGGCAGGACTTTGTAAGCAATCAGGAATGCTTTTGAAGTTTGACACAACACTTTGCTCTCCACTGTGTTTGCATCATGCCCTCCTTCTTCCTCTCATGATCTTGGAGCTGCAGCCTTCAAAAGAGAATAGCCCCCTCACGAGTACAGTGGGTATCAAGTGACAGTTGACACTGTAAGAGGCCTCAGTGGAAGCACCCCAGCAGAGCCTGTGGTGTAGCAGAGTAACCGGATTAGTTTCAGTCGACCAGCTCGGCCTTTCATGTGAGTTTTAGATGATGGATGCTCACAATGAAAGCTGAGCTCACAATGTTCCTCAATGCTGTTTATGGCTGATATGCACAATTGAGTGGGATCCCATAAATGGTGAATCTCTATGGTGACACACATGTCAGACTTTGGTTTCTGTGATGGTGTGTTACTGGTGTTTCCACAGTCTTCAAAGGCTGCAATACAGTGAAATAAGATAATTTTAGCTGTTCTTGTTTGTTTCAGCTGAGTAAAACAAACAAAGAAATGCCTCTGTTGTCATTCTGGATGTCTGATTTAATTTCTCATAACTCATTTTACTTTCCTGGCCTATTATTAGTATGAAATGTGCCCCAGTATTACCAAATACTAAAAAGGGGCATGTACATTGCCTCGAACATCATTACTTGGTTGTCTGTAGGGAAAGAGAGGAAGTCCAGTTGTAATTTACAGTACTGACTATAAAATTAATAATCGATGCATAATTTTGTATAATATATGACATTCTATACATGAAAAAGTGTATTCAGTGGATTAGATTACTGTTAAAATAGTTTAACGTGCTGAATAAATACTGGTGTAGCAATTGTGACTATAAGACGTTCCTCATAGCCGATATATTTTTGTATTAAAGTTGGTGCAAATATTTTGTACCATCTGATAATTACAGCTGTGTCATTTAAGTGCTTGAGCTTAAAGTGCATGTTTAAGACATAAATATGAACATGAACATGAACACTGAATGTACACATGAATGTAACACTGCTGATAGGGATTTCTTACATTTTGTTTTTAATGAACCACTCCTAAAAGCTGTCATTTCTTACTATTTATTACAGAAATATGATGCATTAAGCTGAAATAAAATGAGAGAACTCAGGGATTTTCTTGTAAATTTGTTGATCTTTTGAATCTTTGTCAGAACCAGTTAGTCAAAGTACAACAACTGATTGTTCCAGCAGATGTTTTTCCACCCTGATGTTCCACCATCTGGTCTGGTGACCAGACATCACCATTTTAGTCACACTGCCTCTGCCCTGATGATAGGCACTACACACTGCTGATAAACACACTGATAGATGCTTTTGTCAGAGACAGATATGCTAAACAGGAACTACTGTCATCACCTTTTATTGCCAGGTAGACATCTGGTCATGACAGAGAGCCAGCACCATTTATTGTTATGTTTTTTTTTTTCAAGAACAGACATGACTGTTAGACATTTTTCATATCACAGAGGAATCCATGACTGGCTCTGACTCACTGGATGGTTATATTTCAGATCATAATCTACCTGACTGTCTTGGGCTCCTTTTCTGCCCCGCGCTCCTCCATCCTCACCCCTCCTCTTCTCTCTTGCCTCCTGATCAGGTTGGAGGCAGCAGAAGCAGGTCAGCGATGTGACGGACTACGCTGGCGTCCATAGTCCAGGATGGAGAGGGGGAGGTGCTCAGAGCTACAGAGGCTCTCCACTCTACAGTCCTTCCTTCTCACTGTCTCAGGTAAACAGTGTTTCCCCGTTCAGCTCACCTCACAGACACTGACTGCTGAGAGTCACCAACACGGGTCTATATCTGCCAAAAGCTCTGCTGTTTTTAGAATGCATGAAATGACAATGTGGGAGTGATGTGAAAGTAGTCACTCACAGTGGTGAACCTTCAAAGTTATCATCTGAATCTGTGGCTCCACCCGGGTGCGTGGAGCTCTTCAGTGGGTTCCAGCTTGTTTCTTATCTGTCCAGTCACAACTGTACTGCTCTGGTTCACTCTCACTTTCACTTCTCTTGTAGTGTCGTTATCGTCCGCAGCAGGCAGCTGTTTTCAGAGACAAAGCTCTGAAACCTCACTGTACAGTATCTGAGACTCGCTGGCGAACATCATGGAGGATTTCGCAGCTAAAAAGCCAGGCATTTCCCCCAGGAGAAAACAAAGCTTTGTGTTGATCAAATAGCAAAGAGTCAACCGTAAAATGTTTTTTCGGTGACTCCTCTCAGCCTCAGCTCCCTGTCCCTGTTACATCGGCCATTTGACTCTGATGGCTCTAACAGCAGTCTAGAGCTCAGCTATTTGTCCTTTTCAGTTTCCCAAAGAGATGCAACGGTATTCTCATCTTAGATGTGTCGTTTTATATGCTAATGTGTTGAAAGATACCATACTTTTATTTTTCAAATATTTTCTTCACAGAGCCATAGTTACAACAAGAGCAGATAATGCAGAACATTTTATATTCTTTTCCTGTTTTTATCTCAGTTCAAACTGTTGGACCGTGTTGTGTAGATTTATTACTTCTTTTAGGGGGGGTCTTGATTTGTACTTGCTCTTAAGTTTGTTTATTACACCATTTGGAGTTAGTGTGGAAATTGCATTGACTTGCTTAATGTCGGGCTGAATGTAATTTGTCTTGACAACATTCCTGATCACATTATTTTGGTTTGAATAACTCATATTAAAGACGAAGATAACACTTCAGTTATCACTTAAATCAGTCTTGGCTGAGATTATGATTATGTAACTGTCTGCTTCTGCATCTTGTGCTGTGTTTTTTTCTCCCCATCTCTCCCTCTCTCTCTTTCTCTCTCTCTCTGTCTCTCTTTTCTTTTTTTTAAAGAGTTTAGCTTTCTGCTCTTGTACTCATTCTTATGGCTGGCTGGCGTGAATGGCCTGACTGTTTACACCAAAACACAGTCTGTAGCCACACACAAGATCACAAGACTGATGTCTGCTGGTGTGTGTGTGTGTGGGGGTTGTTACCCCATAGCAAAAAGTCATGTTATTGACTTTTCCTGTTATGCCTTGTTTTTTTATTCTTGTGTTCTGTGTTTAAGCATGGGCATCTCTACAAAACCAACAGTGTGGACTATCAGGGACAAACGGATAGCTCGGACATGGTCCCTCCTACTCCGGCCTTCCCAGTGTCCCCGCCAACGCCCTATGGTAAGAGATAATGTCAAATTGGACACTACTGAAAGTTGATGCATCTACTCTCTGGAGTCTTATTATCTTATTGTGTGTCTTCTCCTCCCAGTGAAACATTTTTCAGAGTTTTCCCAGCTCAGAACTGGCGAGCAGTGGGACCAACGCAGCTGGACACAAGGTACATTTTCCCAAGAGTGTGTGTGTGTCCATATATACGTGTGTGTGTGTGTGTGTGTGTGTATGTGTGTGTGTGTGTGTGTGTGAACCAAAACAGTCAAGCTCCTGATGGCTGCTGGACAGGGTTGAAGTGCCAGCTGGAATGTCCTCCTGGCATAATATACCAAAACCACACACACACACACCTGGCCTGTGCTGTGTTGTTACTGGCTGGAGATGTGGGCATGGCTCTGTTTTTGGTAAGTGCTGTCTGGCTAGAGGCAGACAGAGGGCTTGTTTCTGGACTTTTGTGTTTATTATATTTAGGTTTAAGGTAAAAAGCAGTCGGAGGAGTTGATGAAATGAATTGGGATATCCTTTCAGGTCCATGCAGGACAGCTGATACTGGCTGTCTGCTAATAATAGTCAACGGTAACAGAGGAAGAGACCACTGCTGGCAGGATGTCCACTCATGTCCTGTTCTGGGAGGGGACGGTAGGAGAGGGGAGGGTCTTTTGTTTGCTAGGACATCCTGCCTGAGGAGATATGTACTACACAGCTGCAGAAAGAATTTACTGTAGTGTCAAAAAAACTCAGTGGTCATGTCTCATATCTGATCTCATGGTCCTGCTCGAGTTTAAATCTATTTGTGCTTTTCCACTGAGGAAACAAAGAAAACATAGGATGTGATAGTGTGAATCATATTAATGAGGACTAGTAATCTACTCATAAATATATGGTATACGTCATGTGAAAAAATGTCCAAAGTTGGTGTCTTGTTGCTTTTTGAACAACAGCAGCTGTGTTCAGTTTGAATTTGTGCCCATTATAATGGATTTCAGTGCTGACAGGGTTTCACAATATAAAAAAGGACTAGGACAACTAGACTGTACATGATGCAAGTTGCTATGACATGCTGGGTTCATATTATCAAAGCAAACCTGCAATCTTCCACAGTATAATTCAAATACAGCTGAGGTAGACCAGAAGAAACAGCTGAAGTTGGGATTGACTGTGTGCCATAGACAAAAAAACCCCCACAACATTGGCTGACTTTCAAATGCTTAAAACTACTTACTGTGTGTTTATGTTGACCTGCGAAGATGACGACTGTCAGGAAGTAATATACAGTGTTTAGTAGTGCTGAAAAAAGTCTTATGGAGGAAGTTGAAGTGGTTGGTTTGGCACTGAAGACCAGTTAGTGTGTCTCCTGTTAACACTGATTATTTTTTACAACATTGTGACCTTTCCTGAACCTTAACAACTAAGTTTGAGCTGCCTGGACTTGACAGGACAGAAAGCAGTCATGTGAACTTCTTCTGAAACAGTCATTTACGTAATTTTTTGGGCTGAATGTATTGTTTTGGAAGGCTCTGACAAAAATTGTATTGTCATTGAAATATGAGGACTTGGTGTCTGTGCAGAACTTTGACTAGTTGTGAGCATCATCATATTGGCCAAGTGCACATCAAAAATGGTCCCACAATTGCAGATGCTGAGTGATAAATGGTTTACATTTAGCAAATATTTCAATACAGGTCAGTCTTGTCTTGCATGAGAAGTTTGGCTCGTAGGAGGGCAACAGACACATCAAACAGGAAACGCTTCTACTGCAAATAAGTAGAAAATAATGTGACCTTAGTATGTTGTTGTCCAATTATTGATAAGAAAACCAAAGTAATATTTACGATGGCATTTTGCTCTCAGTTCACCCATTAAAGGGCAGTTCTGCCTGTTTATTGTAAACATGTTTGCCAGAACAGAGTGGGGGCAGGATGGAGGGGGAGCTGATGAAAGAGTAATTATTACTTGTTTACAGAAAAACACCTGATTCTTTTTCTCTGCTGGATGGACAGAAGAATTAACAAAGGACAGAATATCTGGAGCTCACTCCCATTTTGGGGAGCAGACAAGAGTTTCCTGTTTCCCACGTTAAAGGCAGACCATAGTCTGGGAAAGTTTGCCATGTCAGGACAGAACAGTCAGATCCTCCATTTAAATTAGTTTTATGTAATGTTGAGAGCCATTACTGTAATCACAATGTGGCCTGAGGCTGCTGTAGTGTGGGGAGTGATCACTGTGGGCAGCAGCTCCATAACAGCAGCGGTGGGCTCATGTTCCCCCCATGTTTCATCAGGCTAATCACACAGGGTATTCTGGGAGCCTGGTATGGTGTGTGTGCACGTTTTTAGTGTTGTCATTTTAGAGTTGACAGATATTTACAAAGTAAAGCAGTTTAGTGGGGTAATGAAGTTCCTCATTGACTCCAGCTGTGGTCCACCTGTCTGAGGTGATCTGTGTCTGTGCTGTGGAGAGAAGGTCGAGTGGACCAGAGCTCCATATGAGGACATCTGGAGATGCACCTGATGCATCCCTCATCTGTGGCTCTTACGAATACGAATACGACAACTTTATTCATCCCGAAGGAAACTGCTGTGCCAGAGTGCAGTACAAATATAACAATAATAAATAATAATAGAAAATTGTTTAAACATAATAGAAATTGTCAAAACTTTAAAATAAGAGAATAACATAAATAAGAGAATAAATAAAAATAAACATACACCTATAAAGTGTCTGGGTAACAAGATAGATAAGGAGATAAGGAGTGTACAGAAGCTGTGAAAGTGAATGAACCGGATTGAGACATTTGAATGATGATGACTCTTCCTCAGGTTTCTTCTTTTTCCCCGAAAGTTGTTTGCTTTCATGCTGAGTTATATGAGAAGATCAATATGACTGCTCTATCTGTATGTGAGGTGTGCAGAGTGTCAGGAAGCAGGTAGCGTTTGCCAAGATCAGCATAAAGACTGTCAACAGGGGGAAACAGTTTTTGTTAGATTAGATTTTGTTAGAAGATTGTTAGATTATAATGAGCTCATTAGTGAAATCTAATGGTATTTGTAGATATTTAATCTGGACCGAGTCAAGTAGCTGCCTCTCCTGAGCTCACCACAGCCGAGGTATAGCTTCCTATTTTGCATTCAGACATGACACTGGTATCAAGCGTCCCATCTAAAGCTCAACAGAAAATCAATAAGTGCCGTTTCAGCTCTGCTTTTCTACATTTTTTACATCTTTTCAATACTCCTCTACAAAATCATCACAATACGTTACCAGGCATCAACCCAAAGATGAACTCCCCTGCTGTCCTCTTCCATTTCCTTGTGACAGCAGCTCTAAAATGTTATGTAATGACATTTCCTTTGTGTACTTGTGGCCAAATCAAAATAAACTGTTATATATACAGAAGCGCCCAGCCAGCGGAAGCAGGTTTCAGCCAAAGGAATGTAGATGTTGTTATGAGCTGAGGTCTAGCTGGGGCAGATGGTCTGCTCAGACAAACACTTGACTGTCTGGACCTCAGGGGTCAAAGGTCAGGAGAAAATGCGGGGGAGTGGGCAGCGAGGCCAGAGAGGCTTCTCCTTCTCCTCCAGATGATTGGATTTGTTGTCAGTGACAAATGAAATGACCCTCCAAGTTTCAGCTGTTGATCTTGAAGAGCGTGATGATGATTCATAGTTTAGCTACCAGAAAAATCTGTGGTGAGAACTTTAAAGGCACGATGAGCGATCTAAATGTAAACAAAAGTATTGAAAGCTGCTGTTTGTCGAGAACAGACAGGTCTTTAACACACACGCACTTTAACACAACTCTTCTAAAGGTTTGTATTCAGTCGTGATTACACAAACACAACATGGATTCAGAATTTCTTTATATAATAGGATAATTTATTTGCACAGTAAACTACCTTCAGCATTTACATTTACAAAGTTCAGAGAAGTAAAAAAGAAAATCAATCATAAATGGTACAAATTTCATAGCTACCATGTCAACTAATTTTTTACACATAAAGAATAATATAGTGTGCTAATTTATGAGCTTTAAATGTGCTTTTGATAGGAGCAGACTTTGTTACTGTTGGATAAAGCAACGCTGGCTGTTTCCAGTCTTTATTATAAGCTACGCTGACGAGATCCTCCTGTTCTCATCACAATGAATACACATATTTTCCCAAGATTTCAAACTACTCTTTTAACAGGCTAGACAGCAGTTTACTAAGCTTTTGTTTACATCTGTCACATCTGAGAGCTGGCCTGCAGTTTCATAAACGAAGGTCTGTTCTGCTCTGATTGAGCTTAAAATGAGGCACACAGCACATGCTTCCACACAAACAAAAAGTAAACTCAAACACAATTCAATCAAGAGCTTTATGGTGTAATTTATGATGTGCTAAGATTAGACACATGGCAGGAGACACGGCCAGTGTGTGTCTGCATGCCTTTGTCTCTGAGTTTGTGGCAAGCAGATGGTGGGAGTGGACACACATGCCCTGACAGAGAGACCATAGAAACCCCCTGATCAACCCCCCCGACTACCAGCCACTGCCTCACCACCTCCTCCTCTGTGTGCTCCATAAAAGGCCACATATGACCTCTGACCCGCTGGAATCCACTCTGATTGGGTGAAAGTGCTCAGAGTGGCCCGACAGGAACAATGCTCAGTGGTCAGTGAGAGGAAGAAGAGGGAGGGTGGGAGTGAGGGTATGTAGACATGCATGGAGGAGAGGGGGGAGAAATTCTCTACCTCTTGTCCCTCCCTCCATACAAACCCAGAAGTCGAGCGGTGTCACAACAAGCCAGGAACAAACGGGGAGCTTATTTTTCCATCTGGGGGACGAAAGGGATTGGGCATGGCAGCGAGACGATCCGGCCCCTGAAAGAAAGGAAGAAAGAAAAAAAAGCGAGTCGAGCTCAGATTGCTTTCTTAGCAGACTGCAGTGAAAGAGAGAGAGAGAGGAGGAGATTCGGGTAATAGGGAGAGTTTCATTGACGCTAAGAGGCAGAGTAGACGCTTTGGAGCAGGAAGGTGAAGGAGTGATCCCAAAGTTTGGTGTAAACAGGAAACTGGCAAATAAGGGGATACTTCAGAGGGTGTCTCGTCATGACTGCGTCTCTCGGTACGTACGTGCATGAAAGAGTTTGAAAGAGTCTGTGACTGAATGATTTGCTTCACGTGTATGTAAAAAAACATCCTTTCCATCCCCATCTTTCCAAGCACTTCATGAGCACTTACTCCTCTTCCTTTTCTGCTCACGCTCTTCACTCTTTCTCCCTCTCTCACCCGGCATTTTCCTCTGTTTTCTGCTCATTTTCTATCTTGTTTATATTGTGTTATCTTTACCTCTGTCTCTCTGGGGAATTTTAAGGAGGGCACACATGCACTGAAACACTTCCCCTCTCTCCTCCAGGCTGCTGGTATTTGCTGACAGCTTCTGGAATTTCAGATGCCTCTTGTCTTTGCCAAACACACCCCCCTCCATAGCTCGTGTCTCTGCCTCTTTGTGCATGAAAACACTCGGACAACTGTTGTCAATCCGATGTTCAGGACAGCAGCATCTGCAGCCCGTCTGACATCTCACACTCGGTGGGATGATGAGATGGTTTGTTCCACTGCTGCGCTCATGACCTCATCGCGTTAAAGGCTATTTTGGCCTCCACTGTGCAGTCATGGAAGGCTGATGTATCGGTGGTTAACCGAGGGAGGCCGTTTCCCCCTTTTTCTGCACTCCTGACCTGAGCTGAACCGAAAACTCTTTGAAGATTTGGGTTTTTGTCAGGGTGCGTATCGCTGTGGAGGCTTCCCACATTTCTCCCAGAGATGTAAAACAACATCTTGCTAAGCCACAAGTTAAATGGTTGCAAACACATTTTCCACATGTGTTGAAACTAAAATAATTAAGAACAGCAAGAATCAAACTGAATTTGTGCTTGATGCTGCTTATTATTAAGTGAAATTCCTCTGCCTTGTATGCAGAGAGGCAACACAACCAGAGCAGAAACAATTAGTTGATTAATTTGTTAATTAATCATTCATGTCAGACCATGATTTCAGATATTTTCTTGCTGTAGCTTCTCATTCTACCATGCTATGCTACCAGGAAAAGTACTGTAAAGTTATTAGGAAATCATAAAACCCTTTCCATCATTTTCATGACAGATCAAATTTTGGGACAAATTAATCAATAATGAAACACATGCAGCCCAAATACAACAGAGATTTTTGGACAGTGTTGAAAGCAGGTTGAAGACATTAGCTGCCACATGTGAGCTTTCAGAAAATTGATATTTTCCTAAGGGACAAAGTTATCGTGCTATTCTGAGACACTGCACAGACGTCTGCTGTGTGAGAAACATGTGGCTTCCACAGGACTGCAGGAAATTAAGGGCAAAGAGGCAGAAAATATACGCCACAAGGACGGAAAATGTTGACAACACAGTGGACAGAAGGCCAGTTCAGGGTGCAGAGACCGAAATGGAAAGAAGGAAACAAGGATTCTGTTCCTCATGGAATTAATCAACAAGTGGTCTGTGGTGTCAAGAGCTCAGCCAGTGTGAGATGTACCAGAACATTCATGGTCCTTCATGTAATGACGCAATGGTATCTGGTATATCCACACTACAGTACGCAACATGACCACAGGTGTGAAACTGCAGGAAGTACGTGATTTATAGACCCTGGGACATGTTCTCTCCAAGTGCTGCAGTACAGCAGAGGCTGTAGCTGGAAAAAGAAAATAGGCAATAAAAAGACATTCAGATTGAGAAGAGCATGGTTCCATACCAACTACGTATGACGCGGTCCATTTTGTAGAGTTATGGGATGCTGTGGAGCGCATAAGCTAGTTTTAGGAAAAGTGAAAAACTGGGAGACGTAGTTTTGTACATGTAGTTTTACACAGTCAAGTGTTAAATATAGCAGACAGGGAGATGAGACTGGTCCAGTTTAGGAATTCACCCAGGTTGACTCTGTGTTTAAAACTATCCGTGACTGATGTGAAACAGTTCTTAAGCACACTTTATTGATTTATCCACACACATGCCATGAGAGGCATAAAGCAGTCATGAACACAAATCCAAACTCATAATATGACACACAGGGAGTGAAGTGGAGCCTCAGGTGTACAGAGCTTTCCATTACAGCAAGTTAGAAAGAGCCTCCTGCACACAGCAGCATGTTGGAACCACCAACATGTATGAACCCACCAGGAAAACTATTTATGATCCATGATCACTTGCCCAGATGGGAAAAGTCTGAGGAATTTCAATTCAGCTTCAAAACATGATCGAATATCTGTGACATTTTTTTTTTTGCAGTTCAGACTTCCTTAATACATGAAAACACTGAAATTCATTTAGAGTTTGAGGAAAAGCTAACCAAGCACACTCTCATCTGATCCAGGCTGTGTGATGAATGGAGAATGAGATATTCCTCTTTAATCAGACGTTCCTTGTGAGTGACAATGTAGTAGCTCTGACTGCAGTTTACAAAGTCATGAACTTGTTATCTGAATTCTTCAGACACCAGTAAATGCGGTGGCAGTATCCTCCACGGCCTGCCTTGTTCACCGTTACCCTTCACCCTCTTTCTCTCCCTCCACTTGCTCATAGTGTTGGTATTCTTCACTCTTCACTGTCACCTGACTGAGTCGATAAAGCCATCTGAACAAACACCCAGAAAGGAGCAGAGGAATGATTTACAGACCACCGCCTACTAGTCTGTTCACAGTCTCTCCACAGACAAACGCTGTGCTCGTACACTTGGTGCCCCTGAATAGGAGGAGGAGGGCAGACACAGCAGGCTCTGAGGGTGATTGACTTTTACTGAAGACGGAGCGGCGGTGGTAGACAACTGATCACATTCTGATGCAGCGCCAAGTAATACCAAGAAGAGAGCTGCATGTTCTCTGGCAGGAATCATTCAATGATAAAAACTCTCAAAGGCGCTTCTAATTAATATTTTACCACCAAAGGTGACATAACAAGCTGTGAGAGGGTTTACAGTGATGAACACATGCAGAGAAATGTCACAAACCGCAGCTCTACTCAGCTTTAAGCCTCTTTCAGCTCACGGTTTTGGTCTCATCAGACATTCACTGTATACTTAGGTCATCCAACCCGCTGCGCAATACCTGCTGAGGAAAGAGGCAGATATTTGTCTCAGGAATTGGTTGAAATCAAAACACAACTGAAAGAACAGTGAATATTGGACTTAAATTCATCAGGTGGACATAAGTAAGTGTCCAGTGGGAAGATTGTTTCTGCTTGGAGTGTAAATAGGCTATTGCAGCTTGCTTGTGAGGCATAACTATTAAGATATTTCAGTTTTGCAGTCCTGTATCAACTTAATCTTGATAAATCATAGATCATCATAGAACTAAAAGTTCCTCTCAGCACCTCATATGCAGTAAATGAGCGGCGTTCTCAGACCTCCAGAGCGCAGGGTCAACAATCTGTCTCTCTGCGTTCAGGGCTTATTCATTTAAAATTGAATCATTATTACTCGGTAATGTGGACTTTCAGTGGGCCTCAGGATCACAGCAGGTGTCTTCCTCGTGTTCCTCTTGTTGTGTTGCTTTTTCACTCCCTTTTCCCTTCATCCCCCTGAGAAGCTGCAGCCTGTGATCACTGTGAACAGCTGTAACATGCCAGAGACCTTAAGACCTGTCAGTTTCAGTCTGTCACTGTGTGTGTGTGTGTGTGTGTGTG
>JBAJHX010000106.1:3178109-3202703 GCA_037176925.1 Amniataba percoides
ATCCATCCATCCATCCATCTATCTATCTATCTATCTATCTATCTATCTATCTATCTATCTATCTATCTATCTATCTAACTGTAATGAAAAGCAATGACAGGGGGAGGAAATTGTTCCTTTATTCTGTGTGTGTTACCGTGCAGCGTGTAATGTGTGGTACCTGGGCTCCGTGGAGCTGGAGTCTCTGACGGGACACCAGGCGGTGCAGAAGGCGACCACGCAGACGCTCTCCACGGACCCGCCGCCAGCGTCCACCGTCGTCCACTTCAAGGTGTCGGCGCAGGGGATCACGCTCACTGACAACCAGAGGAAGTGAGTGTTCACACATTGACGGTGCACATGCAGATACACGCGTGATCTCGCAGGAACCAGCATGTTCACACGGACCATCTCTGTTTGTTCCTGCAGGTTGTTCTTCAGGAGACATTACACTGTCAACACGGTCATCTTCTGTTCTCTGGACCCACAAGGCAGGAAGTGAGTATCTTGACCTTTATTAGTGCAGTAACAGCAGTAACACGCTGTGCATTCTGTTAGAAAGCTCCATCATAATCAGCTTGGTCAGGTATGCATATTGTATCATACAGTGATATAAAATGATTGCAGAACTGAATTAAAGTTCTGTATATTTTGTATATTATTGTCTGACAAGTCCTGCTATGACCCATCTCAACAAAATCATCAGAAATGAGAGCATATGCAGAATGTGGTGGTGGTATCAGTGTATCACAGTCCATGTAAGCAGAGTCAGAATAGAGACATTTCATAGTCATTTATTGTAATATATACGGCCAATAACTGTAACTTTATTATGTCATTTATACTCAAACAGATGGACAAGAGGCTGCGGTTCAACTGCAAAGTGAGTCTGTTTCTTTACTCTGTCTCATCTCTATTATTGTCCTCAATCAAAGTTTCAGTTGTTTTCTTTCTCTTCATTCTTGTATTTACAATTTTTTTGGTTAAATACCAAAAAGTTAAGTTGTCAACATTAATTACATCTTCATTCACTGATAAAATTAATTCATTTAAAGTTCTGGAGTCTTGAAGGAGGAAAGTTATAGGAATGCTATGTGAAAAAAGGAAAGAAGAAGAAATCAGACAACTCCTTTAATTCTATCATTTTTAATGTAAGGAGTATAACTTCCTCTAAAGTTTTTTCTGCTCACTATTATTTTTCAAATGTAGTTAAGCTCTAAAGTCTTCTTGCTGTTATATAATATGTCTGTCTCTCTTCTCCCAGGATCTTTGGATTTGTAGCCAGGAAATCTCAGAGTGAGACTGAAAACATGTGCCACCTCTTTGCTGAACACGACCCCGAACAGCCAGCGAGTGCGATTGTCAACTTTGTCTCGAAAGTCATGATTGGGTCACACAAGAAATAAAGAGAAAGAGACTCACTGCAGAGTGCAGAAGTTGGACGGGGGATCAAAAACTATGAAACCACACACTCCTGGTCCACACTGGTCCTGCTGATCCAGACTGCAGAATAAACTTGTTTTGTATTGACTGCACTGCAGGATGACGCCACCAGGGGGAGCGAAGACTGTCATGTCTGAAGTTCAACTCAGCAGCAGGAGGCTGGAAAGACTTTAAGACGCATCCTTAGAAATTACTATTAAATCTGTAGAAAATTACAGAAACCCTTCCCCAGAGGAACTAGTATGAAACCTGTCCTGTAACTTCAAACACATTTTAAACTCCACATCACACTGACTCTCCTTTTTGCTGGCAGTCCCAGCTGACAGGCATTTACTTCTGATTAAACCCAGAGAATATCACATATTCTACACATAAACACATATTTTTAAGATTATAGTTGTGAAACATTCTCCTTTTGGTAAAAAAAAAAAAAGTAATTTAGGTTTTTCTTTTGAACAAACCACAGCCCCTTTTTTAAAACAAAACCAACCATACTGTCACATGACAAAGCCAGTGATGTGGTTGCCTTGTACTTAAGATGGATTTATTGTTTTGTGTTTATAGTATTTATCCCTTTTTGCAGATGTGTGAAAGTCTTTTTTCCTAAATATACTTATATATATATTCCATATATTTTTGTATATTAACACATACTGTATATTAGGATTAAAGACAGTGTACCTCAGAATTTATACAATGATGTCACATATTGTTGTGTATGATGTAGCATTTTACAAAGACGTAAGATACTACAGTACATAAGCTGCCCATGTACTACTACCCATTGTATCACTAATATAGATGTTAATATGTTCTTTTTACAGTAACAAAGTAATGCCGATCTATGTACAGTTATTATGCCATGAAAAATTCCTCCTGGTTTTCTCTAGTAACAGATCAAATACAGTCACTGTGATAAATGTCAAACTTTTAGTCCACTGCTGGTTTTTTTTCCATTCACAACTTGTTCTCGTCATCAGATGAATCTGCTAATTTGTAAATGAGCGCTGACGACTTGTCAAGGCATCTCTAATCCTGGTATCTTATTGAAGTGTTGGGCTGTCCCAGTCACATGAAGAAAAATACAATTTCTTACTCACTTCCTGTGGTGTGAAGCTACGCAGATAGTTTTGGTTTCATTTGCCCATGCTTTATTTTTGTCATCAGTTTTATAACGCTAAGATAAACTCACGCACATTCTGGTGATAACCAAATCCTCTCCATACTCACACCGAGGCAGACTTACTACTCATCTACATCATGCAGCACTTCTTGTGCATACACACGAAGCATTAGAAATTCATTAAGATGCAAAGCAACAAACGCAAACTGTAATATCCACAAACACTTGTATGTAACATATTTTCAAATTAAATGACATCTATTCAGAGGTTGAGGTGTTGGCGTCAGAGATTTTTGCCAGTAATCTTATGTTTAGGTGGAGACAGATATGTAGAAAAACACTTACACCAAAACTCTGCATTTCTTGAAAAAATATCACTACAGGTGAGAGAATAGATGTTTTTGTGATGTGGGGTGCACTGCATTAATAATTGCTAAAGTTGCAGTTCACATTTGGGCCAATAGATGGCAGTAATCAGCCACCAGACTTCACCCTGCTGTCTGAATCCAACTTGCACACTCACTGGAGTGTTCAGAACTTGAAGGTATTTCACAGATATCCAGTTATTGGATAGAGAATCAGTCAGATTTTTCCAATTTTCTTGCTTCCCAGCTTCCCATAATCACTCAAGTTTCCTTCCGAGAAACATCTGCTGATGGAGCTGAGCAGGTTCACACATGCAGGGAGAACCACCCTCTAAAATAAACTTGGCAAAGTCTAAGTGTGTTCACGTTTGTGTGTGTGTGAGTGTTAAGGAAAGAGAGACAGATCATTGGAGGGTGCACCATGACAGAAGAAGCTGGTTTAATGGCCTGACAGGCCTCCATATGCCTGAGAGGCCTGCTGACTCCAGCAGATCCTGGTTGAGACTTTGAGGCCAGATCATCAGATACCAGCTTTGAAAGAGGCTTTATTCAGGGTCCTGGTCTCTGAAGGGATGGAGAGCAGGGAGCGGAAGAACTGGACGTGGGACAGAGACGTGGGGACACATCGCAGCCCTGCAGTGCTGCCTGGCCTGGAGAAAAAGAGACAGCATGAAGGGTGGGGGTGTGAAGTGATGCTGTGTGTGTCTGCGTGGGGGTGATGGGGGTGGTGGTGGTGGCAGTGGTGGGGGGGGGTGTCGGTGGTGGATGACCTCACCATTACGGGAAACTTTCCCACAGCCTGCACACAAAGAAGGCCGTCAAAAGGTAGAAAGGATGAGAAAGAATAGAAATTTAACACAGTGTGTAAAAGAGGAGGCAAAGTGCAGAAGAGCGGTTAGTCGATGAGAAAGAGGCTCCTTCGGAGGAGGAGTCGTCTTCCCCTTTCAGCATCTCAGAGATTTTCGGGGTTGATAGTTCCACTGCAACTCAGAAAGGCCTGAGGGAGAGAGGATGCTCACAGGAGCGACCTTCCTCTCTCTGCTGAGTCACCTGCCGCCATTTTGTTCCCTAGCTGGACCTTCACGTGCACTTCCTGCTGCACTTCCTGTCAGGCAGCCCACCGGCACCTGGTGGCCCGGCGGTTTTCCCAGCCGCCGCCGCCGCTGCTGGACGACATCACATTCCTGGCATTACTCGCTCCGAATGCTGTTTGGAAATCCAAACGCCGGCTTCCGTTCGGGAATGCCTCCCTCACAGAGTCCCTCTCAGCCTCTGATCCCCGGCCTCCTCTCACTTTATTTGAGTTAGCTATTTAAAGCCCAGGCTAAGTGTGCTGCTGCTGCTGCTCTGGCTGCACACGGGAGCAAACACACACTCCATCTCACACACTAAAACCACGCCGGCCCACAAATAATCCCTCTCCTATTTTTAATTTGGTGGGACACGGCCTGCAGAGCCCACTGAGACCAGGCGGACAAACGGAGTGATTTTTGTTTTATTTGTTACGTGGTACTTTGTTACTGAACCCAGTTTGGTTAGTATGTAATCAGTTTTTAGTAAAATGACAAAATATAGTGGTAGAAATCATGCTACACAGTTCAATTAGTCCTGTTTATAACATGGAAAATGTGCATTTAGTCAAGTTTTGAGGTAACTCACTAACATTTCCATTTAATGCTATTTTGTACTTTGAAATGACATCGGTCATTCTAGTATGCCAAAGTGAAAACATTTTTTTTTACCATTATATGGGTTATGTTGTGCTGAAAAGAAAGATACCAAACAGTGGCATAGTAAACAGTATTCACAGAAAAACTGTTAAGTTTTAAAGTTAAACTTTTAGATGCAGAAAATTAAGAAGTGTATTTTTAACTGTGGTGTTTTCCTCAAGAAGGACACTTTTCCCAAATGATGTCAATACATTTTAGATACTTTTGAGAAGAGTTTCTATCATAGACTTTACAGCTATTTCGTTTTCAGGTTTTTTATACATTTTTCAAAAGTTTAAAAAACGAGAAAGTAGCTGAGCTCTGGCCCAGCTTGGGCATTAAAAAGAATAATCAAACAAAGCAACCACAAATCTTTTCTCGTTTTTACCAGGGCTTGACCAGGACAGACTGCATTATTCTCCTGTACGGAGAATTTTGGATTTTTACTTTTCAAAAATAATTTCTTTACATTTCAGATATTCCACCACATCTCCAATATTCCCATCTGAAAATAATATGAGAATCATTTACTAACCAAAGCTTCAAAGACAAGTTAAAACAAGCCGATACATAATATGCTACCCTGCATATTATACTGACACGCAGAATGAAAAAAGATGGTTTTTCCAACTATAAAGCTACAATACGAAAGACAAAACTATCTTTGAAACCATTTTTAGCTTTTCATTTAAACCGTTACCATTACAGGTTCTATTACTGTATATGTAGTTGGATCATATGGTCATTGTGAAATTGTGAAATGATTTGATTATAACTTAATCTGCTGTACAGTTGATTTGTGAGAAGCTTTCTTTAAAATGACACCATTCGATCTACAGGTCACTTGTGTCAATGTGATGATCAGATCCTTTCTGATATTTGGCCAAAAAAGACATTCCTGTGTTGTTGTTTAACAATATGTCTATGAAAGTTTACTGACTCCTATTGGTAAGTAACCCCTTACACTCCCATCAACCCACAAATACACTTTCATGGCAGGAAATCAGTGTTACTCATCGTCACAGAGGAAACAGCTTGTTTTAGATTTATGTTTTACAGTTCAGCGCTTCCAACAGCAAAGCTCACACACCCACATAGTTTGTGGGTGTCGCACGTGTTCACAAAGTTCACACGCAAATATGGTTTACGCCTACTTTATGAACCACACATTCACACACACACACACACACCCTTGCAGGCCAATCAAGCTTTCAGGCCTACGTGCTCTCAAGCACATGCTGAGAAAGCAGTGCCTTTATGGCCGTCCGCTTCATTACATTGTCTCCGGTATAACAGAAACACAGTGTTTCACACACACACTATTTCACAGACACACACACATACACACACACAAAAGGCCTGGGTACTTGGGTATCAGCGTCGGTCTTAATGAACCTGTCTCCAGGGGGCGGGGCCGGGGTAATGTCCCACACAAAGAACTCCCGCTGGGCCACCGAGCCAACCAGAGGCCAACAGATTAACTTGCATTACATCAGCATCCCCACAATACACCTAATGAGGGAGGGATTATATGTGTGTGTGTGTGTGTGAGTGTGTGTGTGTGTGTGTGTTGGCTCTCATGCCATTGCATCACTAATTAAATGCGATGACTCACTTGTGCTGATTCAGTGTGCGTTCAGCTGCGCAAACAGACACGCATGAAGACAGACGCATTTATTTAGCATCTTATTTTGCCTCTTTAAATCAGCTCTAATCAATATTTTTTATATCAAGAATGGCTCAGCTGACTGTGTGATATATAGAAAAGTGTTGCCCGGCGGTCACAACCAAACACCAATCAGCAGGCAGACATATTTAGAGACTAACTGGTGAACACATTGGAGTGTTTGGTTATTAGGCAGATCTTCTGCTCAGCTGTTGGTGGAGACCAAAAACAGAGCTAAAAGAGAGTGATGATTGGACAAACAGTTTTTTGGTGGATCAAATGCAGCTCCAAATCATTGCTGCTCCATGTCTGCTCTGCGTGTACATAATGCATTCTCCATATCATCTTTACATGATGATGTATGTTAACTTTGTGTGTTCAACTTGTTCTGCTGCCTCCAAGTGGGCAAAACTGTTTTTTTGTACAGCTTGGGTTATCATTGAGTTAATAGATCATATCTTACAATCATTCCCATTAAAGACAATGAAATGATTCTAGTCACCAGTTTAATTTCTGAGTGACTTGACGACATCACAAAAAACGATGTCAAGGCAAAAACACGAGCTGTCAGAAAGTCCAACCCATGTTACTTATTTTGATGAAAATATGAAGGTGAACAATAAAGTCATGACAACTATCTGTTGCAGTTTAAAGAATCGCTTTGGTTTCGATTGACCTGATGTACTAACTGTAGCTGTACGTGTGCCATCAACAGGTTATCTCCAATATTTCAGGTGCATTCACGTTCAGTTTCTCCTTCAAATAACGTGCTTCAGATGCCTCTGCATAAACTGCCGACCTGTCTGACCAGCTGACTGCTTGATGTGATGTCCTTGTGTTCCCAGAAAAGCAATCGCTTTTGTGAGATTCTGGTCACAACTTGTCAAAATGATGGGCAAAACTGTAAAAAAAACATGAGGCCAGAGCCGTGAAAACTGTAATTTTCCTTTAAGATTTCACAATTTACATGTTGGCTTGAGTTTTGTTTTGTGTGAGGAAATGCAGTGGAATGGTGTTTTTGTGCGTCTCTTTGTGCCGTTTCCTGCCTCTCTCCACAGTGTTTTATTAGACCCGACGTACCTCTGGTTCACGTTTCAACTATGTTTTTTTCCATCTTCAGTTTCAGCCTCATTCATTCTCCTTTTCTCCTTTATTTCCTGTCTTTTATTTGGCTTCTTCTGTGCACTTAAAAACTTTGTGTGTGTGTTCCCTGTGGAGAAGGACACATGCTGCCCGTTCTGTTTGGCCCTCTGCATCCATCTTTCTTCTCCTCTTTCTTTCCCTTTTTTTGTCCTATTAGTATTCTCATTCCACATTTCTACCTCCTGATTTTAGATGCCATGACCCAGATTTCTTTCTATGCTCTGTCAAGGAAAAAAAGTGGAGAATAAAAGGGGGCCGGGACAGAGGGGGACTCAGAGTCAAATAAAATCAGTGGACCCATTAATTGAACAAAGGAAAAGAGCAAGAAATAAGCAAATAAACTCTGACGGGAAAGGGGTTGAGCGTGAGAGATAAAATGAGACGTGCAAACAGAAATAGAACTGGGTCGTTTGGGGTGGCTGTACAATGGACACCAGTGTGGAGAGTCTCCAGTACCCGCGCTCGCTGCCCCACATCTCTCCTGTCACACCCCTCAAATTAAACCAAGGGCTGCCTGGGATAACGGGCGGGACAAAAGGACTGAAGTTATCCAACTGCAGAAGCAGAAGCATTCACCGTCTGTTTGACTGCCTGCCTCCACAATCGATGAACATTATGACATGAGTGCACGTTATTCATGTTGAGGAACGATGTTCACCTCCTCCATGTGAACAGCAGAGTTACAGTTTGCTATGCTGTGTTCAGAAAACACGATATGAACCTCCCCGGAAAAAAAACCCAAAAACTTGTTTGATAAGTAAAATCTTTCCCAAATGTTAAATTGCTTTCCACAGTCACAGTGTCGTAATCACTATGGGCTTAGGTTAGATTTCTTTGGAAAACTAAAGGTACTTGATGAATTGACTTTATGCATCTTCCCATCATAGCTACCACATCCCTCATCATGTTACAGTGGAGACTCATTCCTCTGAGAATCAGCGGACGCTGCAGGTCCAATGACAGTCTGATTCATTTGGCTCTGTCCTCATGTACCTTCAAAAGGAAATGCAGTACGTGTACAGTTCAGTGCACCGTGAGCTGGTTTAGATTTCCCACTTAAACACTAAAAGTCACTCAGCGTCACAGGATGAATAATCAAGTGATTGGGTTACTTCTCAGACCACATGACTTGGTTAATGGGGCAAATGAGGTAGGTATAAAGAGGAAATGCTAACTGGCGCTTTGATTTGCAAATTTAGGATGACTAAATTTAGTATGACTAAATTATCAAGACAAGTTACAAAACCCCCGTGAGAGTCTAAATAAAGCCTTTCGAAGTAAAAATACCTCCTCCGAGTTTCATCCAGCGCATTTATCCAACTGACTTAATAATCCTGCCGTGGGAGACGGGTCCGGGCATGATTCAATCCAAGAAAACAAACTATGGCGTGAGTCTGTTCTTATTCTGCTGTAAGCTGCTTTTGAACATTGACTTCACCGAGGTTTACCGTGACAATTACCAGATGTGAGCCTGAAATGGCTAATTTGTCGAACAAAGTCTTAAACGTGCCAGCTGGATTAACGCTCATCTCACCCTGACCTCTACTGAGAATCTACCTCCTAGTTTTTACCTGGAACAGCTAATTGTGTCAGGCAGGACTGATGAAATCTCGCGGTCGTCTTACTTTCCTCATTACTGAACAGAGGCAAGTATTCAGGCCGAGCCCATCCAGTGTCAGCTGTCAGCGGCTCTGTCTCCACGCCGCCCGGCCCTCCTCCTCCAGACTCCCTGACTGTGTGTGCTATGATGTCATGCTGCAGCGGGGGTGTGTTCGGGGGTGTGTTTGGGGTGTTGGTGGTGGAAAGCACAGGGCAGAATAACAATGATGGCTGAACCATTGACCTTCTGGTCGTGACCTTCTAGCACAGAGTCACCAGCCGGGGGAGACCTGTTTGTTGCAGCGAAGGGGGGGTGGGGGCGCCTCACGTGGCGACTAGCGTGCTGTTAGCATTAGCATGGGCTATTGACCCGGGATCTCGACCTCAAGGACACAAGGTCAGGTGAAGACGAGTGCTCACACACCTACATACAAAGCCCGATCGACTGCATTTCTGCACTTAAGAAAATGACACAAAAAACAAGAGAGCAGAAAAACACAGGTAACCTGATGCACGTTCACACACTTCAGCTCATACAAATACAGGAACGCATGCATGCACACACAATCCCATCCAGGTAGGGTTACTTCCAACATAAACATCTACACCCAGAGAGAGCAACACGCCCTCTTGGGGACACATTCCTGCATCCTGAGCCCGGCCGCTGATAAGCATCCTGTGTGACTGGCACACACGGGTCGAGTTTGGGCTAATTCAGCACCTGGGAACTCCTCCACTCTCTTCCTCCACTCCTGTCTAACTCCCTCTTTGGGAACAAACCCAGCCTTGTGCAGCTCCCAACAATGTCTGTGACACTCTACACTGCCCCATTGCCACAAATTGTTAGCTCACAATGCTTCCTGGTATTGTGTTCAACAATGCCCACTTTGAATAGAGAGTCTAACCTACTTGTATTGTTGCTAATTGGTTTCTTGAGAGGAGTAGAAAATGGGGAGAGAAAGGGAGAGAAGAGATGTTGGTAATGGACTGCAGTTTCATTGGAGTCGCCAGTAAATAGAGTTCACAAAGGGCTTTGTGGGGTCGAGGGCCGGGGGTCGGAGGTGAAAAAGAAGAGGTGCACCTGCACTCTCCACAGGCTGACAATGAGCTTATTCAGCTCCTCTGCCCAGCAGAGCGATGGAAGACGGAGGCAGTGACTGTCCCACAGCCCCGGAGAGACAACCAGACCCACACACACACACACACACACACACACACACACACACACACACACACACACACACACATTTAAACAATGAGAAGGAGAAATAAAAGCAAGACAGGGGAGGGAGAGGGTGAAAAAGACTGTATCTGTACATCCTAAAGACATGTGACTAATAACATATTGTTCAGGCCTTAAATGTTTCGATTCCTTTGAACACTAAATACACTAAACACACACAGCAGGTCACACTACGATAATGAGGAAAGAAAGAGAAGAGGGGAGGGGAACAAAGAGTAAGAAGAGGAGATATAAAAATGGAAAGAGTGAAGAAGAAAAGACTGCATGCGACAAGTAAAAAAAGTGGGAGGGGACAAAAGAGAAGGAGAGAAGATAAGAGGATAAGAGGAGAAAAGACAGAGTGAAGAAAATGAGAAGAAAGCTTTGCTAAATGGTACAGCTCAGCTCGAATCCATTTGCTTTTAGTACCAGGTACTTTTCTCGACTTTTCTTTTCCACTGCAGATAGTACCTACTCAATGTGGGCGGGATTCTTAGCTGATCGTCATAGCAACGCCTCCTGAAGCTACCCACTACAATGCTATACGATACTGTAGGAGGTAGAAATGTGCTAAATGAGAGGACAGGCGATGACAGGAAGACAAAGACAAGAAGAGACTAAATCAGTGGAAAACAGTGATGAGTGTAAATGGGAAGAAGAGGAGAAAAGGGGGATTGAGATGAAACAGGGGAAAAGAGGAAAAAGATGATAGATAAATGAGGGAAAAAGTCAGGGAAAAGAGGATGATAAAAACTGGAAAAAGATAAAAGAGTGAACAATTGAACAGGAAAAGAGAGATGACAAGTGAAGAGATCAGTGGAAAAAGTAGAAAAGCAAAGAGAGGAAGAGGATGAAAATGTGAATAAGAGAAGAGGGGAGGGAAGGGGGACAGAAAGAAAAGAGAACTGGAGCAACAGAGAAGGAAAACCAGGCAGTCTGGGATCAGATGAAATTGGAGAGAGAAAAGACTTGATAAAAGGAAAAAAGAGGAGGAAGACAGTAAAGAGAAGAGGAAGAAGAGAATAGAGGAGAAGGAGAAAATGAATAAGCTGGGAAGAAAAAGGGAAAAGAGGGAAAAGAAAGGAAGAAGAGAGTAGAGTGACAAAATGGGGAAAACAGCAGGAGAGCAGGAAAACTAAAAAATAAAGGGTGGAAATGGGAAGAAGAAAAGAAAAAAGTTGTGGTAGAGGAGAGACGTGAAAAAAGACAGGGAGAAAAAAGTAAAGAGAATAAGGAGGATGAACCTGGAGGAGAGAAAGGGTAAGAAAGTTTGAAAGTAGAGAAGGGGAAGAAAAAGGAAGCTGACAGTCATGTCAGTAAGAGAAGAAGAGGAAGATGCGTCGTGTCGTGTTGGGCTGACTGAGGCGAGGGAGGGGGAGGGGAAACAGATTTGACCCACTTACACACAGGTGTGTGTTGGAGAGGGAGAAAAAGAGGAACTGAGTTAAAGGTGAAGTTGATCCTGCATGCGTGTGTGCGTGTGGGAACACGTAATAATTAATACAAAACATGGATGTGCACAGATTATGTGCCAGTGTGAGGGGAGCTCGAGTGTGCACATCAGAATGCTATAAACCCCAGCTAGATTTATCAATTCATTAGTGTTAACAGAGAAATGTGTGGACCACTATTCAACGCTGCTTCACCCTTCCCATGAACATGAGCATGACTTCAGCTAGTCGATATTTTGGTTTAATGTGAGAGGGGTTACTCAGAGTAAGGAGAATTATCATCTAGCTTCATAGAAATTTTTTGCCTCTTTTTGGTTATTGTTTCAGATTTACGGCACATTTACTGTTCAGTTGACTCTAACTATTCTCATTTATCTTGTTTCCAGCAGGCAGCTGTTTTCAGCAGAAACCCACTGTGCGCGTCTGTATGCTACTGTGTATGGATGTAGGAGGGGGAACAGGAGTACGGACTGAGTTATGTTCTCCACTCTGACAGAGCTGGTTAAAGGTCAAATTTGGTACTCCACTCTACTAACAGTATCAGTCTGTAGGTGATGTGGTATTAAGAAACTTCAAAATACTGCTATTGCTAAGTCATGAAATCCAAAATGCACCCAAACACTTTTTTTTGCTGCTAAGATGAACTCCTGTATCATGCTGCCCAACACATCCTTATCAGTAAAAAGGACTGTGAAAGCAGAAGATGAGAATCAGGATTCTTATCAGAACGGACTATTTCACTGACTCCTACTGCAAGACTCTTCCTCTTTGGGCTTGGGGAGTATATCACAGCTTTCAAGTCACAAGACTCTCATCTAAGTAAAGTCATGAGTCATTGAGTCTTTTTTTAAATTCTGTCAAGTCAAATTTATCACTTGAGTAAGATACAGAAAGTTTTTGCCAGTAGCTAAAACACAAGCTGATAAACCTCACCACACCCCTGCACAGATTGTACCTTATTAGGACACAGAGCTCATTAATCTGAGTTTTCGCATTTGAAAAGTTTCTTTTGTCGATAGACCACAGTGAAATAATCTCTATTACTGAGCATATTTGGTATTCTAAACCTAATGTTTCAAACCCAGAGGACTAATAACAGGGCAATATGTATTATGCACTCATAACCTGCTGGTTTTTGTTGCTAATCTCTACCTCTGCCACTCATTTTCTCTCTTGTTTTCTCAGTCCATTTTTGGTATCTCTTTCTGGTATTGCTCGGCCTGGGTTTTACACGCCTCGCTCTAAGGAATCTGCACTAACGTTTAGAAATAACAGATAACTCTCACTCAGTCTTTTTCCTGAAAATTCACACTGGCACACACAGCTATAAATTCACATACACACACACACGCTGAGACACACTCCTGCATTATATATTGCCATGAAGTCCCAAGGCCATGTTTTTGTTTCCGTTGTAAATGTAACAGGGTAAATGCAGCCGCTGCTGACGGAGGAGTCGAGGTGCTGGAGACACTCGCAGAATGTGAAGCCTGCAGTATTGCATGGTTACACTCGCTGGTTGGAAAGCGTGTGGGTTACAGTGTGTGTGACATATCTGTATCTGCGTCTGACAGTGTTTGTTTGTCAGTTTGTCTGTGCGCCTGCATAAATGCAAGTCAAAACCTTCACACTGAGAAAGTAGCTGACATCTCAGAAATAGTATACCTGTTAACATTGTCTGTGTCTGTGCACGTTAAACCAGATCGGTGAAGGCTACAGCAGCTTACATGCACTTTTGTGATCTGACAAAGTCAGACATTGTTGTTAACGTCTCTCTGAGAGAGTGAAAAAAATGTAAACTTGATGACCTTGCCGGGACGTGGCCTGATAATACCTCGCTGTGCTACATTTGCATAGTTCTTATGAAAATAATGAAGGCATCAGCTGTTTGCTCAAAAGCTTCAAATGAACTGGGTTTACATATTCCTGACAAGCAACATCTTGTGGTGATGGAAATGATTATCCTCTAACAGTAACAAAGGCGGAAATAATGTAATGTTGCTGGCTGATGGTCAGACCGAAAATAGAAGTGAGGCTTCGCCGATGTTGGCATGTTGCTACAAGTACAGATGAGGAGATTACCGTAAATATGATTCAGGATGTGAGGAGGATTAGAGTAATAGATCTACTACATAGTCTGAACACTTATCAAACATCAGATCAGTGCACAGAGGTTTATGAGAAAGGATTTTGCACCTGGAAACTTAAAGCACTCTACCAGTATTGTGCATTTGCATATATTTGATTGACCTCCATTGTTTAGGTATGTGTAGTGCCAAAAGTAAAACCATTTGTTGTAGAAGTTTGCAACAAACGTTTGGGTGCAGCCTTCTTTGTGGTGACCCCCTGCTGAGCCAACACAGTAAAATAAATGAAGATGCTGTGTTTTCTAACATTGTGCTGTTGTCTTTAACCACTGCAAAAAGAATTCATGGCAACACGCACCAGCAGCATATGACACGCTTCAAAACACCCCCACACATGCAGATCATTGCCGTCCTGTCTGCTTGTAATAATATGCACCATCCTCTTCCCCATTGTCAAAACACATTCATTTCTCCAGAAAAAAAGCTGTTATTTTATTTGCTACCTAATTTGGAGTGCTACAGTTACTTAACTACGTCATCTGTCCACTGTGCCTTATGAGAGTCAGCCGTCCGCGACATGGCTGGAGTGTGTCATACTTTCACAGACAACATGAGAATTTATCATTTCTTTCTATCTTCCAACTTAAAAATGAATGTACTCTTCCTTTAACCAGCTAGGTCCACACATTAAGCACAGAGGCTGCAGCTTAGAAAATGCTGATATGAATTGGCTTTGGAAACTGAAATATGAAGACACAGAGAGACCACCTGCATTATCCTATAGATAGATACGGTGGAGGAAATAAATGCAACAAATACAGAGAGGCAAGAGGGAGCAGGGAAAAAAGACAGATTGAAAAGAGGGGGATGGGGGAAGGGAGTGCAGAGAGCAATACGGGGGAATGGGTGAGGGGTATGTTACGTGGTTGTAAGAGAGCCAGTGCACGAGATAGTGAAAAAGTGAGCGAGTGGAAAAGAGAGAAAGAGGGGGAGAGAGAGAGGTGTTGGTGCTTTTTAAATAGCCTACGTGGAACACCAAATCCCCTCAGCAGCACAAATCAGCTGACTGACTGCCACTTGCCAAGGAGTAGGTGGGGGTGGAGGGGGAAGCAGGGCTTATAACTCTCTCCACTGACACATTCACCATGCAGAGACGAGACAGGGCTTTACGCATGTTGGCCCTGGAGAACTCTATCCTGTCTAAACATAGACCTCCTGGTGCCCCGGGAAGACGAAGGAGGCTGGCATGGAAACAGAGAAAGCGGGAAATAAAGAATAAGGACAGGTGTCTCTCTCTTTCCTTGACATTCTGTTATTATTCACACTTTCACTTGACTCAGGCCGACTCAGGCTGCATTTCACAGCTTTATTCCACTCTTGGTAATACAATTTTAACCTTTCAGTGCTCTGATTTTACGTAGACTCTCCAATTTCTCAAGAAGATTTTTTGGCTATTTTGCTGTCAGTATGGCTGAGTACAGAATAAATGTCTCCAAACACTTAGCGGCCGATATCCGGCCCAAGTTTTAAGAAAACATGACACTCTCTTTGATGTGTGTGTGTATGTGTGTGCGTGTGTATGTATGTGTGTGTGTCTGTGTGTGTATGTGGGGAATAAATATGCTGTTATACCATCCAACTTTTACTCTACTACTTTTGCTGACACCTTTAAGAATAGTAGAATACCTGGACATCCTTCTCAAAGTTCCATCGATTGTCCCCAGAAAACGTCTGCATGGAGGCGTCCCTGTGGGCAGGTTACGTGTGAAAAACTAATTTGACAACCTTTCATCCAACAAAGTTTAATCATATTACAGAAATGATCAAATCGGGGGGCTTAAGATGCTGAATATCCAACCAGGACAATGTTTTTAAGCTACCATTATTACTATTAAGCTGTCGAAACCACCTTAACTGTGTCCCCTCAGTATCAAGGGCAGTGGTTTTAATTCACATTTAAATTTCTAATGTTTTATTGCTACATCAAGTAGTAGTTTTAGTAGTTTGGGATCAATTTATTGCTAGTTTAAAAAAAAAAATGAAGTCATCTTGACTTATCTCACTGATGGATTAGTTTGTTCGATGTGAGCTCCTTACTGTGATTTAAAGCACATTTTCTGCACAATGTGTTTCCTGTGAAGATTAAAGGGAGACATGACTCCAAAAGCACTGAAGGTGTGTGAGAATGTGAATGCTGGAAAGCGAAGAAACAGACACAAAAGTGCTATGTATTTTTTTCTTTTTCTCTCATTCTGTCTCCCTCTCTCCTGAAGTCCAGCCAGTTTCCTGCTTTCCCAGAATAATGCACAGTTTATGAGGCAGGCAGAGAGCCATGCTTTATAAATGGCACTGTCTAAAGCCCTATGCTCTCTCTCTCTCTCTCTCTCTCTCTCTCTATCTCCATGGCAGTTCATGGCATTTGCAGAAGGGAAGTGTGTGTGCACAGCTGAAAAGTTCTGTCTACTGTGCATATGATGTTCACTCAGTCATGGTGGACCTTTTACATTATGGGGCTTTTTGGATTAGAAACGCAGTAGCCACAATGTTTCCTTCATTTATTCAGTTGATAAAGCTGTCACACTTTCCTCCTCAACCCCCTCAACCTGCCATGAAAGCGACCAGTAAACAGTGACCCACGACTCCTGAAATGTTCCCTTTGACTTCTCTGAATACAACAGTACTTCCACGGAGGACATATAAATCTTCAGGCGACTTCCGTGTCGTCTTACTCGGGGTCACCGCTCCGGCTCTCAATTTTTCCGTTCCTAAACTGCCTCGTCTTTGCTTGGTGACTAACATCTCAGAGGAGGGGGATGGAAAAAATGCTTAACCATCCTTAATGAATATCAGAAACGGGTGTGTCCCAAATATGTGATTCATATCTTCTGTTATCTCAAAGGCTCCATTCACCATTGCAGGAATTCCAAACATGATGGAGAGAAAAGAAAGAAGGATGGTCCGAGGTTTGGCCAAGACCTTTGCTTCCACTTGGAAGAACTGAACCAAAAAATGATTCAGCTCGACAAAATTTATCCCGCCTACATGTGAGTGGGATAATTAATTGCAACTGTGCTGATCTAAAACATGACATGCTGAAATATCCATTCTTAAGGACTACTAGACTTTTAAAGTGTTGTAGCCTTCATGCACTTTCCTTCAGTGTAATGCAGTGACCTGCCATATTTGGTCTTATTTTAAGAGAGTGAGAGTGAAACTTGCTATGGAATGGTAGTAATATTCCTGTAATAGATTATTTTGACTGATGTTTCTTTAACCAGAAAAAGACATAAAAGCCCAAAAAGACTTGCCTTGTTAACTTCTTAATTATGAACCAGTTTGCCATCTCGTCTCCAGGGATCTGACACCTTGCACCTCCATTCTCCATACACACGCTCACCAAAACTTCCCTCTGTGCTCCAAAGAGTAGTTAAAGCTATGGATAGGACTTGGACAATGTCTCAGGTGATTATACACTAATTATGAACATTTTATTTATATTTTAGTTTTAATATTTGATTCCATCTCCCACACACTGCACCTTTAATTTCTCGAGCGTACAATCTAAGGAGCACTGCACGCAGATATTGAACAGATGTGTGGAGGTGTCAAAGTAAGCAGAGTCTGAATGGCTCTTTAATGTCCAGGAATTCACCTTATACACGTTTTCTTACCATGGCCACAATACCAACTGACCATACCAAGTCCAGGCGTTTCCTGGGTTTCAAAATGGTCTTGTTGTTTCCATTCTTCTCACTGCTACCACCATCACATTTTGTCACAAATGCAGCACCATGAATGCAACACCAATTTTGTTTTACATATTTTATTACGTATTATTGAATTGCATTTATCATTATTATTGTTATTGTTTTTTTCTTTTCTTTTTTCAGGTATAGAAAGCTTACTTTATCTTCTTCTCTCTAAACATACTTACTTGTTAAGGAGTTAAAACTTGAGAACACACGTCATGTGGTCCTTTAGGTATGACAAATGCTACAAATGACAGTCCAGGCATTCTCTCACCAAAAAACATTCAAAAGCATGCAGGCATGCTGCACACTCATGTAACGAATGAGAGGAATGTGCACACACTCATCTGACCACACACACTCGCACACTTCGAAATCAAAGCGGGCATGCATCGCACATACAGTGACTGAGCGGAATGACGTGTGAGGTAAGGGCGGCAGTGTCCTGTGGCCCTGCTGCGAAACATAATAAAATGCACTTTGATTACATTCCTCTGTGACTGGTCAGATCCCACTTTCCATTCTCCTCACAGACAACCAGTGTTTTATGCACAGCCGCTCTGTTTTCATGATGCAGAGCAGATCTGGAGCCAGTGGGGGTGACTCACCCATGATGCATCCTTTTGATGTCCTTAGCTTGAGACCTCCCAACATTTTATGTCCCACCTGCCACTTAGGTTAGAGGTTGGGGTGGGTGGAGCAGAGAGCAGAGAGAAAGGGAAGGGGGTATTAAAATAAAGACACGTAAAGAACATGGAGGCTGCAGGATTAGGGGCGACGTGGAGTAACTGCATGCGTGGCTAACGTGTTTTTAATGATCTGTGCATTGTGCGTGTATGCGCTCAGGCTAAGAAGGGTTAACCCTATGATGGCCGCAGACCAGGTGAGGGCCGTGCCTGATGTAAGAGCACCAAGAGGTTGCATCATCTTATCAGAGCTTACTGCCGTGTCCTTGACTGTCCTCACACTGGAAGAACTGGAGTCAGAAACTGGGAGATGCATGAGTCAGATGACTTTGTATCAGTGTTGAAGACGGTTCAGTGGAGCTATGGCCAAATAATTCTTTGTAGAAAATGTGCATGTTAATATCTTCTGAAAGTGCTTAATGTTTCCCCCCTTCTTTTTTAGTTAGTTTGATTTGTTTTATATGTTCATTTGTGAAACATACTTATGCTGCCATTTTGGCTAAGATAAAAAAAAACAGATCTCAGGAGACCACAGTAGTTAAGTTTATGCTTAAGAATGATACTAAATTGTGGACATTTGAAACAACAGTGGCTAGTTTTACTTTCTTTTCATCTTTAAAAAAGTTTTTTCCACAATTTTATCCCTCCTTTATTTTATTTTTTTCTTTTTGTGTGTTGTGCTTGTACTTATTCATGCACCATGAACTGTGCTTGAAAAGAGATTTACATCACAAGAGACCATCCGATTTAAGTTTATCATTAAATAAATGAATGTTCAAGTTCAAATACAACTCTTAAACAATCCCAGACAACCATGGGTTTTACTCTTTCATAGTTCCAAGGTCAAATAGATGAAATAAACAAACACATACAAAGCCTAATATGAAGTGATATAATCAAGAAGATGGTGACAGTAGAACCATTAGTCATTAGTCCATGCTCTGTGTTGCATTGTGGGGACAGAACAGCGGAGTATAATTAGCTTCATTGCTTTCAATTAAGCAAACAGATGATTTAACCATAATGAAATTTCTTTTTAACCCTTTGACTGCACAGCTCAGGAGGCAGGGCTTCAGCCCAGCTGCAGAGTTAGCCATTGGTTGAAGTAAGATGATTGGCAGACTGCATGGCTGAACTGTGATTGGCTGCTAAAACCTCCTGATCCGTCTCCACCACTCCTCGCCAGTCAGGTGACTGTGACACGTTGCAAAATCAATGTTATCAATCTGTCCTGACAATCAGCAGGACCACCACTAATGCAGAGTTTAAATTTATCAATGCAATAAAATGTTCCTCTTTCCCTCCTTTAGGAAAAAGCCCAATTTCCCCTCCCGTGGCCTGTTTGTGCTTTATTGCAGATGAGATTTATCATCAGACAGATAGGGGATTGAATGGGTTATGAGCTGTTACAAACTGTTTGCGTTTCCTTTTACCTCTGGCCTTATAAACAATAAATCTAAGCTATTATTGGACAAATATGATCATTGCAAAGCACTGCTGAGGCATAAACTGTAGGTTTGTGATGTGATCTGGTTTCAAACTGGCTCACAATCGTCATCATATGACGTTCTTTCCCGTCCCTCACTCTACCTGTCAGCAAAATTAAGCCTATTAAGGCAGAAGTACATTGTGACTAATGTTGTTTTGACACAGCTTGACACGAAATGAACTCAATGACTTCTCCACCTGATTGGAGCTGTGTGTATGTCGTGCCTGTGTGCGTCTGAGAGATGTCAAGCATCTTTTATCACATCCTGATTCTGCAGAATTTATGCTTTCTTGCCCAACATAGACAATGTTATTACATTCAGACATCCGTGTTAGTCAGACCTGATGTATTGGTTGTCCCACACACACATACACATACCACAGACACACACACACACACACACACACTCACACATACACACAGTAATCTTAGTACTACAGCACAATCAAATCATTAGACTCAAACTGTAAACAGGCTGATAGGAAAACGTCATTGGGAAATATTTGCATGACCTGTTCTTTTATGCTGTACTTTTCAGATTTTAACCACAAGGTGTTTTTTTTATTAATATTTTCCATTTTGAGCTTGCCTCTTCACAGGAGTTGGACTTGGACACCGATGAAGTCTACACAGCTCGTGTACTGAGAGCAGTACATTAGCAAAGCAGCAGGTTCAGGTTGTCTGGTCGTGGTTATGCAGATATGTAGCATGTGAAACACAAGCAGTTACACTGCCTGTTTAAACTGCTGGACAGTTAAATAGTAGTCAGACTCACATGAGACTGAAAAACATGGCTGAAATGCCTTCTGTTCAAAAACTGTTGGTCTCAAAGCAGAAGTAGGTAGATAACCCACACCTGAGTCAAAAGCAACCAATCACAGACTCTGCACAGACTCTGTTCCACTGAGCGATGACCAAGCAATGAAAAACAGTTTACATAAAATACACAGGAGAGTTAAAATGAATGATAAAGAATTAGATTGAGCGTTTCCACAGGGAGGGGCTTTCCAGATGAGCTGGAGTGCAGCAGAGTGGGCAGGTATGTTCATGGGAAGATCCGAGCAGACATCTCACTCAGTGCATGTGTTGGCATTATGGATCTTAAGTAAGACACCTTAATAACCATTACATCCTCATAACAGAACCCAACACAAGATAAGAAAGATAACCTTTGAAACTTTGTGATTAGGTTAAAATTTCACTTAAAAAATGAGTGATGCTGAAATGTTAGCCTGTTAGCTTTGTGTTGTCTTTTCTATGCGTTCTGCTCACAGTAAGGAGAAATTAGAAGTTTGAGTGACAAAAAAAGAAACAAAATTAGTCCTCAGCAAATCAGACACCTCTCTATCATCGTCATCTGGACACCCTGTCCAGCTACAGCCAAAGTCATCACTGTTCATGGCGATAGCCACATGTTTACCAGTGGCTGCTTTTGCTGCTACATGTGACTGTTGGCTTGGTGTACCGGGCCCTGAAACCGCAGAGTCACATTTCTTTTGAAAAGCGAGCTGAAATCTGGAAGGTGCTCCAACCTTTGAATGCAGAGAACAAATGTGAAAATTTGAATATTCTCAATTGATTTACCATATTTCTCAATACTCACACACACATTCATCTCTAGTGACTACACCACCAAACGCACACACACACACAGACAATCTGTATTTGCACGTGTGTGAAGTTGGCATTGCAGCTCGGCCTCTCGGTGTGAACGGTCCGGCTCCAAAGCACCATGTACTTTTGTGGCAGAGCGCGGCACTTTCAACTTAATGAGGCCATGTACTGCCTGATTCATTTACTCTAAAATACATGTTGTGGGGACATGAGCAGTGTGTCATTAGAAATCACTTGACGGGGTCCCAAAACAGAAAAGGCTCCTTTTACTCTTTTTCTTTGCATCCACACATTGAGGGGAAGAGAGACAAAGGCAAAAAGAGACAGGAAGAAGGAGAGAAGAGGAGGAGTGGGGAGAAGGGGTGAGGGGCATCGAAAAAAAGTGTGAACTCCTGCTTCTTTGTGACCTGTTAAAATCACTGTGAGCATTCAGGGTCAGCGAGGACGAAGGAGGGAGGGGAATACACTCTTTCTTTGCACGGCAGGGAACAGCTCATGCTCGACTAACTCTTTGGATCCCCACTGAGCCAATCTATATGCTCTTTCTTCTCCCCTTGTATCTGATTCTGAAAGTATGTCAAAGCCAATCATTATGTTTGTTTCAGATATCATTGACCTCTGCGTGTGTGCACAAACGCGCGCACGAGGTTGGAAGGGAAACCTCCGGGCGTTTTTCTCATGCACCGGCCGTTCAGCATCATGCTCAAACCACACGGCAGAGTCTCTGGGAAGCGCAGCCTTTTTGTCGAATGTGTTTGCGCTGCATGCAGCTCCAGAGGTCTAATTATGCTCGGTTTAAAAGCACAGACACCCCCATGTCAAAGACAGACTCTATAAATCACACACAGTCATTAGTGGGAAAATATGCTTTTTTCTATTCTTTTGAGGGCTTGGCAGTACAACATAAAGCCATGACAAATAAAAGCAATAAACTATTTATTGTCTCGGGGGTAGAAATGGTTACATCTCTCCACACAGACAGGAATGGCATTTACGCAAACGAATTGGCTGTAAACGCTTTTTATTTGAAACCCAGGATATAATTAGAAACTTGTGGCTTTCCAAGAAAGGATATGTATGTGCGTGTGTGTGTGTGTGTGTGTTTAAGCCTTGATGAGCCTGTGTGCGTGCATGACCGTGTTTTTTTTCTTCCTCTTTCTCACTCACTTTCTCTTCTTCATTATGTCAAGTAGCTCCCAAATATTTTGTGTCAGAAATAAAGTTCACATGAGGAATTTCACAGGCGGTCGTGGCAAAAATACATTAGACTATATGGTCAGGAAATATGAATCTGACCCGTACAAGTTGTTCAGGACGAAAAGAAGTTTTCTCTCTGAAACATAGCTATCCCTGCATCACCTCAGCTACAATCTTTATATGTGATTGTGAAATTTTACTCATTTTATTCTTAATCCAAAGACTCAGCAGTGTGATGGATGAGCCAGTTATTGGTTACCGTGGTGATATGTTCTGGGTTTTTCAAAGTTGACTCAGATTGATTACAAATTGCTTAAATTCATTCACATGTGTACTTAAATTGGAGTCAAATCATATGAACTTCAGTATTACAGTATTATTCAACATTGTTGACTGTACTCTTCTGTCTTCTTTAGGAAAACAATGTAATATTGTGAGGTCTAAAAAACATTCACATATCTGTCATGTTTCTGACAGGACAGCTGCTCAGGAAGTGTTTGCCGCCCCCAGTGGTAGACGTAGGCTGGCCAAGACTCCTGGACAGTCGATCCATTTCAGGCTGAACCAGCTGGTGGTCATGGAGTTCTCATTTTTCAGTTTCTGAAATGAGTAGTTACTGTATGATCCCTGGCCACTGCATGAGCTTGCCTGGCAGACAGAGTGCAGAAAGCTGAGTACTTTCAGTACTTAAGGGGGGAAATTAACACCCCCTCATAATGTGGACTAACCCTTTTTATGTTGAAATGTGACTGACACAGACAAGGAAATAGGTGGTGCAGTAAAATTACCAGTGAAAAATATTTGTGCAAGATGCTGTTAAATGTGTCAAATATTAGGTGGCTGTGGTGATGTCAGTTAGGAAAGTCACCATTGCTTTGGGGGTTTTGAGAAGGCAGCCCTGTATGAACTTAGCAGTAGTCTGCAGTATAACTTGGTGTTGTTGTTCTAGCTCTTCTGGGCCTGCCTGGCCTTGCCTTGATGCAGTGCAGTGGTAACATGCTCATACAAATAGAGTAGGTACAAATGGAGTAGGCAGGTGTCAGCAAGACATCCTAAAGTGTCCTTAAGGTCTTCAGATTCACATTGTACCACAGAAATATATGCCTTAAAATGACTGCCCTTCCAGTCTAAGTCAAAAAAGACTGACTGAAGAAGGCCTCAGAGTCTCTTATTCATAACATACATTTTTCTGTCACTTCTGGTGTGTACAGTACGACCGAGGGGAACACAATGAAGTCTGTGTTGTGCGGACAATACAAACTTAACAAAATACAAATACTAAGTTAACAAAAAGTTATTCAGATGTCAGATTTACATAAAAAAAAACCATGAAGCATTTATGGTGGCCTATTGGTAGAAACAGAATATAATATTCATAACTATGTTTTCATTGGTGTATAATCAACTGAAACTTTGAGCTTTAGCTCAGCTTATTCTGACATTTAGTCCTTCATATCTACAGAGGGAGTAGATCTTCTTCCATGGAGACCGCCAACATGCAAACCAAACACTTGCCTTTCACATTTTCTACATTCAAAATGGCAGCCTGAATTTTGTGATGAAGGGTTGGACCAACTTTTCCATACCATTAAACCATAGTAACTTGAGATCAGTAAAGATTTTAATTAAAATATATTTCCTAAAGGAATGACTGGTCATTCTGTACAATCAAACATACTGTACAAATATGTGTCGGGTGTCTTGGAAAACTGTGAAAAAAAAACACGACACCAAAATCTAAGAAAAAATAATAAAGTAAACACACAAGTAACTTAATTCTGATAGTGAGTTAGTTAAAATCACCTTAATACAGGACCTCTCATCTTCATAATTACACGGCTCCCCTCCCCCGAGCATCCCCTCACTCTGTCAGGCTCTGTATCTTCACTCAGCAAAGGCAATGGTGGAAGCACACCCTTTGCTAATCTCAGCTCACACAACGAAGACAGAGGAAAACCACTGAAGAAAAGCAAGCCGAAAAGAAAGAATTAGACAGAGCTGCTCTGCAGGGAGCGTCCTAGAAGTTGTACTTGTTCAAATTCAAAGTCCACTCTCTTCTCACACCCACAACT
>JBAJHX010000106.1:3202803-3239222 GCA_037176925.1 Amniataba percoides
GAGCTGCTCTGCAGGGAGCGTCCTAGAAGTTGTACTTGTTCAAATTCAAAGTCCACTCTCTTCTCACACCCACAACTTCAGCTCTAAATGTCGATATGACAGCTGTGACCATTCCAGCTATTTTTATTGGCAAATATTCAGTATTTTTCCAAAAAAGCAGAGCTCATCAGTGAGTAGCAGCCATTGGCCATTACAGCCATTGGCTAGAAAAACAACTACATATTTGGTATTTGGGATTTCTGGGGTAATGCATATATAATCTAAAAATACAGCATTTGAATACTGATTTGGACATCAGTTACCATGGCAATGGTAGAAGCCTCAAAGAATTTGCATCAGCCTTACTTTCATTGTCCTGTTTCAGAAGTTTCTGCAGTGTCTTTGTACAGTGTCTAGTACAACTCTAAATCTTGTAATCTGGACATGATTATTATACTCTGTCACTATAAAGCAGTTCATTGATCTGTCTGCATTACAAATGTGTACAGATCTGAAAGGATTTTGTCCTAAAGGCCTCCTAGTCGGCAGGTCTGCAGTGTTGTAATGCAGAGCAGGTGGCATGGAAACACGACCTATAGGAGGCAGCTCTTCAGAGAGATGTTGGCCCAGGTGGTGATATTGCTCTCACTCGCGGCATCTTTATTATTGCACTCTCCCCCCACGCTCCCCACAAATCAGATGATATGATGCATGCACTCAGCCCTTCTTCCCATCTTCCCCCGACATCGCTCCGCCGCTGACTCCCACACAGTCTTCCCAGCAGCGCGAGAGGGCCGGGATGTGACTGTGCATGATTTACACGAGATTAATCTGCTGTTTGATGGGAAACGTGTTGTTCTCAATGTCTCACAGGGGAGACAGATTTAAAAGCTGGAGTGAGATTACATTTTCATTCTTCTCTCTTTTTCCACTGCTGACAGAGGTGCAGGGAGTGTTTACTTTACCAATCTACTTTGCAGCCCCCCTCCCACCAACTACCACCACCTCGCTCAGATTCTCTGCTCAGTGATAAGCGAGGGGGCTCATTCATTTCTGCCCCCATACACCCTCACTCTCTCTCTTCACAATCTGCAGAGCTCAACATGCCTTTTAAAGAATGACGGATGTTTGGGACATGGTGACGTGTGTGAATATGCATATACAGTGAGCACACATGTTGGCTAATTTAAAGGAATAATCTGCTGAAATACTGATGAATTTTTGAGTATCAAAACTCACCAGAGGGTGTTTGTAATACATTTGTAACAGATTTGTCCATCATGGACAACTTTTGTAGCACACTGTAAACTGCTAACATTTTAGCAACAAATGGACCCCCTACTATTTGCTAGTTAAAAGCAGTATGTTACGGTAACAAATGTATACCGCGTATACATGTGCAATATTCAGTATTTGGCATATTTGGCATTGCAAATGTTTTTTTGTTAATTCAAAACAGTGTCAATAGCATTTTCAGTATTATAAAGTTGTTCTTCAGCAGCAGAATTTGATTAATTGGGGTCTGAGTGGTAGCTCCGCACACCATCTTACAAATCATGGCCACACCTAAATTTTCCTATACAGGCTGTCAGCCCTTCCACATGTCCACCACAGAAACCATCCATTAGGCCAAAGTTGGGTGCTGCTCGCAGCAGCTGTTACCCGCCTGAGTGCTGCAGCTATGGCGCGTTGCGGTGGAAGGGCTCCACATCATGACCTAATCAGTCACCCGCAATCCAAACAGTACGTCAGGCGTGCAGGTTTAGCAGGCAGCAGGGTTCAGCCAGAGCCTCTCTGCAGCTGGTGTGCAGGACATGCTGCCTTTTAGCCCATTCTGGCACACACCTGCTCAGTGTCAGGTCAGGCTCCAACATGTGTCAAAATATACAGGGGTTACATTCATACATAATGGGTTGTACTCTGGCCTTTTTGACAGCACTCTGTGCGGCGCCAACACCTGTCCCTTTATCAGGGAGAATGAGAGAAGGGTTTTCTTAGCTCTAATCTTTTGATTTCAAATGCATAAGCTCTCTTTGCATTTCAGCAACTCCCTGTAATAACATTGCAAAGGATCAGTTCACCCAAATACCATGAAAAACATTGCTGTTGAGATATTTGTGTGCAGAACTGTTTTGAGGCTTTTGGGGGCAAGTAAAAGCCAAATCTCAAGTCCTTGGTGGGCAAGTCACACATCGGAGGAGAGTCTGTCAGATTTTGAATGCTGACAGTGAAAATGAACCCTTGAACAGTTTTCTTCCAGATACCTACCTGATACTTTAATACTCTAGGCCTCTATATATGGCAAGACCAGACTGTTGTCTTTCTTTATGGTGAAAAGTCTAAAAGACAACTGACAGTGGTCAACCCCACATGCTCATTTCCAAATTGTTGTTCTTCCCTCCAACCCAAGTGCCCATTCACAGATTTCTGGAGGGGATCTATCAACTTGGAACACATGCCCAGCTCTCCGGAGGTGACATCACCACATGTGACTCGGTTCAAGTCTCACCAAAGGCCAGATCCAAGATTAGACACCTCTCTGTGCCTGTCCTACCTACTGCCATGCTTTTCTGCTGTCTGCTCTTCTTCCCTCAGTCTTTATAATCTAAATCCCAATGCATTCTCTCAAAAATAATTTCTATGCCACTCTATTCTAGTCTGTTTGAACTTGTGTGAACTGCCCTGCTGGCCTTTTCCTGCTGCCTACCTGTGGTTACAGTTAGTAACTTTGTGTAGACTTTGTGTGAGTTAGGTTTAAGATCTCAATCCTCTTAGTGAGGACTTTGTCTTTGCAGCGAAACACTCTCTGATCCTGTCCTGCAGGGCCGCATGGCTTTTAGAAAGCGCAGAAGAGTGTTTGAAGTGGCTGTGCCTGGCCAGCAGCAAGCCTCAAGACTTCTGAGTGGCGCTAGCTGGATATGTGTGTCAGGACAGGAAGAGGAAACTGATCCTCTTAGCAGCCTGGAATTGGCCCACTCTCAGGAAAGTGTCACTTGAGTTGGTCAACCCGAGAGCGCCCGGTGAGATTGTCTAGCCTTGTATCTCCTTCACATAGCAGCCTCCTCCTCCGCCCGGCCAGTCGTGGGAGGACTGCTGACCTAAAGACAGTCAGCGACTGCGAGCACATGACTGTGGTCTTTCCTCAGTATGCTGCTAAGTATGCCGTACCTGGCCTCCAGGCATGAGTTCAAACCAAGGTGCCACACTGCCTGTTTGACCAATTAGAGTGAGCCTCTGCTGGGCAGGACTCAGACCTCCTGCTGAGAGCTGCCAGGCATATCTAACTGCAGCCCAAACAAACGGCGCAGACTTCACCACAAACACATCATAACACATGCTCGAACCCTAACCTCCTTGCCTCTCCTCGCTCCCACATGCAGCTGCCTTGATTAAAAACCTACAGTTAGCTCGCTTTTTTTTTTTTTTTGCTTCTCTCTTCACCTTTCTAGCGCTGCACATTCCTCTTTTTGTCTTCTTCCTCTTGCCTCCAGATATTTCTCTAACCATGTCATGCAGACAGTGACAGAGAGCGGTCAGGCCATGTTCATTCCACCAAAATATTGAAAACAGATATAACAGGAAACATTCATTCCTGTAGAGCAGACCCCATTACAGCAATCAATAAAGAACAACTGGTTTTAAAAGCATGCGTGACATTTACCAGGTTGCAATAAAACCTGCACCATTATCTCTAGAAAAGAGTTGACTACTGGTGCTCTTAAGTCTCAAATGTTATAATGAGAACGCTTACAGTTTCTGCAACGTTTACTAAAAAGCTAGTCCTTTGATTTCAAAGAAAGTACATACGCAAGTGGCTGACGGTTGCTGTGCAGACTGAATTATCCAAGTTGGAAAACACATAAAAGCTAAACAGGACTGTATTGACGTAGTTATTTACCTGCTGCCTATCCACAGAAAGCCAAAAGGGAAATTCTGAGCATTTCAGTTACAGTTTCAACAAAAACAACTATAGGCCTTGAACTTTCTGGAAAACGATTCAACTGTCAGTCCTAACCTCAAAAGAGCCAAATTAATGGGGTCTGAGGATGGTGGTTAACAAAGGCAGATGTCTACCACCCAAGTTGGCATCCAACATACAGTTATATCCCATCTTCTTCTTCTTCTCTCCTGAAGTATAAAGCAGTGAGGTGGCTGTGCTAGATGCCAGTTCTGGATATGATAGTACCAGCAGAATGTCCATCAACTGATCCTTACTTTTTTTTTAACTGCACGGTTACCAGATTTTACTACACGCTAAAGTCCTGTCTTCTAAAGGCCCCCAAACCTCCCCAACGCAATTATCAGCCTGCAGAAATGAACCCCGCTTCATTAGCCGATCTTGATGTTCCCCCATGACGGACGAGGCCTGTCTTCGCTGTCAGCACCCCGGCTGAGTTAAGGAGCACCAAATGATTTTCCTTAACACGAAGCTGGCAGTACACATTATTTATGCCTTTTCCCCGTAAGCCACAGTCAACATCATTCAACAAAATTACATTTTAATCATTCTCCTGATAGGAAAGCAACCGAACTGAGAGGGTGGAAAAAAAAAGTTGAGATTGAAAATGGCTGTGCTGGCTGAGCAGTACGGTAAAAGCAGTGCGACACACAGCTGACTATCTTAAAACATTTGGGCTGCATTATAAGGTTGTTTATGAAGATGAAAGGCATGCTGTTGATAAGACAGGATCTTGTTTGGCTTGAAGGAATGCTTAATTACAGGAATGTTGAGTAGGAGTTGAAAAGAACCTGAGGAGAAGTCTCACCACATTTTAGTCATTCTCTCAGATTTTCACTGTGATTTGAGTTCATGGGCCTTACGCCTTCATACATTCACACTTGTCGGAACTTTAATTTTCATTACCAAGTGGTGGTCGTGAAAAAACTGTTGACCAACTGTGGTGTGCAATGATGAACCCGAAAGTCATCCAACTGCCAAAACACTAAATAACAGTGCTGTCAATATGATCGCATAGCATGTCAAATGTGTGTCTCTTTATATGAAGTGATGCGCGGGTCATAGCATGGTCAGCGAGTGCGGCGCGTGCTGATGGTATAGCTCACATATGAAGACAGCAGATGCTGACAGCAAGAAAATTTGCTGCATGAATCACATGTGAAGGAAGGAAACAAATACATCTGTCCAGATCCTTTTGTTCCCACAAAACCTCAAATTATAAAGCACGTTGTGCCAGTGTTGCTGAGGACCGTCATCGACTTTGGGTTTCCAATTAATGATTTATGGCCTGAAATGTGCTGCATTGTGGGAATGTAACGCAGAGGAATGTTGACTGAGACAGAGGTGCTTCAGCGAAGGACAGATTAATAACGAGAGAATATCAGTTTCCTTGAAGCAGAGAGGACAGAGAGGGTGAAAAACAAAGGTGCGTGCACAAGATGAAGACAAGATCGTTGAGTAAGACAAATAGTGTCTCTTATTGCAGTTCGCTGAGACAGCAGCACAGTTGAACATGTGGTTTGGAAAGAGAGACGTGCAGATTTGTGCCAGCAGATGTTAGATTGCATTTTATCTTTTTATTATATCCAAACTGATAACACACTGTTCAGACTTCTCAATCTCAAAATCAGGAAGATAGTGGTGGATGTGGAGGACAAGCTGACAGCTGTTAATGTCCTGATTGGTTGACCTTCAAAACATGCTGTCTCTTCTGTATTGATCAAGCAAAACTGTCAAAAAGTTGAGAATGTCAGGTTTATATATCATCTAAAGAGAGTTTAGGAGTTATCTTTAGTCGTGAAAACAATAAAGGACCAGCAGGACGAGCCCTTTACGTTTAAGGTGCAATCACACAAAGGGGGCACAGTTTCTCTTTTTGCTGAAGTCGTTCAAACAGTAAGGGCGCTTCAGGTAAATCACACCACGGACAGAGGTGCAGACAATAAACAAGCCAAAGGTCAAGCTGAATCTTTCAGACATGAAAAAATGCAGAAAGAGAAAAAAATGTCAAGTAATAAGAAAACTAATCTTAGCCGGAGACGTTTTCTTGCTATTCTGGGGGTGTTTCCTTTCCGTGTGCTTGTTTTTCATAATGCAGTCTCAACACTTTTTCTGCTTCTGTGGTGGAAATCACACAATGGCCAATACTGATTGCTTTATTTTCTCAGTGTGTACCCCCCTCTTGCGTTTGTTATTGCAGAACAGGAGGATATGCAGGACAGGGGGGCGATGCTGAGCCTGCAGAATCTGAACATTTTCTTTCTAATAATTTAAAATCCTGTGGGGTTGTGGGGGGGCATGAAGAAGGGGAAGGTGCAGGGGGCCTGAATGCTTGGTGGTGCCGGTGGGGCTCGTAGGAGGAGTATGTGTGTGTGTGTATGTGTGTGTTGGGGGAGCAGGTTGATGCAAAGTGCCAGGTCTGCTCAGGGTATGTGAAAGGCGAGCACCACGTCTGAGGCTATATGGGCGAAAGGGTCAAATATGCAGTCTGGTCTGCACGTGCCGGTAGCTGCGGCCGGTGCTCTGAATGACATGTGCATCCGAACACTGCAGCTTCCACAACCCAGAACTGTAAAGTAATACTCCTTTGGCTGCACCCACCACTGTGCATGTGGTCACACACACACGCAGAGGTTACATGCAAAGAAATTATTGTTTCAGTGGGTTAATATGGAGGCCACCTACACACCTGCCCAGAGGAATGTTTTATCAGTATTGCATGTGGGGGGTACCACCATCGGCATTCACTGCATACCACTGATGCCAGCAGGGGATGTGGCCAGTGGTGTGGAAACCTCCAGAGGTTTGGGAACAGTCAACACAGAAGAAATTCTTCCCTGGTGCAGCCTGTTTCTCTCTGTGGTGGAAATCTGTAACATGAAAACATACTTACAATATAAGTGAAGAGACATGTAACCAACACTTTGAAGCTACATGCCATCAGCAGCTCACTTTACTTCTGACAAGAAGCCACATTTCCAGATTTTCCATCTGTAAAACCACTTTGACTTTACTTATTTTTTTGTTTTGTTTTGTTTTGTTTTTTTTGCAGAACAGTGAGCCTCGAAGCAGATCGCAGAACAGCCCAAATTATTCGAAGAGATTAAAAAAACGGAGTGCTGCAGCAGCTCTCCTCAGACTGGATGCGGCGGCTCCTCATATCGGGGCTCTCCGTTTACATTATTCATACGGAGGAGGGTGTGACTTGTTGGCTCTTTTTTCCGCCTGTATAAAACGAGAAGTTCGCGTAAAAGAAAATACAGATGGAGAAGGCCAGCCGGCTCGCTGTGTCACAGAGAGTCCCCTTAAGCCTACGTGACAGCTCGCATACTGTCCCTTTGTGACCAGCTTACCCGGCACAATGCCCGCTCTCTGTGTGCTTTGTCTGGCCGCCGCGCTGGCTGCGCTCGCCCGGCTCGCCGGCTCGGTGGGGCCGGTGGTCCGCTGCGAGCCGTGCGACGCCGCGGCGCTGCTGCCGTGCAAGCAGCTGCCCAAGGACTGCGCGGAGCGGGTGAGGGAGCCCGGCTGCGGCTGCTGCCTGACGTGCGCCCTCGCTGAGGGGCAGGCGTGTGGAGTGTACACGGCGCGCTGCGGCTCCGGCTTGACCTGCCAGCACCGGGCCGGGGAGAGCCGGCCGCTGCAGGCTCTGCTGGAGGGACGCGGGCTGTGCTCCAGCGCCGCGTCCAGAAAGCTCAACAGCATCCTCATACCGGCGCAAAAGCAAGGTGAGACGCTTTTTCGTGGGTTGATAGATACCGCGTTGGTACATGTGTGCATTTGTGTGTGTATGTGTGCGAGTGTGTGTTGTTCTTGGGTGGCTCTGACAGGCGTGAGCGGGTCTGCAAACAGCGATTCAGTGGCCTGCATCGACAGTGGATGGGAAGAAGATGCTTAAACGGAGCAAAAGGAGCAAAGAGACCTGCACAAAATGCGCTCTCAGGGATGTTTTTGCAGCCCGCCACAACGTAAAAACACCCTCTCCAGGGTGTTAGAGAGGAGGTCTGACATTGCGCAGTGATGTGTTCGCGTTGGTTAAACAAATCCCAGAGGCTCCTGAAAGTTTGAGTGGATACCATCAGCCTAGGGTTGGAGGACTACGCAGCAATTAATCGTTGCTTTCCCGGCAGGTGGCCACTTTTTCCATGCGCGCACAGCCATGAGCCATTCGTGCGTAAAATGTGCAATGGGGTCTATGAAATCCGCAGACTGTCGTTCGGGGTGTGCAGATTGTTTGTTTTAAGAAAAGGACAACACTGGTTCTCCCCATCACACACACACACACACACGCATGCGCGCGTGCACACACAGGCTGGCTCACTCAAACCAATAGTTAAGGAATGCCACATACATACTGTAAGTATACAGTATTTAGCTGAGGCTGAGCACAGACCATGTCCTTGTCTTCTGTAATGTCCTCATTTTCCAACAGCTTTCAAGTAAAGCTCGTGGATTTTTGTACACAGCATGAAAATATGTGCTGCTGCTTTCCTGGTCCAAAATGTGGGCCAACACATCTCGGGGGTATGGCAAGGGAGGGAGCTGGGGAGGGGGGGTAATTTCTCTGAGCTCTGTATGAGCAGCCAACATATTCATGCAGACACAAGTCATTGTTAGTGATCATCACTGGGTCCAAACTGCATGTGTCCTCACTGCACAAGTATCACTGCTCATGTTGAGGGACCTTATATCTGCATGCATGCTGTTTTGCGTGAATGGATGCATGCTGCTCACATTGGTGAAATGGCACACATGCCACCTCCATGTGAATACACACTGTTGTGTGTTTAGGCAGTGCTGACGTCAGGCCTCCAGGAGCCTCTGTGTGTGTTTTCTTCTTCCTGGTTATTTGGTTTGGCCACAGCAATGTGTGGTGTGCAAAGACTCAGCAGTCACATTGTCGTACACACACACACACTCACATACAAACTTTTGCATCCGCGAGCATACACATACACACACACACACACACACACACTCTCAAAGACCATCGGCAACTTGCCCAAACTATTCTCCTCAAATTACTTTTTACTTCCTGTCACTTATACTGCATATTTCTCTTTCTCTCTGTCTGCCTCATTTTCCATCTGTCCATCACTATTTGCAGCCATTGATTTAAGGCAGGATGACATTATGGTTTAAGTTGTGTAAGACTTCTTAGGCTTGCATAGCAGAACAAAATGAATGGCAGCAGTGGGACAAGTATCAGTGCATGGTCATTTTCTGTATCTCCAGGAAATGGGAAAAAAAAAGGTGGGAAATGATCCCATGCACCCCTGCTGGTCAGAGCGTGTAAGTTCAGCCCAGTGGTCTCCACCAACATCAGTCCCCATCTCCAGAGCAGCCTCTCCTCCCAGACATTAACAAGCTCTCCTCACCGCAGTTTGTGCTGTTTACCCCTGTGCCATTATACAAACAAATTGCGTAATGTGTTTATCTAAAACGCCCCAGACTTCCTAGAAAGGTTATATAAAAGTTTATATTGACAATAAAATTAATGCCTGCAGGAATCTTATAAAGGGCTCAATATTTTTGTCCTTGGTTATGGACATTTGTGGACATTTTATACAGAGTTCAAGAAAACTTTGCAGAGGCTGCATCAGGTTAAAGAGCATCTGCTACCCTGGGACTCAGTTTCGTTCCCGCTCATGCCGTAGTTGACATCCGTGTTGTTATTCTAAGTTCTGGAGAGCCGAGCAGACTTGTGGAGCCCCGCCACGTCACTAATTGATCAGGTGGTCACAGAGAAAGGGTGGGCAGCCAGCCTGCCTGCCCACACGAGCTACACCCCTACATGCCCGCCCGCCGCCCTCACCGCAGCGCTCGAACACAAAATCTGCTTTGAGTTAACGGTTTAAAACTGTGTTTGGGTGTGTGTGAGCCACTGCATGTGTGTTCCCACTGTCCCTCTGCCTCTTCAGGATGCTCAGTTAGCTCCTCTGTGGCCTGTGACTGTGGCCTTGTGGTGGTGCCGCCGACCAGGTAGCACATGGCGAGTAGTTTAGTCCTGTCCTGTATTGTAGGAGCGTTTGGAGCCCCCCTTCCTCTCAGTCTGATGGTCGCCACTCTGTCTTTAACAATTTAACAGGAATCTTTGCCAGCACCACGGGGCTATTAATACATCTGCTCCCTCATCTCCCACTTTACCTCTTACTGCACTAACCTCCTCCTCTTTTAGCCCCAATCCCCTATTCCCCACCCAGCACATATAAACACATACACAACATTTTCTTCATCACAGCGTCCTTAAAAAGTCTTGTTTACACTCAGTTCCTTTCTGTGGCTCTATCTCTTGGTCTGCATGCTATGGAAATTTGTGGATATGAAATCGTCATGTTTCTGTTTATTACTTGGCTCCATCGCTGGCTCCAAACAGCCCACAAGGCAATGAGCTAACTTTATTTTGTCTCTTTTAAACAGGCCTCTGTTAGAGAGTCAGAAAGTCTCTGTTGGATTAGGAGATGCAGGCTGTCTGTATTTTCTATTTCACAGTGTTTTATCAGAATAGTAAAAAAAAAAGCAACTCTGCAATATAGTAAGAGGAATATTAAAAGGCAAAATTAATGATGATGCAAACAATAAAATGCATTTTAAAGCTTTACTTGATCTAATCCATCTTTATAATAAGAAAATGCACACAGGATCGGGTCTAAGCATAAAAACCTGTTAAACTTGTCAAACTTGGACTAGAATAACACATAGACTCCAGAGGTGCTTTAAAAACAGTTTCATGCTTGTAAAATCTTTATTCTGTTTGTGAAAACAGAGAAAAGGTGATTTCCCAGTGTTGTCTTATTTCAGATCACACTAGTCACCGTGACAGAGTTTAAGCAGTCTGTGGTGTCTAATCCAGTCCAGAGTTGAAAACTGTTATACTAGTTTTTTATGTAGATGTGGTCTTAAATGTATGAAACATTTGAAAAGTGATGATTCGCCTTTACACACACAGATACAAATCAGGTACAAGAGGGCTGCAACAACGTGACCTCAACGATGACGGCGTTGCCCGGCGGGACGACCGTGAAGGGCGGACACAGCCGTGGGTCGATGGACACCAGACCTCCACCGCACAACAAACTGATCCAGAAAGATCAGAACAAGAAGACACAGAGCTACAAGGTGGAGTCCGTGTCCGTAGGAGCCAACATGGACATACACAACTTCTCCCTGGAGAACAAGAGGGAGCCAGAATATGTAAGTCCCACCCAGAGCTGCTGACATTTGTGGTCACAAGTGTTGCGTTTAAGAGGAAAAACAGTAATGGCAGATGTTCACAAAGACTGTTGTTGACCTGCTGTGACTACAGATGAAAATGAGCTTCAAGCACCTTCAGTAACATTTATCTTTAATATTTTCTAAATAAAACAAATTACTTTTCCATGAAAATGCTTGGTTGATGAATGTTGTGAAGAAAAGTTAAGCTAGTTATATTGCTTCTCCAGCTACTGTATGTTTTCTTCACAATATTTACCAGTGAAAAAATGTAAACTTGTTGGCCTTGTGAAAATGGAAATCATGAACACACAAAAGAAAAAGAGGATGGATGGTTACTCTTTTGTACGCAGAGAAATGTAAATGAATAGTTTGCTGTTCGCAAATTGAAGTTTTTTGCTAGCTTGTTAATGCTAGAGCTACCTTGTATTTTGTTCACAATATTTACATGCCAGTACTTCAAAATGTTCAAATTAAAATATGAAATATATAAAGACGGCTATCAACAACAAAAATATGAATATCACACACTTTTTGGCATTCAGCGACTAAAGACCATCAGGTTGTTTTGTTGGTTGCTAACTAGTTAGCTAGCTAGCTAGCGAGCAATGACTGATGGGTTGCAATGTTCAGACGAACCCACATGATATTAGAAGTTTTATAACCTATGAAAAAAGTTTCACAGTGAGTCTTTGAAAACTGCAAAACAGCTACTTTACTTGCTTGTTTAATTACTGACCAATTACTGATCAATCTCCTTCGTGCAGTGTCTCCTGTACAGTACAGAATGCGTTCAGCTTGTCATATTTACATCTTATAAATCTACGAAGGTTTGAACTGTGAGAGAGAAAGAGAGAAATGCGAGAAAATATTAATGCATGTCTGAGAAAAGTGTATAAAGTGTGTGGCGAGGGGTTTTACAGCCTTAAAACATTTAATAATTGTAAAAAATCGTACTTCACAGATTTCAACTATTGTGGGCTATTTTTGGAATGTAACCCCACGATAAACAAGAACACTGAGTAACACTGAGGCGGCAGTAGCTCAGTCTGCAGGGACTTGGCTTGGGAATCGTAGTCTTGGTCGGCGGCTCAAGTCCCCTGGGGACCAGTCTACATGGAGGTGGACTGGTAGCTGGAGAGCTGCCAGTTCACCTCCTGGGCCTCACACGAGGTGCCCTTGAGCAAGGCACCAAACCCCAAAACTGCTCGGGGCGCCTCACGAGGGGCAGCCCCCTCACTCTGGCATCTCTCCGCCAGCTTGCATGTGCATGTGTGTGCATTTCTAATATGTATGTGTATACGTAAACAATGTAAAGAAAAAAAAAAAAACAGAGAGTAAATGTAAATTTCTCCGTTTCACCCAGCCATACAATTGACATAATCACAATATGACATGAAGAGACAGAAGTCTTTTTTGGGTATTTGGGTTGTTCTTTTTGTTTCGTTGGTGGGGTGGCCTCCATTACAATGTCAGACAGGAAGTCAGGGAGGAGAGTCATGTTGAGAGGGATGTTGTGGTTTGTGGTCACCACCTTAACTTCACGGCCACCAGGGTGAATCAGATGCAGCTTTTTGTATTTAAACCTAATACTCCACCTACTGATTAGCACGTGGAAAACTCATCAGTGAAATAATCTGCTGAGGTAATTTGCTTGAATTAAACCTTGCAGACTCCTGGCTCCTCTCTGTTAGTACATGGATGGCCACCCCAGCTGATACAGTCAGGCAACAATGTATATCACTGTCAACCTGTGGTAGGTGGTATACATGTGCAGCCTCATGCACGTGCAGGAAAGGTACACGAGACAAACATTAGGGAAAAAACATCGATCCACAGAGCAGTTTGTGGTCAAACAGTCCATCGGGTACCTTTAAATTTCCTACTGTCATTTAAACAACGTAATTTTTGGTTATGTACTATCAAACATTTTGTAAGAGAGGGTACCATTTTCTGGCAACATCTAATGTTGGGCTGCTCTTCAATCTGGAGCTAACAGTGCAAAGCCTATGTTTTTTTTTTGTCATCAAAGTTCTTGTCAAAACCTCAACTTTTCTAAAAATACCAAACTTATTTTTGAGGATTTTTACATAAAAAGAAGTACCACACATTAAGATGATTTCATTTTGATATAAATATAAATAAATAAATTTATAATTTGTCTCTCCAAAGTATCACAGAGCTTAAAGGATAAAAAAAAGTTTTATATGGTGTGGGGAAGCAATTATTCTATCTTTGAAACCACTTTGGAGGATCTTAATGAGACACTTTGATAATGTTCAGCTTAGACTTGGGCAACAATGTGAATACTCCCCATGTTTTTCATGTCTGTGATTGTATCAGGATGAGTGTGTAATACTGGTGTTGGGGTGTGCTTGTCATGTCGCTAGGGGCCGTGCCGGCGGGAGATGGAGAGCATCCTGAGCTATTATAAAACCAGCAACGTGCTCAACCCGAGACGTTTCCGCATACCCAACTGCGACCGAAAGGGCTTCTACAAGAAAAAACAGGTGAATGGCTCTCCCTGCTGTTTCATCACTCTTTTTCTTTCACACCGTCTCACACACGCACTCACGCTTAAAACACACACACTTGCGGACATGCAAATAGACCCACCGCATGCCTGAACACTTCCAAAGAATCCTCACCGACTCATCCCACCCACCCACACATGCACAATCCCCTTTTTTTTGCAGCTCAGGTTGCCTTGACAGCCACATCAACACTATATTATCAGAATGGCTAATAACCATGTATTACTCGGGTAAATGCACTGCAGCCGTCTGACTCATGCCTCACAGGAAATGAAGTCGGTCAGGTGTGTTTGTGGGTGTGTGGTGTGGGAGAGTGTGGGGGGTAGGGATGTAAGAATGTGGTCTGAGAGTGTGTGTGGCACAGTAGATGTGGCGGCAGGGGAGTGTATGTATGGCGCTTGTTTGATGACGGTAGTTTTGGTGAGGGTGTGTAGGTGTGGGGTGCTGTTGGTGAGGTAAAAAAAACAAACAGGCTGTCACTGGTTTAGTTTTTCTTGTTCGTGGTATAGTAGACTTGGGCCACCCATGGCCTGCTCATTTGTAAGACGGGGGGAAAAAAATAGGAGGCTAAAATTCATTGCAGTAGTTTAGTGGGTGAAGTGCTGACCTGAGGGGAGGAGGTGTGAGGGCGGTGGAAGGTGGCAGATGGATGGGAGCAGCGATGGGGGCACTGCTGAGAAGTACAGTGTGTCAAATAATACCACCATCCAATTTCCTGAGGTTGGGAGCCTTATCGGAGGGATTCTACAAAGCTCGAGCCCGTTCTGAGAAATGAATGAGTCACCAAAAAACCCCCCAGAAACACCATGAGTCAGAGACCGTCTTGAACCATAACAGACACACGCGCACACACAGAATAAAATCAGCCTCTCAGATTCTTACCTCATTCTTTCCCCAAAGTCTCCAAAGTGTGGTTTCATTGTTACTTTTGTTAAAATCAGACTCTTCCTTCGTCTTTTCTTGGATTCCATCAACAAATATCTACCAGGAAAGTGTCAGTCCTAGTCTGTATGTGTGTATTTGTGTGTGTGTGTTTAAATGTATGTGTGTACAGCAGTGTGCCAGCCCTTGTCGCCCTTTTCTCAGAGAACGGTGGGGTGCAGGGTGTTGTGTTAAATCCATCCGAGGGGATGTGCCTTCACGGTGTGTTGCAGAGATTTATGACCGGAAACACAGCGAAGAGGAGACCGTGTGAACTGTCTAGGGTGACAATACTGTGAAAAGATGGGAGCTTGGGTGGGGGGGTGGGGGGTTTTGGAGTGAGGGATGAGGGGGTGGAGGGGTGAAGGACTGAGCAAAGTAAAAAGGGGCACAATCTATGTCAGTATCTTAAAGTGATAAATCTCTTAAGATCAAATATTGAGGAACTGCCATAAGGTGGCAAACAGGTGGTTTCATGTTTTGTCTGGATCTTTTCCACTAAATAGTACCAGGAATCAACTTGGCTTTAGAACTGAAGAGTTCCAGGAATGAGGGTCAACAGGAACTAGAATAAGAAATATAAGAAATAAGAAGTAGTCCCTTTTGTGAGGTCCTGTTTGTGTTTTCAGTCGCCAATAGTTCCAAAGAACTTTGAGGATTAGGCAAATTACAGCAATAAGGGATCAGATAACAGACGACATTATGTGAGACCAAGAGTTCCTTTAATATGGTTCTGTTTAGGTTTCTGAAGAACCACAATGATTAAGCAGTAGATTGATCACAAATTAAAAATCGACGGGTTTGTTTGAGAGGTAAATGCTCCATTCAGTGGGTTCTTCTTTGTGTTTTTCGCTCTGATGCAAAACTAAGATGTTTGTATTTAGGAGAAGTGCAGTGGTGGGATGTTAGAAATGCCAGAAAGACAAGATGCTGGTTAGAGGAAGTAGAGAAAGAAAATTCCTAGAAAAATGTCTACTTTTCTGGAAAAGTCCTTGCCATTGAAGAGAGCTAATAGAGAACAGAAACTGTGCTCAGTTTAGTCAGTCAGTTAGGGCTGTGAGATACGAGGATATATGTCGTGTGAAGAAAGAAAAACATTGATTGTGTCGTATTATCATTTAATCCCACTCTGTATGCGATTATTTGGATGATGCTCCACTGTCTCCTGCACAGATGTTAGGCAGAGAAATTGCATGAAGGCAACACAAACAAACATGGAGGAGCTTAAATGTGACACAGAGCAGGTAAACAGGAGAAGAACTCCAACCAGTCGAGACAAAAGAAGGAGCTGCAACCTGAAGGGGGTGCTACTTCTGATACATGTGGTTTGGATATGAAAAGTCTGACCAGAAAACTATGAGCATGCACTGAGTAGCATACAGTAAAAATATTTCACCTTAGTAGTTGGTAGCATTACAGTCTATTAAATGATTTTTTTTCTTTAACTAGCTAATATTAACTAGAGTGGTCAATAATATCAGGATAGGAGATTTTGGTCATATATTTGTTGCAGTGGATTCCAATGTTGACAGACTTTCACAGCCAACAAAACGGACCAGAATGCATCATGTACAATTTGCTTCCTCACTGTCTACTACACATATTATGTTCAATATGGTACAAACAGTAATGGTCCAAATGCCAAAAGATGGCTGCACATACCGCTGTCAAGAGTAGCTCTACATTCAGCTCTTGTGACTCTGTTGGGCTGTTAAGTTGGAAAATGTGCAAGCTTCTATTCATCCATATTTATATTTACTTTATTTATAACTATTTAAACTTGAAAAGGATCAAGTCTAAAGGAAGAAGTGTTTGTTTATGTGCTTTTCAGAACAGTCTTGTTTAAATTCAAGGTGAGAAGAGAGAAACGACAAGTGAGAATAAAATGTTAAACGTTGCATACTTTTTCAGCTCCACACTATGCAAACTTACAGAGATTGTTTGACATTTACCAGCCTAAATACTAAAATTAATTCAACCCAAAACAGTGTCAGGTCTTTGAACAACTCTTTTCTTAAGTCTACCATGGATGAGTTTTTAGTACTAGAAACATCCATTTGGGTGTAAGTATTAAGGGTCAACTGTCACGAGGAAAAAGTCATAAGCATGTATGTGTGTGGTTTGCAGTGTGTATGTTACTGGTAATATGAGTGACCCAGCGCTGTAGGAGAAGCCTGAGCAGTGTTAGCCCTACCTCGGCTACAGAGAAACCTATTTTTAGGAGCTGTTATATGAATTGGCCCAGTATCCCGGTTCAGGCCATGCATGCCCAACACTGACCCACTCATTACACCCCTCAAAGTCTCACACTCTCTCTCACTCTCATTTTCAGCCTTGCTCTCTCTCTCTTATTCATTATTTCACCCACCCATCATTATCCCCATTGTGCCCTGCCTACAGTCGTCCACCCATCTTTTGTTCTGCCTGCCCGCTCCATCATTCTGTCCATCCTGCCCTTCCGCCCACCTGGCTTTTCCTTCCTTGTTTGGCCAGGAATCACCCCGCAGAGGGTTGTGAATGGGACGACAGTCTCTGCATCTCTCTGTGTACTCTTTCAGAGTTTAGTGTGTGTGTTGAGAGGAAGAGGAGGAGGAGGAGGAAGAGGCAGTGGGTTAAGGATGTGAGCCAGGTGCCTGCGTACCCTTATCCCTCCTCCCTCACTGGGTCCTGACAGTGCCAGTGCCCATAAGGGCTGACTTATTGAGCGTGACTCAGAAGGATCTGTGGAAACGTACACACTGACCACAATGGCTTTATAATAACTGGCCAACCTTCGGGGACCCAGACAGCTATTTTCACTCTGTCTCTCTCCCTCGTTCTGTTCCCTCCCTGGATTTCTAATCCACCTCGCTTTCCCTCATGCTGGGGGATATGGAGTCATTTTCTTGCCATTACAGTTGCATAATATGTAGAGCAGAGTAATAATACCAGCGTCAATATAATACCTGAGTTTTGGTGATAATAACAAAACATCGCTGTACAATGTCGTAACACAAGCAACTGTGCAAGGACTTAAAAGTAAGTTATAATTAAAATCAGGACATATCTTAATATAGAATAAGTTACAGGGAATCTAACCAAGCCAAAAGCCAACTTTTGTGTGATGCTTGATTTTACAGACATATTTCATAAATTTGTAAATTCAGAAAGTATTCAGACGTAATACATCATCATATGTTTGAGGCTTTAGCTAATGATCATTTTTATTTTTCATTAATCTGTGAATTTTCCACTCTCACAAATCGTTTGACCCCAGATCATACACTCCATGCCCATGTCACTGCAAGGCATTAATGTACATTTCATTACTCAAGGGTCCATGCTCCATGTACCAACTGTGTGATGACAAACACGTGTGAGCACATGGGTGTATGCAGTCGCCCAGCATAGTATAAAAGTAGTCACATGTGCATCTGTTTTGGATATATATGTGACTGTGTGTGGCCCTACAGTCTCAGAAATGTCAAATAAAATGCCTGTTCCTAAAATGATGTCTTCAGTTCTTTTTTGCTGACCAAAAAGGTGCATGAAACAGAGCAAAACAGCCCACATTACAGTGAAGAAGAATTTCAACCATGTAAATATTTGGAGGTTTTAGAAATGAGGTGGTAGTTGGATTTGTCATTAATTAGTTTTCTGTTAATATTGAATTTAGAACATGTCCTATTTAAAAAGCGTCCTTTTCTTTCCTTCATGTCATATCTCCCTATCCAAAGTATTTCAACTCCTGTGACTCCATTCTTCTAAAACAAATGCAAAGTATCCTTGACTTTTTTAGAAAAAAAGCAATATCCTGCAGCTTCCCCCAATGCACTTGCAAACACATGCAGATGCACCCTCTTTTACACAAATATATATATGTGTGCCCCTATACACAAACACACACACACACACACACACACACACACACACTGCATTTTATGAGCTTGTGTTTATCCTGTGGTCAGACCAGGCTCTTTTTAATGTCCGTGAAGCCCAGCGGCGCTGCTATTAGCTATAAAGACCGACATCACAAGAGCATGCATTCATACACACAACACACACACATACACACCCAATAAAGGTAGCTTTATGAATGTGCTTTTTTAGCGATGACCATGTGGACCACGCAGCAGCAGTTTCAGGGCTGAGAATATGGGGCACGAGGTCTGAGCTGACCTCTGAGCTGAGGTTCAGGCTCTATAGTTCAAGTTATTTCGATCAGTGAGCACCTTTAAGGAATATACCTCCAAAGCTCTGGGTTTTGAGAATCAGCCGTTCGCTGAAGTGTGGTTAAAAGGTTTGGAACACCAACTAAACAACCAAGTTTAATTGAAAAAAGCATCAAAATGTGCACAGACACTTTTAAAATTAGTAATGTAATTCTCTTTTCTGCCATTCATTTGAATGCTTATATTTCAATAGAGCCTGATCAATAAACTGGCTATAGACTGTATGGTGCCATGACATTTTTTGTTGAGACAACTGATATGTTTATTTTTATTTAATTATCCCAGTCATTACATATTCTAGAGACATATTCTAGAGACCATTTTCAGAGTAAAATATGTGTTTATGAAAGTCTTAAATATGTAAGGCTCTATTTCCAAATATTTAAATTCTCACCAAAATAAGTCTGACACAGTTTCTCTGCTTACATCTGTCAATTGTGAGTGTGTATGCTCACACTGGTCATGAGTAACACACAGCTAACCATGCAAGGGACAAAATATGATTTAGTGTGGTTTAGTATACAGCTTCCATCTGTAACTAGCACAGTTACATGTGTTGCTCAGTTTTATTAAAGAACACAGCTAGCTGCTAGCAACAAATGGACACTGCTTCTGCAACAGAATGAATGTTTGGGACACCATGACTAAACATGAATGAAAGTTTCTATTCAAGTTTTTATTCTTTTGTTTTTGGATCACTGTTGGAATTCAATATGGCGGCCATGAATAAAATCTTGCTACAAAGTTATCAGAGCCCCATTTCAAGGCTACACATGGTAAATGTTTACTAAAAAATAGCAGGAGTTTTACTTATGAGCTATTTGGAGTAATTATATCTAAATTTGATTTAGATTTTGACATCTAGTCCTCAGCAGATGTCTGGCTGTCCCCAGCACAGTGTATTTGCGTGTGTTTGTGGAGATCGAAGCAGTAAAGAAAGGACTGCTTGAGATGACTGCTAATAGTTCACAGATGAAAGAGAGACTGAGCGGAAATTCAAAGGTAGCCAAGCAACAGGGGAATGCTCACATGCACATTTTGCTGTTCCTCTGCTTTCCGCCTCGCTTTTGGCTTTTCAGCTCTACCGTACACGCACACACATTCTCACACACGCCAGGCACATACAGGACTCCATCATCATTAACCAGAGCAGAGGAACACAATGTTAAGCTCCTCTCCGCAGTCTCGTCCACTGGGTCAGGGCTAAAATAGAAGCTGGCAGCAGACTCAGACGATGGCACCGTGAGGGGGATTGGAGGGAGGAGAAGAGAGAGACAGGGAAGAGAGTGAGACAGAAGAGGAGGAGGAGGAGGAGGAAGAGAGGTAGGTAGGGAGGAGGAAAACTGAGTTTGCCGAAAAGAATCCCTCGATGATGTTAGTGTGTGAGAATGGGGCGTGTTGCGCTGAGTACTCGCCCCCAGACTGCTGCAGTAGTTGTTGGTATTTTAATGAGCCTCTGTGTCTATAAAGCTGCCTTTGATCATGCACTCAGGCTTCACGTGGATGTTGACGACGCCGGAAACAGACACCTGGTCACACTCTAAAGCCTGTCTGTCTGTCTGCCTCGGTGTCTGTCTGCCTACAGTGCAGCCTGTAAGTATTAGAGGAGCATCTGCACTCCTGGGCACTGGAATTTAAATCAAACAATGACTTAGAAATTAAAGTGCTGATTTCCAGCTTTAATTTGCAGTGTTTTACATCCACATCTGATAAGCTGTGTAGAAATTATAGCCCTTTTTATGCAGTCATCTGAGGGTAAAAAGTACTAGGAATCCTGCACTGCTCACTCAGGATGTGGAAGTTTTTATGTCGTAACAGTAACTTATGTCATCTGATTGTGCCATGCATCTAGATAAAGCAACTAAAACTAGTAGTGTTCATACTTAAACATTACTAAAAAAGTTTTCCAGCAGAGTCAGATGAAGTTACACACACTGAAAAGTCGTCGCTCTGTCGTTTATCAAGAAGGTAGGCTGTTTCCCCTCGCTTCAAGTCTTTATGCTAAGATAGTGTCCCAGCTACATATTCAAACATACATCCTTAACACACAGACATGAGAGTGGTATCAGTCCTCTTATGTAAGTCTTAAGGAAAACAGACCAACAAAAGAAAACACATGTTGACCGTTGGTGTTTATGGGAGGAAGTCTGGGTGACCCAAAGCGAACAATTCAATAGTGGAGACTGCAATTTGTGTACCAACACACACAGCTGATACAAGATGCTCGTCAAGGCACCCTGAAGCAACAACTCCTAAAAAAAATAGCACTTTTTCTGATTTTCTTCTCAGCCCAGTATATCCCGGCTGGGTAGTCTACCCAGCAAACACTGGTGTTAAATCTTTTAAAAGTCATTATGTGCACAGTTACAAGAGGTTGCCTGTTGCCTTTTTATATATAGTTCTATTAGCAAGAAACTTAACAAAGGTAATCTAAACCAGTGTTGTTTGCAAAAGGTCATCTTGTTGTAGGTATGAACAAAGGACCATATAGTCCAGTGTGTTTGCGGATTTTCTTTCCTTACCTGCAAATCATATTTTTTCTATATTTCTGGATGATTCCATCCTGGGTTGATGGGAAGGGTTGTGATTTTTCTAAGCCAGAGTTTAGCCTGGGCCAACTAATTGTGTCATCTCATGCCTACCCCAAATGGTGCTCATAAAGTTGCCACTCTACAAAGCCCGGCCCCCTGTGGGACATCTGATATTTCTGCCTCTGTGTGTGTGTGTGTGTGTGTGTGTGTGTGCGTGCGTGTGTAAGCAGGTGGGGGGCATGTATCCGTACAGTACATACAACTCTTGTTTGTGCGTGCCTTCATGTTTGCTGATGTGTGTTTATGTGAACACAGGCGTGTGTGCTCGTGCGTGCGCATGCCATAATCAGCTCCAGATGATTTTGAGCGTCTGCCAGCTTCCCAGAATAGCAGTGCTGGTTTCCTTGCAGCCCTCCAACTGGCCTTGGCAAATATTTTAGCAACTCCATGTTTACCTTCACACTCCTTCACTCTTGCTCACTCAGTGCGTTCCTCATTCCCTCTCTATCGAAAATAGTCTACTTTTTCATCGTTTAGCCCCCCCTGGTCAGGGCACATGAGCCTGATAAATAAACTCCTATAAAGCTCTCAGAAGAGACAAACTCAGCAGAATGCTGGTTGCACGTGGATGCCTCCTGTCCTGATCTCGATACATTTATTATTGTCTTTCACAAGACATGCAGCTGCATTGGCTGCAGTGTTTATCTCTGATTTTCTTCACATAAAAACTCTGTGACAGTTCCAGACAGCAGGGCATTCCTCCAATGATCGATGAGCTGTTTGCCTTATTAGAGTTCTGCTGAGGCATGACTTGGCCTCATTACAAGAATCCAAAATGTAAAACCCAACAGAGAGACTCCTATTATGATGCACGCATGCACATTGAAGGTGGTGTTGATAAAACTGTGTCAGGATAATTCCTCACCTTGGAAACGCTAATCTGTTTTCACAATGTGTCTCAAAGTGATAAGTCCCCCTGCTATTTTCCAGTCTTTCCCTCTGATGGAGTTCAGAGCTGGCTGACTGATGTTGGTCCATGTCCTGCTGGTGCCACCTGTCTGTGCAATCCTTCTTGTTGAAGGCTGCACACGTTAATCTTCGCATAGTGTTTCGTAAAAAGCAAACAAGCAGCATACTCATGTTTCTTTCTCTGCCACTCTTTGCAGTGCCGTCCATCCAAAGGCAGAAGGCGGGGCTACTGCTGGTGCGTGGACAAATACGGGCAGCCTCTGCCCGGCTACGTCGCCGGGGAGCGGAGCGAGACGCAGTGCTACAACCTGGAAAGCAAATGAGAGGACAGAGGGACGACAAGTGGATGGAGAGAGGAAGATGGAGAATGGGGGAGGGGGGGCGCAGAGAAAAAGAAAGAGAGCCTACTTTTCTCTTGCATGTAGTTTAACATTTGAAGGGGCTCTAGACCTTTGATTTCAGGTCTCATTTCTGCCAGAGAGTTAGGGAGACAACAAGGGCGAGGGGAGGGGAGGGGGAAGGGGTGGAGCACAACCTCGGCGACCGGCCAAGCCTCCTGTCCATCACAGCTATCTGTCCTATGCTTAGGGAACCTCTATCCTTTCTTTAAAACAAAAAAACAATTAAGCTGAAAGCTGACAGAGAGGGGGAAGAAAGAGAGAATCCTACCATCTGCACTATTCTTGTAGAGAGAGGAAGAAGGGACGTTTCCACTCACTTTAAAGAGGACTTGTTTGTGACTGTGACCCGAAAAACCGCACCACCACCGCTTCTATTGTATGTGTCTGTCTGTGAGTGTGTAACCGCAAGTCTGTGTGTGTGTGTGTGTGTGTGTATATGTGCGTCTTAATGTGTGAGCACCTGCATAACATACGTGTGCACAGCTGCATGTCTGTGCAAGATGGCATGCGAGTGTGCGCTTTCCCAAAAATGTTTGTGTAAATACTGTATGTCACTAAACTCAGTTTAGAGATCCCCAGCCCCCGCACCATTAAACAATGCAGAAAAAAACTCTCTCTGGCTCAGGGTCCATTTTGAAGTGAAGGATTATGGGATGGCAGGGCTTTGACTTGTTACCCAGCGCAGTCACTGAGGACCCTCCTCGCTGCCTCTGGCTTGTCCCTCGCCCTGCTATCGGGAAGGGTATGGGGGCTAACCATGCACATACAGTGCCTTAAAACACACTTCTCTGTCCTCCCGTCCACCCTCTGCGGCCCTAAAATAAATGAATACTTTGCTGAAAAGCTGTCTTTTGAGTATCAGAAATACACGACCCACAGGCTTGAAATGTGGCTCTGACAAATGTGTAGCTTCCACCTTCATGGAGGGCAGCTGTCATAGCTAGCCTGGATTCACAACAGCTGCAGTAGATTTGAAGGGTGCTCTTCCAGCATCATCCACTACTTCACTGTTCATAGATGAGGGATCCACAAGAATTATCTGTATCCCGTTACGAGTAAAAGTAAAAGTGTGATGTTGAATTTGTCTATATAACAGCAGAGAAGTGAAGTAAGATATAAAATGTGCCCAGATATTAGTCTGGTTTCAAACCTCTGAATTGCTGCCCGCATCAAATAGATTTCATGTTTACCTGGTTGGAAAAACTGCAGAAATCACAGCTTTGTAAGTTGGTATAAGACGTTCTGTTCCTGTGAAAATGGCCACAAAAGTAACGTGTGGATGATGTCGCCTGCACCTCCACGATTTAGACAAATAGCTCTTGGATCAGTGAAGTGAAAGCCAGTATACTCAAAAGACAGATTTTGGTGGAGCATTATTTTGAGCTTACATCCTACCCTGCAGTCTTAGTAATCAGTTCCTGTCCCCATCCATGCCCCTGTTCCACTATAGTTCTAACCTCCTGTCCTCGCCCCGTCCTCGTTCCTGTCTGTCATGCAGCTCCGGTGCTCTAGTCCCACTTGTCTTCACCCCCTGTCTAAAACTTGGTCTTTGTCGGTGTACCTGATTCCATCTCCAACCCGCTAACTCGAACTGTTATTCCCCTCTCCAGCACCCTGCCCACCTCCGGTCCTCTTCCTGTCAGTGGTGCAACCTGGTGTAGGCTTGTTTGAACTGGGTGAGCCCGGTGAGACCGGCTCGTCCTGCCACAGGTGCCAGCTGCCCCTATGCTTCAAGCCCAAGCACAAGCACTTAAAGCACTTTAGCTGCGCCGCTACTCGTCAATGCATGCAGTTAAAGACAATTGGACCTATCTGCATCTGCATACCTTTCCTTGGAGGTAATGTCAGATGAAACAGTGTGATACTGTAAGAAAACAATAATAATCCAGGGAGGAGAAAAAAGAGAAAGAAAGAAAAAACATGCAGCTACACCAGGACTTCTGACAGTAAACATAGCGAACACCCCTCAGAAATTTTCCATTCAATGCAACTACTTTCTTTTTTTGTTGTTGTTGTTTTTGTTTCTTTGAAAAATGCTTGTATGATCATATGCCAACAAATCTCCACAAGGTGGACACAGCACCAAATATGCATTCACACAAGTGGTAGGGGGTCTGAGGGAGGAGGCAGGGTCCTCCCCGAGGAGCTTCCTGCCCCGATGCTCTCCCGCATCCTGTGTAAAGACTTGAAAAGTGGAGAGAGTGCCGACAGAGAATGCTTGCCCAGTAGCTTGGTAGCATGAAATCGGCTGTAGACTTCCTTTAACAGACCGCAGCAACTTAACAACCAGCCTGTTGGTGCTATATCCCATCTATTCAAAGACTTGATGTACAGGGAGGAACATACATATGAATATGTTTAAGCTATTCCCTCCCTAATATTTGTAAGTGTGTCTTTTTATATATATTATTATTATTATTTCCTGGCCAGCTATGTGTCTGACTAGACATCATGTACAGTACTTAAAAATGAAAATTATTTATCTAAGAAAGAATTATAAGCTGATCCAAACTAGGTTTTCTTATGAACAATTCAGTGACTCACCGATTGCACAGCAAAGTCTATATGATTCAGTGTATTTTGGGGACTATAATCACTAATGAATGTTTTATTTTTTAATGAACCTTTTTTCCTTCTGTTGCTCAGCAGTGTCATATGTAAGCTCCACGCCCAGCAGGCAGTTTTCAGCCTTGGGCAAAATCTGTGGCAGTCAGTCACTCAGGTCTCTGTTCACCTTAGTTCACTGCCGGTGAGCCTCTCACCTCTCAGTAAGTCACTTCTCTCCATGCATACCCAGCCATCCCGCCTCAGTCTGTAAGTGCAGAGCCAGGGTCACACTCCTGTAACGTCTTTTTTTTTTCCCTGCTGGTCATGTTAAGAATCTCTCTGTTCACGGGTAAATGTATTTTTGTTTTTCATTTCAAGTTTATCCTTATCAAAGAGTTTTTTTCTGATTCAGACTTTTCATGATACTAAACTAGAAATCACGCCGCTATTATTTTCTCTGAGGAAAGGAAATGATTTTGATTCAAAACATAATTTGTATTTAATGTCTTTTTTTTAAATAAAAAGTGAACACATTTTAAAGTGTTTCTGTCTCTTCCATGACCGAGATTTTACATCACTGAGAAGGAACTGGATCATGTTGTCATCAGCAGCTAATAATGCGACCACGTGCTCAGAGTCATTTCTGCAGGCGATCTGCAGGATCCTGTTGAAGTCCTTGAATGTAATCAGGCTCCCCTCAGTCTTGGAATGTGTCAATAAGGATAAAGCAAAGGTTCAATTTGTAAAGAATAAAAATAAATCTGGTGGTGCCAGGCAGGCTGGCAGTGGGCACAAGAGGTTGAGGCGAATTCCTCTGCCCGACCAAGGCAAACAGAGAGGGTCAAAAGGCAGCGCAGAGCTGCATGTCCCCGCGAAGCGTCTAAAGTTAGACAAGGACCTCCACTTTAGATCAGCGTGATAACACTGCACACAAACACGCTGGATATAGAAAATGCGGTTCAGGAGAGCATCTACACGCAGACTTTCATAATCAGGTCCTGATGAAACTGTTATAAGTCTTATGTTTTGCCACCTATGGATGTTTGTGCTGAAAATAAACCTGTCTGAGGTGACAGAGAGGCCAGCAGGGCAAAGCTGAGGTTAATGTTTTTATTAAATATATCACCTTTTTTTTCTTACATTACATCTCAATTACAAAAGTGTACATACACACGAGTGAGCAGTTAGTCACTTTGGAATAGACTCACATAAACAATAATTCTCTCTCCAACAGCAGCATGTAGATAGAGCAGAGCCATCATGGTTTGCCGCAGGACTCGCTCTGTGTGGTCATGTGTTCTTGGTCAGAGAGAACAGCAACATACAAAGAAAAATAGCAAGTCTTCTTTTTGACAGATACATCAACACAACTGACAGCAGACACATAAATATTGGAGGTAGGTTAATGTAGAAATACCCGTCTGAGAGGCGACGCAGGGAGGCGCCGCCCGTCATGCTATCTGCAGCCCCATGGAACCATGGGAAATGTTTTCTGAGACTGTTTAAGGATTCCCGACTGAGAGTTTTGCATTCACTAACAAGAGCTGATCATGTGTCACACCAGAAAAAAAGACAATAAACTAATAAGAAGACATAACGATGGCAACAACATGAAAATGAACCATAAAAACAACATTTAGAAATATTTCTAAATGACATTTGGTCACTCAGTGCTTTTGTTCTTGCTTGGTTTGTCCCAAACCAAAACGTCCGGACAACTCCTTAAGGGTAGAGCGAGCTCAACTCAGCAGTGGAGTTACTCAGGGCCAAGATACATATATACACTTTATACACCCATAAAAATAATAATATAATAATAAAAATAAGGCAAACAATGATATAAATACATAATAATAATTACAAAAAACAAATCAAATGAAATAAAATGGAAATAAATAAGGCTGAAGAGTAGAAGTAAATGCATCAATATTAAAATCCTCTTTTCAGAAAAACAAAAATAGATTTTTTTTTTCTCTTTGGGACGGGTGTTTGAAGAGGAGGGAGGGGTTGGGGGGGGTTCAGGGTGGTTGGGACCCACAGTCCCACAATGACAGTGTACCTGAATTAAACACCACCATGGACAGGATCAATAAATAAACAGCTATCAAAAAAAGGAAAGATCAGTGGCTTGCTTCTTCTGTTCTGGCGAGTTCTGCATCAGTGGTTGACCTCTTTAAGGGCACTCGGCGTCGGGGGGCAGGTCGGTCGAGCCTAAGATCTTCTTGCCGTTCCAGGAGTTGACACACCAGCATCGACCCCTCTGTCCGTCCAGAGACGACTCACACTGCGGAGAGAGAGACAGCGACCCTTTTTTTAAAAACTGGACTGCTTTCATATTCCTCCCATATGTGACACACATGGCTCACACACACACAACCTGAGTGGGGTCCATCCTCAGAAGCAGCCCACACACACACACACTCGTACACACTCTGGACTGGAGACACTCACCTGTTTGGGTTTGTAGAGGCCGTGTTTGTCACAGTTGGGGAGGTAGAATCTGGTTAGTTTGTCCCCTAGTTTCTGCTGGGATTTGGCGATCTTGTCCAAGGCTCTCTGCAGCTCCACGTGACAGGGCCCCTGTGGAGAGGGCACAGGTGAGAGAGGGGTTAACAGAGCTCCAGACCTGCACTGCGCCAGCTCATGAGAAATAATGATCAACTGCTGCTTTATCATCAGCAAGCACGTGGGCTGACATCAAACTGCATATAAAACTTGTAATAACAAGCATCCCCATCCCCATGCCCTCCTCTCTCTCTCTCTCTCTCTCTCTCTCTCTCTCTCTCTCTCCAGCATCTCCGCAAACAGCACACGAGCACCCCCTTGTGGCGCACTGGTCCCCCCAAACCCCCCCAAAACCTCCCCAAAAAACTTTTAGTAACAAACTGCTGACAGACTGGACTGGCTCCACGCAGACGCGCAGGTGCAGGGCTCGGCTCTCACCTGTTCCACCAGTTTCTTGCGGATGGCGATGAGTTTGGCTTTCATGCTCTCCTGAGCGTCGGCGGCGGCCCGCGGGTCGAAGGGTTTACCGTGTCCGGGGAGGAAGAGGCTGGATCCGGGGTCCGACACGGCGGCTGTGTTCTCCATCTCAGCCTCGGGCTCTCCCTGATCTGCGGGGGGAGAGAGAGAGAGAGAGTGAGTGAGTGAGTGTGAAGCGGGGCTGACGGGAGGCAGCTGGCAGAGAGGGGGGTCAGTCAAGTGTCTGATGGGGGTGCAGGAGAGGGGTGTGTGTGTGTGTGGGGGGGGGTGCAGCAACGAGGATCCGCTGGACGTGGTGGAGCACAGATGTGTGAAGGTGCAGCTCACAGGCCTACCTTGTGACTGGAGCTCGGGGGTGGGCCGGGGCTCGGCGCTCTGCGTGCACACGGCCTGTCCCCGGGTGAGGGAGTGCAGCGGCCGGGGGTCGCCGGGTCTCGGGGTGCACCTCAGTCCGGAGCCGCACGGCGCCGTGTAGATCCCGCACAGCTCCCCGGCCGTCAGGGCGCAGGCGAGGCAGCATCCGCAGCCGGGCTCCCGCAGCACCTCGGCGCATCCGGGCGCCACCGCCGGACACTGGCTCAGCCGCTCCGGGCCGCACGGCGCGCAGCGGATCGGCTCCGGTCCCGCCACCGCGGAGCCCAGCGCGCCGGGCAGCAGCGCGGAGCACAGCGCCGCCACCACGACGTGCCTCACGTATAATCCACCCGTAGCCAGCATAGTGAATAAAGGCTGAGAAATGTGGAGCAAGGTAGAGAGGAGGATCAGAGGTAAGGAGAGCCGGACTCTTCTTGCTCAGTTGTGTCTTTCGTTTGATTTTGGGAAAATGTCTAAGTGTGCGTTGCGCGCAGCCGTATTTATAGCCGGGTCCTGTGTGACTGTTTGACGCATCGGCGTTATGAATGATTTCTGAAAAGAAGGTGTGATGATACGATGGGCTCTGATTGGCCCGCCCGTGTCCGGTCCGGCAGCTCATTTGAATACAACAATCACGTCAATATTTCTTTTGGAACAGGCAGTGCCTGCACGTATCGCCACGAGTGACGACACCACTGTTTGATGTTGCAATCACGGCCCCCCCGGGCCCCTGTTTCCTCTCACCCGGGTGCTACACTGAACTACTTCGCCCCCACGCCGGCAGCTCGCGCCCGGCCGGGAGTTCAGCTCCTCTGCTCCTGTTCTCAAAGTTGAAGGAGCTCTGGTGACTGATGGATCTCACTTTTATCTTTCTCCTGCTCGGAAACGAATGAGCTCCCTCGTCTTGTCTATTCATGAGGGTTTTTCCAGTAATTATCCACCCCAACTTCTTACACAACTTTTTTTTTTTTTTTTGGGGGGGGGGGGTAATGAGCGCACATTACGCGCCCACGCTGCGCGCGGAGGACGATGGGCTCTCATGTGACGTGAGAAAGCGTCCGTGCGGCAGCAAATCCAACTTTGAGGAACAGCATGTGAGGGTCACCGTTTACACCAGTGGCTGAAGGGGAGAGGGGGGGGGTGTCGGGATCTCCATGTCCCTCCCGCGCGCTCTGGAGCCGGATTTTGGGCCCGGGCCAGGAGAGGTCCAGTCATAATGACCCGCTTCCTGGGACAATAATAGAGCAGAGCTCTGCGCGGGGGCCGGCTGGCGCACATGGCCGCAGACACGTCCCTGCCTCGTCCCTGCTCTCCGGGGAGAGGGGGTCCGGTGGTCCCACGGTGCGCTGCATGCACGTGTTTGCAAGGTTTGGTGGGGACGTGATGCTGCTGCCTTCACTGGCACAAAGACTCACTGCTTCATCCTCCTCACCTCCACCCACCTACACTCGGCTGTTTTTAAACATTAATCAGCAAATTAACTCATTTGACCACCCCCGCCCCCACTCCACACATCGACCCCATCTGATGCAACGGGCTTCATTGTGGTACCCATGCAATTGCATTATGGGATTGCATCATCTGTCAACTGGTGTTAACAGTCAGTCTCACGTGACGGGCAGATTTGTATTCCTCAAAGCTGCGGGCTAAATAAAGCTTTTAGTGTAATCTGATGTGGCATGAGAGCGTTTTCTAGACACCCCCCCCCCACACACACACACACACCCAGGGCATGTTGGCAACTTTGTCAGGTGAATTCAGTCCAATTACAGGCCAACACACTGCAGGTTGTGCAGATTACCAACAGTGCTGCAGAGTAATGAAGTACATGCACTGTTTTTGAGTCCATCTGCCTCACACACCGCTGTGTCACCACTCAGAGGGAAATGATGCACTCCACATTGATCTGGCAGTCACTAGTTACTTTCTTTTTATAAAATATTTTACATTAATTCAGATGAGCTCATCTGGATACAGCACTGAAATGACAGTACGACGTTGCTGGTGATTCTGTCTGTGTCAGTGAGTCTTATTTTAAAAGCTCACTGTACATTTATTTAGTAAAACCTCCAATCAGCCAAACACTGAGGCTGCCAGATAAATCATCATACATCATTATTTGTTTGTGTGTCTGTGTGTGTGTTAATCTGAATCTGCAGAGTGACAGTGAAAGTGTACATATGCATACAATGGAAATGCTGGAGTAAAGTCAAAGTACCTTAAAATTACCCTTAAGTATAGTACTTTTATACATTTACTTACCTTAGTGCACTCTTACAAGAGTATGTTAATAGGTAAGGCATGTATGGAGATCAGGTTACATTACCAGGTCTGTAATCCTTTGTGTGTGTCTTTGTCTCTTTAATATCAAATAACTAACCATTCTTTTCACTTAAGTAGCTTGTGGATAAATCATAATCTTATCAGACTTTTACTGTGGTATCAGTCCATCAAATGGAAATACTTTGTGTCTTATTTGATACAGACTTCCCCCAAAACCCAGTTGTGATCTCCACTAAAACCCCCCCCCCCCAAAAAAAAAAAAAAGGAGTCCAGTTCTGTGGGCTTTCACAAAGTTTGGCTGCACAGCGTGTATTTGTAATGACTGACCTACCCGCGGGACAGCGAGGTTTAAGGGTTTAAAAGGAAAGAGGCTGCATTTAGTACATTCTATTAATAAAATATGTGATGTGTGCACATGTGCAGCTCATACAGTATGTCCTACAGGATGTCCACATGTTTATTTTTTATCACTCTCACTGAACAGGAAGTCCTTTAATGCATAAGTGAGCAGTCCCGTTCTCATCGAGAAAACATTGTTCCACAAGTTGAGGAAAGTGGGCCACTTACTACTGCATACTGCACTTCAGTCTGTTTTGACCTACTCGTGTTTCACTAGATTACATTATATATTTAGAAGGATGGAAATGCTCCACCTTTTAATTCCTTAACTGACTTTATTTGACTTTATGCAACAGCTAAAAAGCAACTTCCATCATGCTACAACAATGAAATGCTGATGCTTGCTGTATGTGCTGTTTCTGGAGCATTCAACTGTTGCCTCTTCAGCAAATGGAGCATGCTCATGTGTCACCTGTGTCCACACTTGAACACAGATATAACACACCCATGCTTACATGTTCATGCTGATGCCCCACATTCATCCAATAATGTAACGTGATATGTAGAATGATGAACACTCAGTGATAGAGGAAGTATTTAGATCCTTTATTTAAGTTAAAGTGGTAATATGACATTGCAGAAACGCTATAATATGAATAAACTGTGTAAATATTACAAGTCAACAAAAGACTCACTCCATAAGTAAAAGTGTTAGAGTGTAAAAGTGTAAACATTATCTGCAAAATGTATCATGGAGCAGAATAGTGTCCAATTGATCATGTCACTGGATGATAGATTACGTCGAATTCTCAGGAAATAACTGTAGATTGTTATAGAAATGTATTGTTTTCCTACACACAAGTACACACTAATCATATAATGAAAATGTTCACGGAACAAGTATAATTAAATTTTACTGAGGAACACTACTTGGGTAAATTAACACGTTCCTCCACTGTGCTCTGTAGAGGGTTAGTCTGCATACTTTTACTTTTACATAATAGTGAAGCACAAATTGTTGTTAATACATCTGCTCCACTTTTCCTAATTTAAAACACTGAATGCAGCATGTTTACCTGTAAAGGAGCATTTCTACACTTGCTAGCAAAGAACCAAAGTACGTGTTCCACTGCTGCTCGCCTCTCTGGTAAAATAAGAGACTGCCACTGAAGTGTTAAAAGTTTACATTTTACAACCACAGTCACATGCTTCCTGATGTGCATGCGGTATATTTGGCTCAGTCTGTCCTCAGCTGAACTGTATTTGAGGACATTGCCTGGGAATGTGCACTCCCCCTGGGAGCTGAAACATGGATTGGACACCGCATGGCAGGACATTTATTCTCATTTCACCCAAATGTTCAGCTCTACTTTTTATAGACCTAACTTCAGCCTAAACTCTTAAAAATAGTTTATACGGGCCCCGGTGCTTATATAAAGCCGTTCTTGTCTGCAGCGTCTTATGACGGTCTCATATGGCTGACTGCTGCTGAGGGAACACATAGCATGGGATCATCTCTGTAATTAGCAGGTTGATGTAAAGACGGAGAGACAGGAGGGATTAAGACGTGAAGTATTCTCATGGAAGAACCACATGTGCTAGCCGACAGCTTATGTGAGGTTTTTCTTTTTTTTTTTTTGTCTGCGCTGTCAGATCAGAGGCAGAGTGGTCAAACACAACAGTTATCTCAGTTATCTGAGGTCAGGGACAGACCTACTTTTTCTGAAAAACACATGTCCACAGCGGGATCCATCAGAGCCCAGAGACCCAGAACACAAAACCACAAAGGCCCCGGATGGTTGCTGCAGGGTTTGTGAGCGCGATGATAAGTGAGCTTTTCCATCTCTTTAACATGTCACATGATGCAGATCAAACGGCGCTTGGCATTGAACGTCCCAAGACTGGAATGTTTACCTTTGACAAGAGCAGCGGGAAAAACAGTCTTGTTGTCTCAGGAGCTGCTCACACCCACACACTCACGCACGCTCACAAATACACACCTTCCACGTTCCATTTATGGTGATTTAAACCTTGCCCTTCGGTGGGCGTCAAAAGGGGGGTATCTACGACAGATGCGCTCAGAAAAACAGGGTTGTTTGAACTCACACCCACAGAAAGAATGCGCACCTGTGTGAATACTACACGGGCGGACCCAGAGGTTCTCCGAGGTTAACGTATATGTGAACCTCCGTCACTCGTCGAGACAAGTTCAACTGAGTCAGGTGTAAGAGTGGAGAGGTTATTAAAGATGATGATTGTGCAGCCTGTTTCACGACTGGGGGGGGGGGCTTTTGAATATGACACACTTTAAAGGGGTAAATAAGTTGTAACTAATGTCAATATTATTGTCGCATTAATCATTTATTAATGCTGCTGAACAATCTTTTGATCACACAGCAGACAGATGTTGTCTGGCTGAGTTTTTACATGTTATAATTTCTATTTTTCTGAGCACTTTTACAACTTCCAGTCCATCTTTAAAGTGAAAATTAAACACTGGAAGCAGCAGTTGATAAAACAGTCTTTCCTCTTGCTTGAAGAGGAACCTGTGTGTGAGAGCAGTGGACCTTGTGGGGCAATACTGTTAGCTGCAGTTTCTAATGTCAGGCATGAAAGCTCTATCTCCCAATTTATTAATGCAGAGCAATAATACAGAAAGGCCCTTTTAATGACCATTTCTAGAAAGCATCCCAACAAAAATAACAACTGGATATTTATAACTGCAGACTTAATGGATTATGGGTGAAAGAACCTTTTATTAAAGGTTTACTGAGAAATTTGTGACGCACTTTGATATGAGTCATCAGGTCAGCAGTTATTAGCAGCGTTGGAGAGTAAATTGACTGTGCTGTTTTTAAAAATGATAGTGTTTCCGATTTCTGATACCCGTACAGTACTACAATTTAGAGAATAATGAGAATGAGATCAGTTTGCACCATGTACACACATGATGACGCACAGCATGCACAATTTACATCTTGCCTTTGGTTTCATGTTATTGCGCTGCTGATCTGCACATAATGGCAGTAATTGCAACGATGCGCCAACACAGGAAGTAAACAAGGAGAAGAGCGCTAGTAAATAAACATTAATGGTTATCACACACAGTGTACATTGTGAATGTTTTCTTGGAAAGAAAAACTGATCTTTTAGAGCTCAAAGAGAAACACTGAATGTAAACATAACTTTTTTTGTTTATGTGAAAGCTGGTTGAATAAGACTAAGTACATTTATTCAAGTGGTTTATTTTTTGAGGTTATTGTATTTTACTTGAGTATCTCCATTTTATGCTGTTTCTTTGGAAATATCATGCTTTTTACAGCACTCTGTTTATTTTGCTGCTATACTTGTTTTGTTACACTAGTTGCACAACGTGTACTTTTACTCTTGATTTGTTTAAGTACCAGTACCAGTACAAGTGCTTGTAATACATCTGCACTTTTTCTTAGTCATGTTTTGAATTCTGGACTTTTACTTGGATTTGAGACTTGACATTGACATTGATACATTTCTGTTATAAATGTTAGTTAGTCACAAATAAAGGTCAGGTCAGCAGATAAAATGCATTCCTGCAGCTCTTTCCCAGCAGGCAAGTGATTGAACAGTCCATTAAAAGAGATACAGAGTAACTTAGATTTTAGTTAATTTCATTCCAGTGGAGAAAAAAAGCATCCTTATTAATGGCCTTACTAATAAACTATTTATGAAGCATTTGTTGTTTTTCGTAAAGTGAAAATGATCAGACAGTGGCACCAAGGCTGGCGTCACAAGGTTTATGGACCAGAGAGCAAAAAGTAAAACTTAGACAGGTGGTTGGACAACTTGCTCCTACAACATGTTTTTTTTTATTGAATTTATGCCAGAACCCTTGTTTGTGCACAGATTGTATAGATGAGTGAGACTGGCTCATGTATGTGCTGGAGTCTGTGAGTGAAGCAGTGCTATCTGTGGTCCCAGGAAGCAGCAGTGTCGTGGTCTGGTTAACCAGTGTCCTCTCCCAGGGCTGAGAATCAGCAGCCAGGAATGTGATGTGAGTGGGCACAATGACGCTAATCCCCAGCAAAGTTGTTCTTTTTCTTCTCCTCCCCTTCTCACAAGATTTCCTTAATCGGATAATCCATGTCTTATTAAACAGGCAATGCAGATCACAGCTTGATGTCTGGGAGAAAAACATTGAAACAGAGCCGGGGTCATTCATGGCGAAGGAGTCTCGGGACACTCTTTAACATTGTGAATGGGGAAATGGATTTATGCGTTAGACCCCAGCGTCTTGGCATGTTGTATGATGGTTCACGTGTGTGTTGCTGTGTGTGACACTGTGTTTTCGAATAAGTGTATATATTTGCGAGCTTGTGATTGTACACTTGTGTGTGGGAAACCCAGGAAATCCAGGCTCCCATGCGCCAGCATCCATTGTGTTTAGTTTCCTCCTCTCTCTCTGAGTGACTGTGTGCATGTGTGTGTGTGTGTGTGTGTGTATGTGTGTGTTTAGCTGCAATGCTTCCCTCTCTCTCGTGGCTCTAATGAGAAGTAGGAGGAAGTCCGAGCCAAAGGATTGCACTTGGCAAAGTTAACTGGAAACAATCTCATTCATGAATGGGTTGGAGGAGCTGTGTTGGTTGGATTACCATTATTATGTCCCCGTGCAAGCAAATGGAGTTTTCTGTCCAAACTCACTGTTACTTTACTCACCCTCCTCCCCTTTCCTTCCATCACATCTTTGTCTTTAGATCCTTTCTTCAATTACAATAGAACAGTGTGTCCAGAACGTCCACATCAAACAGTCCACTGGAGTAAATAAAGTCAGAAAGATCATATAGAGTGAGGAAGGTCACCACTCTTTGTAACACTGACTGTATCGACTCTCTTTGGCTCCACTTCACTTTTCAACCCCATCCATGTGAGTGGATCTACATTTCTCACAGAGCCTAACCAGCACACAGTGAGCTTCAGGTGAATGTTTTGAGCTGCACCTCATAATTCAGTCAGTTCCTGATCATTTACTTTTAATTCTTAACAAAGTTGGAAATCTCCTCTGCAACTGAGGTGTGGTCAAGACAGTGTCATAAAAAGCTGCAGACAAAATCAGACCATGGATAAAGAACTACCTTGTTGACACTGTTATGATCTACGATACACAAAGTCATTTATCAGACATCCATCCATCCATTTTCCAACCCGCTGTATCCTGCACTCAGGGT
>JBAJHX010000106.1:3265319-3290415 GCA_037176925.1 Amniataba percoides
ATTATATTATATTATATTATATTATATCATATCATATCATATCATATCATATCATATCATATTATATTATATTATATGACAATTTGTGATCCAAGGATGTTGGAGATGCCAATCGGAAATGTCAGCTGTTATCCAGCAGCTTTCCAGTAAACTATACTACATATTGTAGGTCACATAGGTGCACAGTTGCGCTTCCTTTTTCAATATTGAATTCAATTCAACTACAGCACGATTGCCTACATTAACCAGAAAGTGCCTTAACTGAGTTATAAATAATTGTGCTCGATTGGACAGTGCTCCGTGCCATCATGATGAAATTTTTTTTTTCCCAAACAATTTGCAGTGTCATAATTCCATTATGAAATTCCACTGTGTCACAACGCTAGGATTTTGGTACTTGGATAATCATGTAACAATGTGGCTAATGCTATTAGAGGAGATGATACCAGGCTGTGGGTGATTACCAGCAGTCATAATGCAACCTCATCAGAATCATGAAGTACTAATGCCTGGCCGAGCTCTCACAGTCGGGCGGATTACAGCTACCAGGCTATTTCTGACAGCCAGACCTTGTGATGCCACAACGCCAATCACCAACAGACCAAGCACCGACCGGCCCAACACTTTGACTGACTCACCACTGCGTCACAGTGGTAAAAACAAAAACAGATATGCTCACAAAAATAATGTGAAACACAATAACAAGCTCAAATATAGGCTCATATGCACATAAACACAATGCATTGTCATTACATACATTATCCTCACGTGCACACATACTCTGCAAGTTTAAGAGCAGTAAGCCAAAAGTTCCTCACTGTATCTATTCCACCGACATGCTTTGCAACAAGTAGTTGTAATGTGTTGTACTGTAGTATTTATGATGCTGCGAAATCTAGAAATCCAGATTACAGTATTACAGTGTGTGTGTGTGGCAGATTAGGAAACCAAGCAGGATTTCACTCCATCACAAATGGACACACAAACCCATTAAAAGGATTTTTCTTACTGTGTAACCCACATTCATACCTCCTCTGTACAGTAGTACAGAAGTGGTGCACGCATTCATGCAAACATAAGTGATCTGGTGCACACACATTTACATACCTTGTCATCATCCTCGCAGGTCATGACATTGGAGAAGGGGATCTCGGCCTTGAACATCTTCCTACAGTGCATCAGCTGAACCAGCAGGTAGCACACTGTCTTAAACTTCATCCTCTTGGCTGGTTTGATGTCTGACAGAATCAGACCTGGAAATATCTAGAAATGAGGACAAAGATGGCGAGATGAATAGGAGAGAAAGAACTAAAGCCTCCTAAGAGGTACAGGAAATATTTGAACTCCTGTTAACGATCTCGATTAAATCCTGTAAATGACACAGATCGCTCAATCCTCTGGATCACACACATAAACAGTTCTTTATTCACAACTGAAAACATCAACCAGACTGTGCTTTGTGTTCATTTCTCTCTCTATAACAGCCTCCCACATGTTTAGAGTTTGTGTATCTCCATTTTGAAAACATTTAAACTTCAAAAATAAGACTTCTAATTTATCCTTCTGGGAACTGAAATCCAGTTATTTTTCACGCTCATGCCACAGCTGCAGGAGGTTTAAAAGCTGGTGTATGGAGTGTAAGGTTATGTGCTGTAGCTGTATGTGGCTCATGTACTGTAAGAATGTTTTGTTTGTAACAATACTTACATTAGTATTTCACACTAAATCAGTTATTACACACTAAATTTTAAAAATGGTTGAATTAAACCAGCTTATGTGAAAACATATGTAACAAAGGGAAACTGTTAGTTGGAAATTCAAATTAAGACAGTCAAATCAGCTTTAATATTGTTCAGTCTACTGTAGTTTTACACGTGTCAGATATTATTGTTTGGCATGTTAGCATGCATATAACATGTTACGCATTAACTTTAGGCTCATAGAAAGTCAGTTATTTGTTTTAGAGGTACTTTATGAACCAGTGAGTTGAACAATTTTTATGGTGCTAAAAGTTTTCAGTTCCACTCTCTAAAGACTTCCAGATCTTATATGCAGTTCCTTAAAATTCTATAATATTTTTTACTCATAATCTTCCAGTTTGTTGTTCTGGAAACCAAAATCCAGTTTCTTTAAAGGCATAATAGTAGTAGGATTTTCCTAAAACTCTGTATATAAATTTGCACAAATTCACACTTTTTTTTTGCTATGCACAGGATCTTTTAGGTGTCAGTCAATTACCACATCATAAGCTTGAGGGAAAACAAGAAGCATGTGCGCTTTCAACTGGTGAGGAGATGCCAACTATGAATGTTGCATTTTCAAACTGCAGCCAACATTCTTGCAGGATGCAGTCGAGGATGGAGGGAAAGGGACAACATGACATCTCTTAAAAAAATTATGTGCTATGGAGAATTGTCTCATTCATGGAAATAAAGTAAGCTTGAGTGGGATTTTTTACAGTAAACTGTGAGTGTGTAATGTTAGAAAACCTGGATATGTTAAGTGTTCATTAGTGTGTATGTGTGTGTCTGTGCATGCGCTCATGCAAATACTGAGCACAAGACTTTAGCTGTGGATTTAAAATGCTACGAGTCCACACACGCACACACACCCAGCTCTGATGCACATGTACAGTTGGTGTGATAGTGATACTATCCATGTGTATGCCAGCTGAACACTGGCCTGCCTCTCCCTCCGCATTAGAGGATTAACTATTGTAACACTGATAGATGTGTCACCTCTCAAGTTGCACACTGGTGAGAGAAAGAGGGAGAAAATGCAAAAAGCAAAAAAAAAAAAAGAGAGAGAAAAGATTCTGGCGTACTTTGCGTCTGTGTGATGGCACGATGAAATACGTCTCTATGTGATGTTTCTGAAGGAAGGCATGTCTCTCGTGGCCGAAGCCCGGTTCCACCTCATAGTCTCCGTTCAAACACTCCAGGGTGGTCCTTGTGATGTGCACCTTGCTGAGAGCACAAGCAGAGCAGAGGACCAAAGGCAGTTAGTGATAAAAGTCTGGCACTAAGGTCTCAAATCATTTTCTCCCTCATTATTTTTATCAGCATAATAACCCCTTGGCTTGCTCAAAATTCTTTACAGCAAAGAAATTTTTATCCTAACGACTCATTTAATCTGGTAACAAGTCCTAAAATCTTATTACTTCACTTGAAACAAGACCAAATTGAGCCAAAGAGGTGACCTCATTTTGCTGCTTTTTAAATGCAAATCAGCTTGTTACTGTATATGAGTTTTCTTGAGCGAAGTGACATTAATTTAAAACTTGCGGTCCGCCTTATTTTAAGCTGCCATTACTGTCCTTTTTTAGAAAATTCATGTAAATGCATCAAAGGGAAATAATTTAATCCCACTAACTTTGTAAGGCCGAATATGAGATAAGGTGAGTAGGTTAACACTATTTTATCCCTGTACTACTGTTAACAAACTGCAAACGATGAATTCATGCTGCTAACAAGCATTTCCTGTGTAGCACAGGTCTCAAGCATCTCTGTGCAATTAAAACACTGACATACAGATAAAAGCCATATCACTGTATTGTGAAAACAAATCCTTCCTTGCTGGTGTATTTACCGATAAGTAAGAATGAATTGCAGTAATTACAGAGATACCAAAAATACGTTTAAATAATTTTGAAACAGTGTTGCCATTAAATAGGCTGTCAACCAGAGAGCACTGACAAGTTTTCTTTAAAGTCTTGTTCAAGTCTGTCTGTCTTCAAACAGTTACATGAACAAGAGATATTGCACAAAATCCACAGTTCTCATTCCTCACATTCTCATCGAACTCCATAAATTGAATATGTTTATTATAAAGTAGACATACAATGTCTTCATGTAAATGCATTCTGACTTCTATGTCTTATTATTAAGGAGAAGTATTTCATAATTACAAGATATCTCATCATAAGAAAACACAGTATTATGACATCCTCGCTACATCGTTGATAACCATGTTAAACTCTTGTTATAATTTACAATATTTGTATCAGTCTATAATTACCTAGATCTATAATTAGGGGAACTATCTTATAATTATAAGATACAAATCTCATACTGTTTGATAGCGATCTCGTAATTATGAAATATTTTCTTGTAATAGAGATGCTGCAGTAGACAATTATGCAGATTCACAATTATTCTCCCTTTAGTAAGATGTTTCCTGTGTCTTTTTGTTTGTGGTGATGCAGATATTACATGTCAGTTAAATTTTCTTTGTCTTTTTTAGTGGATTTGTTTGTTAGTACATTTGTTTTATAAAAAAGAATACATTTCCCCATCTCTTACTATAGTTCACTGGATGCAAATATCATAAGGCTGTATTCCATCTCTGTTGTCGGGAAACTGTGTGAGTGTGTATATGTGTGTGTTTGCACTGTGACCGCTCAGAGTCCTGTTTCAGTGGGTGTAACAGTCAGCACTGACCCAGGCAGCCCTCCGGCCTCCATCACATTTGCCAGTGTGACATCGTTTGACCAGACGTCATACTGCCATTTCCTGAGGCCCAGCACGCCACACAGCACCCGTCCTGTGTGCAGACCAACACGCATGTTCAGATCCACCTCCGTCGCCTCCACCACAGATCTGCAGGAAGAGGGGGGGTTGAGATGTGTAGAAGGTTAATCTCTAAAAGTGTTGAAACATAAGCCAAGAAAACTGTACCTCTGCCTAAAGAGTTTATGATTCCTTCCAGTGTCTGTCATTCTTTCATGCTGTTTGGATCTCAAATACCTCTTTACAGATGTGAACAAAATTCAGTACTGAATTAAAGAACATGTTTTAGTTTAAGGGCGATCATCTGGCAGCCACAAATATGTGCAGCTCCAACTGGCAATATTGTGGATAGGCTAAATACTTAAGCATTGCGATGAATCTTTCCTACAGACATTTACAGCCCCCAGAGGATGAATTCATCTTTATGATCCTTTATCATTTAGCACCATCATCAGGTTAAATTCTCAATGTGTTCTTCAAAACTAACGACAGTCCCATCAGCCTCCACTGTACTTTATATTTAGTCCTAATTAGCTAAAGTTAGTGTGTTAACATACTAAAAAAAGCTGGTGAGCATGGTTAACAACTGCTGTGTGTTAGCATTTATTTCAAAGCGACAGGGTCAGTAGCATGGCTATAGACTTTGTAGCCAAAACAAAATGCTTCTTTTAGTCAAAGTGGCAAATCTGCTGGCCTGCTCATCATATTCAGTGGCTGGAACAAACATGGCAACTTTTTTCCCATCGAGTGTAAAGAAACTTTCATGAATCCTCAAAATAAAACCATTAAAGAGTGTGTGCATGGCTACGTGTTCACGTGTGTATATTCAGGCCTGCACAGGTACGTGCGCAGACCACCTCCACTGCCCCGTGCTGTGGTGCAAAGGAGATAAAGTGGGACCCTCCTCCCCAGTAAATTGCTACAGAAAGCTCATCGTCACCGGAGAAAGGTCAGCTACTTCAGATGATGGTTGTGTGTATGTTTACAGGGTGGTGGAAAAGAAAATGTGGTCTGCCCATCAGGCTGGAGGAGAGATGTCAACACATACACACACAGAAGGGTGAGTGTGTATGGCAGCACCTGTCCTCTGAGATAAAGGACTCCTACAGCAGCATCCATCCACTCAGACAGAGCAGCGGGGAAAGGGAACATGACAGGCGAGGGCTCACACAAGGAAATGAGGTAAAGGATCAAACTGTACTCCGATTCAGTTTGTCTTAGTTTGTTATTTGTTGTCAATTCTAAGCTTTACATTACTCTTTGAAAGCTCAAAATGGAATGAAACATATTTTATTTTTAACTTAATGATTTATTGCACTTGAAGAGAGTATGTAGGCAACAAAGTGGAACTTTTTCTTTTAATAAGGCCAAATGAATACTTGTGTTTGTGCTAATCCAAATATCTTACAGCAAAATCTAAAATAGCGGGAGTTTACATCACTTGTCATTTTCTTTAAGTGATTTACATCTATGGCAGAGAGAATTAGGCCTATATCCAACATGCTGTTATTTCTAATTCTCAAGCCTCAATTTAAAACTTTATCATTGTCCTTACAAATTAAGTAGAATGAACATTTCCACTAACTTTTTTTTAATGTAAATATTACTTTTTATTCATTAAATATCTCCATTTTCTAGACAAATAGCACATTTCATTAGTCTTTTAATATGAAAAGTCTCTGTGTTTCAGGTGGTTCAGTACAGCTTCACTTCTACACTACCAGCCCACCCAGTGTATTTCACTCAGCCTTTATTTGTCTGTGCTGGGTTTGATTTGATACTCAGATTTGGTTAAGATTAGATGAACTGTAGTAGTAGTACTAAAATAAAAGTTCTCAGACAGATGATGGGCTCTCAGTCAAGGCTTATGAGTTAAAACACGCTTATTGGCTATTCCTTCAACAACTAATCAGTTCATCCTTGACTTTTGCTGTACATTTTCCACTAACTGAATCAAATTCTGGTGGAATATAATGCAAACTAACAGAAGGATAAACATAGTGGATGGGAAACACCAGGACCAACTAAACAAAACCTCCAACTTCTGTTAGTAATCAGTAATAATTCAAGGTCATCAGTTTTTCATCAACAAGCTCCTTTTCAGTTCCGTTCATGTGAATAAAATGAAACCTCGCGTGTTGACCTTTACAGATGTGTGGCCATCCAGATGCAAAGAAGTAAGTGTGTGTCAGTGTGTGTGACTCACGCGATTGTGTCAATCATGTCCAGCCCCATCTCCACGCAACAGTGGGCGTGGTCGGCCTTGGGCTGGGTCAGTCCCGACACACAGTAGTAACAGTCCCCCAAGATCTTTATCCGCCTGCAGTGGTTCTCCTGCAGACACACGCAGAGCAACAGATGGTATCTGAAAGAACCTACTTAAGAGTTATACTAGACAAATGTGTTTTCAATGGCTGCCATGACATTAAAGAGGCAATCATTTTCGACCAAGTTCAAGATTTTTTTATTCGTTATTATTATTTGTTTATTATTCAAATATTTCAGTTGGAATAAAATATAAACAATTCAATCAATTCAAACTAAATTTATAAATGTTGCACTGAAAGAAGAAATAAAACAGAAAACTAAAGTCACAGATATGCTGTCCACAGCTCTGCAGCAATGATTTCTTTCACAACTGTTAGATGGATGACCTCGAAATGTGGTTCAAGAAGAACTGCATTATATTTGGTGCTCCATCAATTTTTCCTTTGCCATTATCAAGTCAAAGCCACATTTATCATAATATTCCACTGTATGATTAAATGCAAAACAGATGAAAATTCCCATCAGCCTCAGCTGTTCTTTAGTGCTAACGAGCAATCATTAACATGCTGCTGTATGTTGCTAAGAAGATTATATCTTATTAACACAAATGTGTAAGCATTGCCATTATAAGCATGTCAGAATTATGTCAGTAGTTAAAAGCACGGCCTCACAGAACTGCCAGAATGACTGTAGACTGAGCCTTTTAAGACTATTTCTATATCTAAACCTGTTCCTCTGCTAAACATGAGAACTACAAATAGTTCGTCTTGTGAAAGAAGCAAAAGTTCAAGTCTGTAAAAAACAATGATGTGCAGACTGTTTTTACATTTAACAGGTGAAAGTCACTCACGCTTAACTTTAAAAAAGCGTACTTTATTTTTATTCTTGTAACATGAGATCAGACTGTACAGAAAGTGCACGGGTGCTGCAGCTGCATCTCCCCTCATGTAAATCAGATGTGTGTATTTGTGCAACCACGTGTGTGTTTGTAGTTGAGGCCAACTCTAATTGCTCCGACATGCTCTTGAAGTAGAATCCCGCCCACACATTCCAAGACAGATCAGCTATTTGTCACAGTGCATATTGTGCACAAACTCTGCAAACATACACACAAACACCAATACGCACGCACATTTCCAACACATAACCACATACACACACACACACGCAAACATACCTGCAAAAAAAGCACAAACAGCAGCGCGGTTGCATGCAAACATACTGTACAGGTGCTTAGGTTTAGCTCACACAGGGTTTCTATTTGGCACAGTATCACTCACAGTCATCAGAAAATCCTAATGGTAGACCCTACAAAGCTTAGCCTGCAGGCATCCTCTGAGTGACAAACACAACCGCGCGCACACACAAACAAATACACACGCACAAATACAGAGGAATCATGACAACTGCAGGGTAAGAGGCAGAGATGAGAAGAGAGGAGACGGGGTGCTCTGGTTTTCTGCTCACGGGAGCAGAAAGATTCTGGCGTGGGAGGATATGAGAATTCAGAACGTGGATGATTATCCCAGCACTAGGAACAGAAATGGTGTGTGTGAGCATGTGTGTGTGTGTTCAGAAATGAGAGATAAATTATCAGCTGACAGGAAGCCATGTCTCAAGAGAAAGCAATCTGTGTGCGAATTTCAGATCTGGAACTAGCTGATTGCAGGCGGTTTGTCTAATTGGGGGCAAAATCAGTGTCCCCAGTTTGGCTCGATTGATTAATGCCTCATCACAGTTAGGTGAGGGTCAGGATCAAGTTAGGCGGATGTCTGTTTTGGTTGAGTTTGGGTCAAGCCTCCGGGGAATAAATGTGTTGTGTAGCATACAGCAGTCAGACAGGCTCAGCAGCTGTGACAGAGCTGGTTTGAAAGCAAATTTCTCTCTCGCTTATACGACAGGGTATAAATCTCAATTAGGATGCAGCTGCAGTTACGCTCACACACACACAATCACACACATGCACACAATATATCCTCATCAAAAGATTTCCATATAATGGCTTTCTGAGTGCTGGAGCACTGATAGCAAGCCACATATCACCTTGTATCTTCCTCTTCCTCTCCCTCTGTCTCTCTCCCCGCATTAAGCCATGACTGATTGCTGAGATGCAGAATGAACTCAAGGGGGATAATCCTGCTGATCATGTGACTTTTTATATGCTTGTGTGTGTGCGTGTGTGCGTGTGTGTGTGTGTGTGTGTGTGTGTGTATGTGTGTTTGTGTGTGGAAACCAAGAGTAAACTGTCTGAAGAGGTCTTTTGGCCTGGCAGAAGAGTTCAGGGAAATGGCACATGCAGGGTTGAGTTATAGGCAAAATATCATTGGAAAACTCCTGATGAGACTGAGTGATCACAACACACATGTAAAACAACTGAATATGTTTTTATAACTGTTGTAATGTAAATCAGTATTTAAATATAAAAAAACACGCCGGGGCTTTCATTTCCAAATCTGTCATAGAAAACCAAGAAAAAAATATTGTAGGCCATTAGGTGGCAGAAAAACACCACATCAAGCTTGAAAGCAGAATGCAGACATATAATTACTCACAGTTATTGAGGTAAACATGTTAGCACAGCCACTGTGTCTAAATCTGTTCTACTTTAAAGCTGCTTTTATCTTTTTTGTCATAAGGGGATAGAAAAACATCACAACAGAGCAGAGCATAATTCTTTACTACCCAAGATGATCGTACTGCTGGAGTTTGAGCACATCTGATGAATTAACTCACATTCTTCAGCTCTGGTTTGGTCTCCACTAACGTCTTTGAGCGTTACCAGTCTCTTTAGCTGCTAGATCACCTTCTTCACCAGCTCGTCTCGAACCGTGTCTGCCTGCCGTTTGGTTTAGTGTACAGAGTAAAAGAATAACTTTACTTTAACTCACTTTGCTTTTTATTGTTTTTTTAAGTTCATCTCATAATTTGAATTAGTCTGTTGAGTTTGTTCAATTAACAATCACAGAGGTCATTCTCATCCAACCATAAGTCATGTGATGAGAACAACTAAGTAAGCTCTGTCTGTTAATAAAGACTGTTCGATCTGCAAGAAAGCCAAAGAGCTGGTAAGTGATTTTTGTCACTTTTCTTACAGCTGCGGCAAATGTTGTGTGTGTTTGTGTGTATGAGCATTTGTGTGTGGGTAGTCTTAGTTCTGCTGTACAGAATCTCTACTGCACAGGTGCAAACTATGATGATGAAACTGAGGTCTGTGTGCATGTCTGTGTGTGTGTGTGTGTGTGTGTGTGTGTGTGTGTGTGTGTGTGTGTCCTCATGCAGTATTAATATGATCATAGTAGTCTGGCGGCAGATAACCTATCACTCACCTAATCTTCTTTCCCAGAGAATAACGCTACAGAGGCTTACTGACGTACAGTGAATGCTACCATACACACTCTCTCTTTATCAAGTGCAGTAGTCCCACTAGTGCTCTCTCTCTTTCACACATACAAACACACACTCTGCACCTCCTGATCCCCTTATCTCCCCTCTGTCTGAAAATCAGTTCATCTCTCTCTCTCTACCCTTCCAGTTCCCTTCTCCTTCTTGACCTTCATCTCTTCCTCTTCCTCCTCCTCCATGTCAGTCAGCCTCTCCAGCTTTACTTTCACTGTTGGATCAATACTGTATATGGCTTGGCATAATAAATGAGCTCCAGGACTAAATAATATATTTGGTTTGCTTGGAGGCTTCTTGTATGGCAGAGGAACAACACGCGGCAACAAGAGCTCACCAACTATTTTAGAGTCACATGCTGCCAGGCTGCCTCCCCCACTGTGATGGCTCGATGACATTATCTCATAACAGAAGCTAGAAGTTAAATTTACCCACTTTTCTGCGTCAGCCTCAACTTTAAAAGCTGAATGCACTGCACCACAATTAATACAGAATGGCTGATATATCAAGCTCAGTGTATTCATCTGCAGTCATTTAGAATAATTACCATTACATTACTTTATTTTGTTTTTGATCAGTACATATCACGGTCATAATTCTTCAATGCCCAAATTTATAACAGCTATAATCAAGACTTTAACATGAACAACAGATGTAATCGTCAACCTTTTTTTCTAGCAGTGGGAAGCTGATTTCATCATAAAAACATAGTATAAACCAATCTGCCACACACTCACTGTTGAACATAATAAGACAGAACCAACCCAGAGGTGACACGACTCATAAATAATCACCTATCAGATCAGTTATGGAAGATCAATCAATTGTGGAGGAACTTTAACTGACAAGTCTGTGTTGCAGAGGTTTTGATGGACATTGATCTGTGTCCATGTATCGTTGTCGCTATGAAGCCCGTGAATGGAGAGACAGTAGTGGAACAGTAGAGGACTTACTGTAGCCAGTTCATCAAACTTCCCAAAGAGTTCATTGAGCAGTTTAACTAGTTCCTGAGCAGTGCACTGAGAAGCCAAGCTGGTGAAACCCACAATGTCTGCAAACAGGATGCTGGAAGAACAGAGAGAAAGACACAAATTATAATCTGATGATCAACTGTTTTTTAAATGGCAGCTAATTTTGACAGATTCTGCAGGAAGCAAACACACACACACACAAAGCTAATTCAATAAAACCACAGCGGGAAGGTTATCTGCACAGATAAAGTATGGACATAAATTGACACAAAATACCCACAGATCATATCAAAGCAGAGAAATTGGTTAATGGCTACCAAAAGTGAATCATGAAACATCATAATCCAATCCCTGATAAGTGAGAGCATTTTTAGGCCAACCACTAAATCAATTACAGAGCTAAATTGATTGCTGCTGACTAGCTGCTGTAGTAGGGATGAGGAAGGTGTTGAAAGCTACTTATCCCCTCATTCATTTGCTCGCAGGCAGACCAGATGGCGACAAAACAAGGTGTTATGGATCTTATTGACTCCATCCTGGAGTGCTGGAGCCTATCTCAGCTATCTTGGGCGAGAGGCAGTGTACAACCTGGACTGGACGCCGGTCAGTCACAGGGCTGACAGACAGACAACCATTCACACTCACACTTTAGAGTTGCCAGTCTTTGGATTGTGGGAGGAAGCCGGAGTACCCGGAGAGAACCACGCAGACACAGGGAGAACATGCAAACTCCACACAGAAGGACCCAGGTCAGCCGGTGGGATCGAACCCAGAACCCTCTTGCTGTGATGTGGCAGTACTAACCACTGCACCACTGTACCACCCATCTTATTGACTCAAAACAAAAATCACTGCGCCCAGTGGAGCGAATGTGTCAGAGCTGTGTTTGTTCATATGAAATGCTATGTTACGGCTGGTACTGCATGACTCTCTTGACATCTTTCAGGGAATTTCCCTTCTGTTTTCAAGGTCAAAAAATGAACTTTCATGCTCAATTGGCTCAATGCAGCTTTATATTGGCCCACCAGTTTTGTCCCAACTGAAAGATTAATATTAAGTAAATACTTAATGGTCACTACTGATCAATCTTAACTGATGATGAAGCTGAAAAAAACCAACAACATCCCCATCAGTCTCTTTTCTATTGCTTCTCATTAGCTCATTTTAGCATGCTAACCATCTAAACAAAGACACACAATACACAACATATTATCTAAGGTTGTTTGTATGTTCGTGTTTTCCGCTTCTGCTTCTCAACAGTTAAAGCTACTGTTCACTCCGACCCCCTTCATGTGAGGTTTTCTATTACTAATAACACAATACACGTTACTTATGCTTTTCTCATACGAAGTCAAAATTCAGTTCTTTGTGTGCATACATAACAGATTTTATTTGAACAAATGGCCACTGCTCTTGCTTCTTCTTCTGATAGGAGTTCCATTTAATGTTGTCCACACATCCGCAACCATGCTTAAAATTGGCAAAATTCTGCATAAATCAAGAACTCTCTGATCAGAGAATAAGTAAACGCACTTGATGAAACATTCAGTGCCAGCTTCAGCGCAGGTTTCGATACTCGCTGCTAGGAAAATATTTTGGTCTGTACCCAACAAGTACTGAGGTTCAGTACCCGGCTCTAGTTGCATCGTGACTGAGTTCCTCCTCCCGGCAGTGCTGTATAGTAGCTCAGCAGCTTGATGTATGTAAAGCCAGGATCACGACTGCTGCTCAACAGAAGAGCTCTGCTGTGTGATTTGTCTTTCAATGGCGCTGTACTGCAGGTCGTGCTGGTGTGTGGTGGGTGAGGAGGAGAGGACGAGAGGAGGGCAGGGGGGGAAAGGAGGAGGCGGAGGGGGAGAGACGGAGCAGAGTGGTGGCGGAGCTAAATAGGTATGCGATCAAACGTTCTCGGGGCCACATCAAAGGGGGGCCAAACGAGGGAGATGTCACGCCCCTGCTCGGCAAAATAAAGCTGATGTTCTTTTTTCCCCCCCTCTTTTTACCGCCACGTGTTTACATGTGCATGTGTGTGTTTGTAGCAGCTCCATGGAGACGGGTGGGAGCCGGCTCACTGGGTGCAGCAGCAAGATGTTTGGCCAAGTGCCAGTGCGGCACAGAGGCTGGTGAGCGGGAGGTGATGTTCCCGAGCGGTGGCTGAGTCTGGGAACCCAGAAAATAGCCAGACAGACAGACAGACAGACGGATGCAGAGAGAAAAAAGAGACAGTCACAGTGGAGAGGATTGTCTCTTGACAGGAGTGCTGTTGACATGTTACCTAGCCCTCCACTCCCACACTCGCAGCACTGATACAGCTCTCCACTTCTCTTTACTGCCTCGTTGGAATGCAATCGGCTCAAAGTCAGGCCAGGTTCTCACGCTCTGCGATATCGTCTTCATTACAAGTGCAACAGAGGTGGCTGCTGAAAAGGCTGATAAAACGCACCAGGATGGTGCTACAAAAGGATGGTTTTCATTACTGACTAAACTGAATAGATTTCCCAACAAACCAACTAATTAGTTAGTTATTCTATTAGGTCTAAGAAAAAATACCCATCGCTAGTTCTCAGAACCAAAATTCTTCTCATATTGCTTTTTTGTGCAATCAACAGCTAAAAGAAGAGAAGATTAGCAAATAGCAAAATAACTGATTATTGGCTTATAGTTATTTTATTTCCTCGTCAGTTGGTCAATTAGTTTATGGTTAGTCAAGCCATTATTTACTGTATAAAAAGTGAGGAATCAATACAAAATACCAATTAGTTTTCCAGAGCCCAAAATGACATCTGCAGATTGTTTTGTTTTGTTTCTTCATTAGTCCTTAACTTAAAGATACTCCATTTATAATCAGAAACAGAGAAAAACAGCAAGATACTGAGATACAGGAAACAGAAAGTCTTTTGTCTTTGATAAATAATTTAAATCTACAATCCACACGGTGCCATTTATGACTAATGCATAATGGGCATTTAGTGTAATTATGAACAGCATCACCTTTCATTGTCCACTACTGCATGTTATCAGCACTTTAATGTCAGTAAAGAGGAGACCAACAACCCTCACCCTAACATTAGAAATATTCTTCACACTGACCCCAAACAAGACTATGAGAGCAGTAAGAGTGAACCAAAACAGTAAAGTTGGGGCCAGTCAGATAAATAATGAGCTGAAATTCTGCAAAGTTCCTTTAAGCCGAAGTGAGGTGCAGATTCAGCTGATTCTACTAAGGTACGACTGCACACTATTTCTCAAAAATTGGGATGAGATGAAATTGTAACTTTTCAAACAAGCCATTCAGAATTCCCCTTCAACCTGATGATTAAATGCTACAAAGAGCCTGTTTCAATGGAACATTTTGGTGAAAGTGGAAACATTAGTGGTAAAATGTCACCAACTCAAGACATACAGAAATCGCAAAAAAAGGAAATACCTGAGCATTAGAGTTCATTCTTAACCTTTGAATTAGTGGTCTACACCTTACTGGTAATTCCACTGCAAACATGCCCTTTTTGCAGCAACTAAAACTGATTTATAACATCACAGTTACTGCTATGTTTCATACGTTCCTCATGCAAATCTGTCTTCAAAACAGCACCACCACAGATGGTAGATGATGCAGAGGAAATCTACCATCGGAGGCAACTTCAGACAACGGCACTCTCTCCCTTTTCTTTTTCTGTCCTTTACGTGGTTTGATGGCATCTGCGTTAATGGCTACTCTTAATTGCTCTCCTTCTATTCTTGACTTTGACGTCACAGCAGGTGACACCTGGATCAAAACACTCCAGCCCCTCCGCACACCTCTGAGGGCCACAGTTGTCATGACACCCCAATACCTGACATTGTCATGACGTTGGATGTAGATCTTGTGAAAGATCCGCTCAGGTGGCTTCAGGAAGTCCTCCTTCATCTCCATGGCAACGTTCCTGGGCAGTAAGCTCATTAACAGACGCTCCTGGAAGGAGGGGTTAAAACACAAGAGGGAGCAGCGTCAGAACTTTAAACTGAGAGCGCATGTTCATGCAGGTGGGAGCATACAAATACAAACTGTTTACTCTTTGCTCTGGAGTAAACAATCAGAATACAGAGCAAAAACATCAACATGAGTTGTCGACTCATTTATCGACAGAAAAGTTGAATCAGTAAATATCTTAGAATTTTTGATTGACTGATTTCTTACTTTTGGCTGAACATAACATGGACTTTTCAGTAAACAAATATTTTATCAAGACAACATCAAGCAGATGAATCGTAATGAATGTAACTGTTACAGCCTGCAACTGAATGTTGAATATTACTGAATATTACTTTTCAAATAGTTTCAGACAGTTGGATAACAAAGAAACCGAGTCATTTGAACACTTAGAACAGCATTGATATAATGAGCATTCACATTGTTATCGGACATGTTACAGACTGAACAGTTTAGTAGATTAATTAAATCATCAGGTGGTGCCACACTTTAACTGACAAAAACTGAACTTATAGGACTTAGAGAGATGCTGAACCACATGTAGACAGAGGTGTAACTACTTATTCAGTTTGGGGTTTTTGTTGTTTTTTTATTTATATTTGAAGTTTAAAAAGTGATGCCCATCAGTTTCCCAGATCCTATGGTGTTCAGAGTTCCTTCACCAGACAAGAAATGTCAATTTTGGATGTCCAGTACCACTGTTTTTAAAATTCTACATTGACCGGGAACTATGGTGTAGTTAACGTTTTGGGCAAATTGTGGTTATAGCAAATGGTCATTGTCAGGCAACACAGATATTTGGTTAATAAAAAGTAAAGGTTTTTACAGGCTGTGACAGAACATACACTCAGCCTTCTCCATTACATGCAGCCCAACTACCTCCTTGAGTTACACAGCTTTACCTTCTGTCTCCCTATATAAAAGGTGCTCTACTTCCTGCATTGACAACAAATGTTTGCACTGGATGCAAATCATGAGGTGCAGAATCCACAAATAGAGACTTGGGCTGAGAAGCTGGAACTGGAGAACATTTAACTTATTACAATAGTAAGTTTCTTTTAAGTCAAATCAATAGTCAATTGATCTTTTCAGTCCTGACTTGGAGTGGTATCTACACAGATCAGCATATTTGTCTTTGTGTGCTTGAATCATCTCAGTTGCAGCAGCAGAAAGTACATCTCTAGCAGGATGTCAAATGGTTGTGAATGCACAATGAATCATCAGGCAGCTTTGCTGAATAGCTGTTGAGAGGCAGGGTTATAAAAGCAGCCAGGGCTCTCCTGTGTCTCCCTCCAACACTGTTTCACATTATACCTCCATTCACACAACTGCTCCTCAGTTGCGAATACAAAGCTGAACTTGAGAGCAGCTTTAAAAAACAGCTGTCACACTTACTGATGGATGTGTGAAGTGTGTCAGGGGTGCCTGCCCATATGTGCTCGTGTTTCAGTACTAATACAGGCGCGTGTCAGGTGTAAAAACCATGATTACTAACCTGTGACGTGTGGTTGTTTTAACTGAATACTTAATTTACCATCTTTATTAATCTCTTCTATTTCTTTTCCCTGAACGTGTTATAATTGCACATCAATGATTCCCATTTCTCTGATCTGTCCCAGGTTTAATTCACTGTGTGCTCAGTTTGACTGTAGCACTCCTCGTTGTGGTTTATTCATGAAGCTCCACATTAACATGAAATTTCACTGCTCTTCACATTTACAAGAAGGGGGGGATTCCCATAAAAACTGTATCTTTGAAACGAAGCCATTTGAAACTGAAGGAATCAGATTTGTTTGCCTGGTAACCTTGTAGAGAATGGATGCTCATTGTTATCCAAATGTAATGGTTTGAAATGTGGAGAAATAAGCTCAGTAGCTTTTATTCTTAACTATAATCCTCCTCATATATCTTTACACCCTGCTTTTAGTTTAGTCATCATGACTGTCCATACTCTCTGTTATGTATTCTGTACACACGGCATCTTTGGTCTGTTCATTATGGGAGAGGGGTTCCTCCTCTGCTGCTGTTCCTGAGGGTTCTCCCATTTTATCCTGATGCAAATTGGGGTCTAAGGACAGAGAGTGTTGTTTGCTGGACAGATTGTAGAGCCCACTGAGGCAATTATACAATATTGGAATAAATAAATGAATTACTTGACTGATTATCTGATTATTGATGTTGGAAATGTAAAAGAAAAAAACATTTACATAGCAGCAGTGAGGTGGGTACATGCTCTTGGTACACCGGCTGGAAAAAGTGGTTTCTTGGAGCTTGTGTGACCAAACAGATGAATCCATCTAACTTTGACCATGTGGTTAAAGATTGCATGGCTGATTCTGATTCTCCAGCTCCAAGCACAGTCAGATGAACATATGTGGAAATGTCAGAATCACTTTTTGAGGGATGTCACATTTGTAACAGGCTTTTTTGTCGTGTCTCCGCCATGAATAATGTTCCTGAACGCTCACTGTGAGTCAACAGGAAACTACGTCAGGGTTCTGAGATTGTTATTGAACTGAGAAGTCAATTTACCACCCAGACGTACAGCAAAGAGCCTAGATATGTTCAGGAATCAATACAACCTATGGATCCAGCTCTGAACAAAACTGCGTGTGTGATGACTAGAGATCTGTTTGATGGGTGAAATTCTCATCGGAGACGTTAGTTTGTGGGCACACGAGTGGCAGTTTGCAGTTTGTTGGCTGGCTGATGATAGATCCCAATCAGGGATCTGTGTGTGTTTCACTCACCCAGATAAACTGTGACCTTTACTGGAGCAGGGAGGCCATGAAAGCAATCTGCTTGTGTAATTACCTGTCAGAAGGGAGCCTGTTACTGCTGGGGAAAACACAGCATATCATCGTCTAATCTACAAAGCACAGGTGCTAAGTGTGCGTGTGCGAATCTTGTGTATAACGAAGGTGAGACGTGCATAGAGGCATATCATATACACGGGATAATTAATTCTCTATTATAAACTGGCATAGATGGGTTTTCATGCACATGGCGGGTGAGGAGGGTGCGGCGCACAACAAAATGTTTCTGTGTATTAAAGTTGCCTGATTGCTCCTTTGTTAAATCGCTACATGTAGGTGCGCGCAGAGGGGGTGGAATGTGTGGCGCTGGTGCATGTGCCACAGTAATTGTTCTTTCCTTAAATAGCTGCTGTCATAGTTACTGCCTGCCTGTGGGCAGGTTGTTAGAATACATTGGCACCTGAAACCTTTAAAAAAAAAAAAACTTCTGAAGAGACTGTGAAGATTTCATGAACATACGCGCTCAGGATGAGGTGAAATGTGTGGATGCATGTCTCTATCGCCCTGCTCTCCTTCTGCTGTTTTTCTGTCCATCTGTGCATTTTAATGTATTTCTGTGTGTGTGTGTGTGTGTGTGTCCACATTCATGCCTCACCTGTTTCTCATTCTCGTCCTCCAGCCTCAGTCTCTCCTCGATGCAGTTGCGGGCCTGCAGGAAGACTTTCCTCTGGGTGCGCTCGGTGAGAATCCTCACAAACACCCCCGACAAGTTGACACTGGTGAACAGCACAGCGTTGGCCACCAGCTGCACACAAACAAGAACAGACATGCCAAACAAATCTGGCAGCATCTACATACTGTATGTGTGCATGAGTGTGAAGGAAGACACGTGTCCATTTGTGCGTTTCTGGGTGCAATCATATATCCTGACTAGATTGGATTTCACAATCCTTGATTAATCCACAGGATGGATTGACTGGCAGACATCAAGGTCAGCACAGTGGTTCCAACATGAATTGCAGGTGTGATTTAAAGGACAAAAGACATACAGCAGAATGGTCGATAGACAAAGTGTGTTATTGATTAATGATTAGAGACTATTGATCACACTGAATGCTTAATTTGGATGATGAACTCTGTAGGCACTCTCTGTTGTCAATTCCTAAAAGGACGGAGGTGAAAGGTCAAAGAAGCACTCTATCCATCATAGCGGGATGGATGAAACATTTTCTCTTCACAGTGACCAGTAATACACCAGACTACTCTACTAACTAACAAGCAAAAAAAAGGAAACACAGCTGTGGGGCAGTGGGCCCCATCCCTGGGCTCCGGGCCCCCACAAACGAGACATAAAATAAACCGAGAAGTTGTGGAACGATTAACAGGAAAAACACATTTCTGCTACACTAATTCTGTTTATTTTTCTAGACTTTTTTCTAACCTGCCATTTTACTCGGAAATGACGTGGTGATTTGAACTCATCAGGCCTCTAAAATAAAACAGTAAACAGTAAAAAGATTACCCTCTGATGGAACTGATCGTCACATGTGGTGAGGAAAGGTTAGCTGACTTTGCTTCATTTGATGGAGTCAAAAGCCACGTAGCCAAAGGTTAAGAACCACCAGTTTAATGTATTAACACCAATTAACCATGTTTGTCAAACGCATAAGAATCACTGGACTGTGGAATCAAGATAAATCCAAGGGCTCACTTTTAAACCTGGAAAGCAGAAAAACTGTATTTCTGAGAAAGAAAATCACATTTCTCTTTGTGACTCTTTTCCCTGCCTTTTGCTCAGTGATTACTGAATTACTGAATAACATGAGGAGCATTGTTAAATAAGATGTCGATGTGGGGAAATCACATCCTAAATACTAAGATGATCACGTCTTCCTACAATGCGGGGCTCAGGGACCAGTCAGGAATCGGCCCTGAGTTGTGCATGTGGCCCTGCAGGATCCTCAGCCCGTTTCAGCACCGGCAGCTGGACAGCTCCTCTCTGCTTCATTACTGAGGTGCGCAAAAATGAAACTTTCTGCTCGTTTCCAGTGTAACAACTTGAGTACCCCGGAGCTAAAACTCGATCTCTGAGGCTGGTTTTTAACCCTTTCTTCACCAACTGTTTTTAAGCACCACTTTACATTCATACAGTCACTTCACAGCCAGCTGGGAGCTTCCCAGTACAAGCACGGTGCTCTACAATGGAGCAGTTGCTCAAGGGTACTTGGACTGTAGGTTCTGAGTTCAGGACCTATTTGATATGATGATGGCTTAAGTGAAAAAAAAGCTGAGACAACTGCTCGCTCAGCACAGGGCACAGTGAGAGGAGCAAACGGGCTGCAGGTGCAGCTCTTACCGGTCTCCACAGCCTCTGTTTCCTCCCCGTGACCGACGTCGCTATGACAATGAAGTGGGATGCAGCCAGCATCACCCCGAACAGCACGGCCAGCAGCGTCCGCACCGGCAGCAGCACGTACGCCACGAGGGTGACCAGCATGAGCTGCCACACGCCCTGCTCAGGAGCCCCGGCGCTCACCGGCTCCGACGTGCCGAGCGCCAGCGGGAAGGGACAGCAGAGCAGCGCAAAGGTGAAGCTGAAGAGCAGGGCCAGCTTCGCGATCTGCTGCAGCTGCGTCACCTGCAGGTACTTGACGTTGGTGACGATGAAGAGCGACAGGAAGACCACGCAGTGCACCGGGTAGGAGCCCTTGGACAAGGTGAGGCGCGGGCTGGACAGCAGCTCCACCAGCGACAGAGACGACGCGGCCACGATGAGCACCGCCAGCGCCTTGAGGGTGGCGGTCTGCTCCAGCTTCAGGTTGTAGTTCTGAAACAGAGCCTCCAGCTCCTGGCTGTTGAACTCGTCCTCGCAGGCGATGGCGCCCAGGGGTGCCCCGGCCGGGCAGTGACCCTTCCTCCGCCGGGTCTTGACTCTTTCGAATGGCATCTCCTCCATGTTCCGGCCATTCATGAAGCGGGGATGGCGCACGACCCCCCTCAACTTTTCGGTTCCTCTCCTCCGCTGGGGAATCGAACCGGCACCCTCTCCCAGCTCATGCGTCCTGCTCGCCGGGCTGTCAGGGGACAGAGGGAGGCAGCAGCCCGCGGAGCACCGCGCGCGCTCTCCACAGGTTGGTGAGGCTTCTGTGTCGTCAGGAAAGTAACCCGGCCAGTGTGCAGCACGCCTCTCTCCCTCTGTCTGTCTCTCTCTCTCTCTGTGTCTCTCCCTCTCTCTCCCTCTGTCTCTGTCTGTCTGTCTGTCTCTCTCTCTCTGTGTCTCTCCCTCTGTCTCTCTCTCTCTCCCCCTCTCTCTCCCTCTCCCTCTCTCTCTCTCTCTCTCGGACCTCCTGCGGTGTCTCTCTCAGGGTTCCCGGTGTTCCTGCTCTCCAGCAGGACTCAGATGAAGCATCAGTCCGTATGCTGACAGTCCAAACAGCTCTCCACGAGGCTCAGCCCGCTCACCGAAAACAATCATTTGACAGTATTTTCTCCTCCTTCACTTTGTGTGTGTGTGCGCCGCACTCTCTCTCTCTCTCTCACACACACACACACACACACACACACTGAATAAAATATTCCACTGTGTGTCCCTCTCCTGATTTAATGTGCTTGAGTGAAATGTCAGTGGTTGTGTGAAGACAGCAGCAAAGCCGCGCTGGTGATTTCCCCTCTCAGTGTCTGCAGTCAGAGCTGATGTAGTTCCCAGCTAAAAATAGAGCAGCTGCACCGGTGGATGCTCCAATATAGCAACAATTTGGTCTTTCCCGCATTTCTTCCCTCATGCATTTTACTGCTCATTCAAGTGCTCATTTCACGCAGCGAATTAACGGGAAGACGCCGTTATAGGGAAGGTAGCAGCCGTGCAGGGGGACAAAAATAGCTCTCTGCCCGAATTAAGAGTGAGAATGTAAAAATGATGACGTGATGCTCCATTGTTGTGATGGATGCTTCGTGCATATTTGCATTTTGTGCGCACGCATTTCTGCACGTCTCGTGCTTGTGTTAGTATTTTTCAGAAGCTTATTTAATGTCTAATCTGAGTTTTTCCCTCAAGTTTAAACTTAAACACCCACGAGGATAAATTTGGCCGCTGCGGACCCGACAGGATAAAAACATGTCGGTGGAAATCTGCACGTGCAGCTGACAGTTTCAACACGAATCCTTTAGCAGATTCGTGAATGGGAATAAGAGTGAATATATGTGAAACAAAAACTGGGTTAAAATGGTCTGAAAATAGCAGCAGCTGCAGTAGCAAAAAAATGCAGTGAACAGTAATTGACATGACATATTTAAAAACACATTACATAAGAACATAACGTGATCTTCAGGAGATCCAAAAATGTGCCTGCATCCAAACTGAGCCCAGCCTCACAAAATGTTCAGTCTTTATGTGTAACACTTACCCTAACCCTACTTTTCATGTCAAATTGAATTTTGATCGTTTCAGAACTAGAGGAAAAAGGCCAAATTCAGCTAAAATACAGCTTTTATCACAGACCTGCAATAACATGTAAGGAAGACATCCTAAATTAAAGTAGACCTACAACATGGAGAAAGTTATGTAATTATATAAGAATGTGAAAATAGACTTTTTCATCTAAAATATACAATTACTAAATTAACGGGGGAGAGATTTCGGTGTACAGATTTTAATAACACTGTTATTATGTAGCACATTAAGAGCTCACCTGAATGTCAGTCCTACATTATGAGAAGTGTTTACCTACATGTGCATACATGTGTATTATATGTATTCACCATATCAAAATATTTCCCATGAATAGTGGACGCACATGCAGAAAAGTGACAATATGATGTGTTCATTTTGTCCTCTCATCCCAACTATCATATTAGATTGAGCTTGTGATGATAATGATCATATTTATTTGAATACAGCAGCTGTCAAAAAGGTTTACAAGCAATTGTCCATAATGACTCATGCTGTATAGAGAACTAGATTAACATATTTATGTGGCCCCAGGCAAAAACTAGTTGCTAGGCCCCCATTAACCCCCACTCCTACCCATCTCTGCGGATTGCGTACAGTATCTGTATGCAGGAATATTACACAGCTGTAGGTTTGCTGTGCGGTCATCTGATTAAACACAATTTACCACCATGCACTTGTATCAGTTAAGATATTCGGTCTCAAGTTTATCAAAGGAAAATTCCTCAAGGAGCACTATCAAGATCAATGAAGAGAGCCCGACCCACTCAATCATTTCTTTGGTTTGGTTTGGATCATGCTGTCAAGTTTTATTCAGACATTTTTATTATTTTATTATAACTGCTACAGTGGAGGCTAGTGGAAATCCAATGAAACAAACAATCCCTTCCCTGCTGTCTCAACTTACATCCAGCTTTAATTGTTTGTTAGTATATTTTGATATTTGCAAATAAAAAATATAGCCAATCAAATTACTACAAAACCACAATAAACCAAAGGTTTTGGGGAACCCTGGGGCGTCCAGCAGTCCACTTCTTCATCGAGAAATATTTAAATCAAAGGATAAATTAATCTGTAAATTCGACTGAAATATGAACAATAGTCTCTATTAGCACTTGTTATATAAATGCCTCCTGAGCAATGTGATTGGGTTAGGTTGATCACCTCAGTATAAAACTGTCAGTCCTCCTCACAGCTGTATGCAGTCTTAATTGTCCAGTCAGATAGGAAGCTAAAATAAGAGGCTGTCAGAATGAGCTCCTCTTCAGTGCACATACATACATACATACCTGCCTTCAGAGGACAAATACAGGCATTTTGGTGGTAAGACTGATGACCTTGCTTTTTGCTGCACATGCTCAGATCACCAAGATCTCTGAGAAAGTCAATGGGCCGGCTCATCAATGAACAAGTCAATGCAAACCACTTTGGGCCCTCCTAACAAAAAGTCTCTACAGTACATGTGCACAGTCAATTACTATGTGGTCAATATCCACTATCGTCCAGCGTGTTTTAAATCAATAGCCTGCAGAGGTGAGATCACAGCAGCAAGAAGAAAGACAATCCGACCCCCATGTGACAGGACACTAATAACATTTTGTCTAGTGTTCCTGCTAACAGAATGAAAAAAGCTCGCACACTCTGCCACTAAGGTTCTTGTAATGTCTTAAAGATTTTAAGCTCCAAAATGAATTGGAAGCTTTTTTCAGACGTATTTGTCTTTAAATATGTTTGCTGTGCTATGTCCCCTTTTTTGCTGTGATACAAGTTTAAAAATCCCAACAAGCTTTCACGGTTATCAGTGTGGTACTGACTAATGGTAACACTTAGATCCATCATACAGCCTTAATAAGCAGATAATAAAAACAGATGCACGTTTATGTGACACAGCTTTGCTGTGGTCGAGGAGGTTTTGTGAGAGAATTAACTTGTATGTGATCATAAGTGGATGATGTTGATGTGCGGATATGCAGTGTATACTGTGAATATTTATTTTAAAATGATTTTATAGTGGACCCCAGACTGTAGGCTCAAACACACCAAATGAGAAGACTCAATGAGGCTGCTCTCTGCAGGTTTGGATCAAATTCATGTCTCATTCTAAATCTGAGGCCAGAATCATCAATAGAGGCCTTTAAGCACCTCTTAAAAACATACCATTTCAGTCTGGCTCTCTATTAGCTTTTGGGCTACAATCTCATCACTTCCTCTACTTTATAGGTACATCAACAAGTGTTTAAATAGCTTTTTAAGTTTTCTGCTTTCTCTAATTATTTTCCTCTTAACACCTTGAGCTGCATCCTGCATGTATACGATACCATATAAATAAATCTGTCCCTGGTGCAGCACTTAAACTGCTTTAAGTTGTTTTGGAACATAAAATGCAGTTTTATTTTGCATTTTATATCCCCACTGGCTCATTCAAAGTGTCTCATCTTTCCTGTTTAGCATCTACCCGGTGAAGTGAAGTGATACAGCAATGAGCGCGCACACACACACACACACACACACACACACACACACAGAGGCTCCATTTCTCTCTCAACTGAAGTAAGTGACAGCTGCAGATTTTTGGACCATCCCTCCCTCCAGGATGCCTGACAGTCCCCCGTTGCCATAGCAACAGAGGCAGTAAGACTAGCAGTTGTGACTGATATGCTGCTGAGGTGTTTCCCAATCTGACACCCCAGCTATCTCTCTCTTTGTCTCTCTCTCTCTCTCTCTCTCTCTCTCGCTTGTCTCTCCTGTGTCGCTCTCTCGCTCGCTCTCTGACTTTCTTT
>JBAJHX010000106.1:3293717-3311280 GCA_037176925.1 Amniataba percoides
GCAGATGACAAAATCAGATTTTGTTGTTTCAGGTGGAGGAGTAGCAGCGAGCAACCACCTACTGCAAGGAAGAGTTTGTCTCATGAAGTTCAGATTTCACTGCTGAACTACACTGAAATCAAAATCATTTCTCAAAAGAAGCAGGAGAAGTGAAGCAGGCTGCAGTGCTTGTGATTTCTGTGAGTCACAGATTTCAGAGAATCAAACTGCAAACAGGATCTGACAGATAATCTGCTGGTCCATGTTACTGTACATTTTTCTTTGTACCTTTAAAAGGCCAATGATTACAATACTCATGTGGATGTGGACACCCTTAAAAAAGATGAAAGACTTCAAATGATAATTCTTGTTTATACATTTGTAAACCCTCCAAAGTCCTGCTCAGACAAAAGCTTTGACTCAGTTTCTGTAAAATATGTTCAGAACTGGAAATAGAAGTTAAAGATACAACCTTGTAGTTACAGAGAGCTTCATACAATTATAATCAGTCTGCTCCCACAGCATTCTTCTACCGAAAAAAAGAAAAAGGAAGCTTTCAAGTTAAGTTGCCTTTAACTGGCAACTTCAAAACATTCTGCAACCTGGATGACTGAGTCTTCATAGATATGTTGAGACAGTAAATTCGTCAGTTTGCTTTTGGCTTTAAAATATCAAAAACCAAAGGGAGGCTCAGAAAAAAAAAGTACTGTAATTAGGGCTGACGCGATTTAAAAGTATGTTCTCGAGTACTACCTGTTCTGTGAGTGCGGTTCAATAGTTTAATTATTTTCAGATGAGGGAGTAGCAGGTGGCCAGTCTGATCAATGTGGGAGCTGGGCAGAGAGACAGAGAAACCCTCGGTGACCGCAGTCTGGGGTCGACTTCACAATCAACCTGACACATCAAATATTCAGCAGCAGCTCGGTGACACTCGGAAAACACTGGAGCTGGAGACAGAGAGGAGGGGAAGCAATGGACATGATCACAAATCACCAGGCGCTGTGTGTGTGTGTGTGTGTGTGTGTTTCACACTTAACACTGGCACTTATCCCCCGACAGATAATAGCTCCACACATCAAATATTAAAGCAGTGGTGTGAATTATTGATCCCAATCAATGTTTGTAGATCAGAGCTCTCAGCTGGCAGAGGAGGAGCTAATGAGGAGGGGCTAAATGGACAGCTGAGCTGCACTGTAGAGCCCCAGATACACCGCTGCTGCACACAGGTGCTGAATCCTGTGATGATCATAATGAGAGTCCAAGTTACAAGCAGATTTACTTTGTTCACTCGGCTTTCCTATGTCCTATGTGTTAAGGAATTCATGGAGTTCCAGAAGCCAAAGACTGAATGCAAATTTACGTAACTTTCTAAGATTTTGCATACAATGTGGTGAAACCGAAGGATTTCTTGCTAGTTTTACCAATCACCTCTGTTTCCCCACATCAAGCAATCTAATCTAACCACTCTGACTAGCCAAAACTAAAAGAGTATCAAGACATAATCTCTAAAAACAACCTGTGTAGTTAAACTGCAGAGCTGCTTTTTCTCCAGAATCTGTGTTTGCCTGTCATTGTCATAGTCATTTGGTGGTGCTAATATTAAAGAAAAGTACTTAAGGTTAGGAAAAGATCCTGGTCACAGTTAAAACAAAACATTCTTTGCAGGTGTGTGACACACCTCATATGACTTCCTCTTGCGTTGGTGCCAAACAGTTGGCAGTGGCTGTCCAAAATGAACACACACCCAACACTGGGCTGGGAAAAACAATACCATCTGTGTGGTGTTTTGGGGTGTGTCCGCCTTCACACTAAAAAAAAACACAAATAGTTTTTGGACAATGCTGCAAGCCAGAGTCAGGACTGCAGCAAAAAACACCATCACAAAAACAAGACAGTCAGCAGCTTCACCTGTTAGTCACTGTTTCATTTTAAATCAAATGTGCTGGAAGACAGAGCCACAACAACAACAACAACAACAAAATGTGTCACTGTCCAAATACTGCACTGTATTCCTCTCCCTGTTTTCTCTGAACACACACACACACACGCGCGCTGACACACTCACAGGTAGAGCAGCTGTGAGCCCCACATCTGATTATGTTATTGACACTGGGCAGGAAACACAAGTGGCAGCGTGCCTCATCTGAGTGTAAAATACACAGAGGACGAGACTGCTCCATCACATTAAATGACATAACTAGTTTACATCACCGCTGCTTTACTGCGTGCAGGGAACAAAGCTGACATATTGACAAGGAGGAGCCTCGCGATCCATAAATCCCTTTGTTTATGCACTTGAATAGTTAATGCAGCGTGCTGGTTTGCCAGCCTTAGTTGTGTCTGAGCATCTCTAAACCCCCAGGGTCTGTGCTACAACTGATGATTAGCATTTACATAATGAGCTAAATGTTAGCTGCTGCCTTAAACTGCTACTTCTCAGCTGTAGGGGGCAAGCTGACCTCCACAGAAACAAACAGGAAGGCTTGAGCAGGGGGTGGGACGACCACAACGTGGCAGGGAAATGTTGAGGTTCAAATCTAGGAAAGATATTGTATTTTTAGGAATGCTTTTTAAAGCAAAAGTCATTTTTCTATCATCAACAAATCCCCTGTAAAAACCCAAAACAAGACTGGATGTATCCTATTAAGTACTGTGTGTGTGTGTGTGTATCCAGTCCCGATATACCTATACCTACCCTCATCTCAGCCACAGAGCTCCACCGTCGTCCAAAAACTATTAAAAACACATCAATGAGGGAACAGGTGACATCTTCTTCTTTAATACCAGACACACTGTAGTTTATTTTGACTCAATCCCACTGCCGCAAATACTCACCAGAGGACCAAATTAATCCGCTGCTGAAAATAGTCCACAACAAATAATCTAAACACTCCTGTTTGCAAAAAACAGTAATCAGCTGTTTCAAGGAATTCATTTCTTCCTTTACATCTAAGTGAAACTGTATTTTATTGTTATTTTATTGTGATTTATTTCTTCAGTAAGATCAATGGGCTCTCTGCTCTGCTCTGAGTATAGAAGTCAGAAATTATTCATCACTTAATTAGAAAGACCAACACATTGTTGGCTTTGGTCTTTTCAAGGGATTTGTTGGTAGTGACAAAAATACCTCCAACTTCTATAGCCAAACAAAATGTAAAAATGTAAAAAAAAAAAAAAAATTCGCTCATAGCAGTTTTGCTTGTTTACCCTGCTGATCAAAACAAATAAACAAACAACAAATGCACAATGTCTCTTGTCTCAGTCATCTTGTCATCGTTCCAGTGGCTTATTAGCTTAGCTTAGCATAAAAAATAGAAATGGGGGGAAAAGCTGGACTGGCTCTAACAAAATCTGCCTACAAGCTCTTTGAAAGCACAAATGAATTAACTAGATAGTTATCGCCATTGTTACACCAAAAAAAAGTATAAAATGACAATTTGCAGTTATACGCAGGATTATGTATGACTATTTCTTGGCTGGGACCAGTTGCCAGGCAACCAACGGGAACTCCATGAAACTGCAGATCATGACCAACAATTAACCGAATGGTCATTTTTACATTTCGATTTTTGTACAGACGGGATAATAACTTAAAATATTTGCTGTACAGACACAAGAGTTCTGACCATCTTCATGTCAGCTGGCAAGAATCTGAATCAGTGGATTTCTCAAAAATGTCAAACTATGTAAATCCCACCCGAATTCACAGAAAAATACACAGTACATTACTTGTTCTCATTGGTTTATTCATTGGCCATCATCATCTTTATCTGCATTTCTTTGCTCCTCCAAACAAAAGACTGCCTCCCTCTTCCTTCCAAACGCAGCCTCTTCCTCCTCTTCCTCCTCATCCTCCTCTCTATCACAGTCTGTCTTCTTGAAACACAGACAGCTTGCCTGACCGCCTGGAATACATTCGGATCTGCTTGTCACTTTACATCTCCCTCGTCTTTCCTCCTCTTCACTATGTCTAGCTCTCTTCCTCATAATCTCTCTATCTGTCCATCCCCCCCCCACCCCACCACCCTCACCCCTTTATGTGAGCATGCTAGTCAATAGAGATGTCCTGCTTTTAATGCCGGGGGAACTGAGGGAGGACTGGGATCATGAGGAGGGGGGGCTCTAAACCTAAAGAGTGGGGGCTCTAAATGTAAACAGTGGCACGCAGAGCAGCTTAAGAGGGCTATAAATAGAGCGATAGAGCAAAAGAGGGAGCAAGCAAGAGAGAGATAGAGCGAGAAAGCTTTGCTTACGGAATAAAAATGCTCCCGACAGTCAGGGATTAGTGCTTCCCTGGAGGATTTTCACTCCAAAGCCCAATCTGGGGCGATTGGGAAGAGCACCAGCCTCAGTCATCTTAATTCAGTTAAACCCTGCCCAACACAGATAGACAAGAAGAGATGCGTGCATGTTTGCATGCAATCATTTGGAAATATACATTTAAATACACATACATGTTTAGCTGGTAGTGGCAGAGGGTGGAGCAGAGTGAGTGGGTGGTGTCAGATTGAAAAAGAGGAGAACATTAGAATTAAAAAGAAAAAGTGATACACTCTGACTGAGCTGGTACAGATGTAAAGCTGTGTGTGTTTTGGTTGGTTGTAATTGAAAGATACACACTCAAATGCTGCCATCTCTACACACACACACACACACTACTGTGAGCCTCATTACCAGCAGATTACTCAGCACCTGATCCTGCTAAGCTTGTTAAACAACACTGTTCTGCAGCAAACAGGAAGGCACACACACACACCCACACACAGGAACACACACACACACTCGAAGTGAGAGGCTAAGAATAACTATTGTCATACAGAACAAAACAATGGAAACATCCTCCCCAGTAAAATGGCAGACACTCACATAACTGTGTGACGGGATTTTTGGGTCATTTTTAAAGCAGCGTCAGTAGATGTTTGGCCACAAAGCAGCAGATAACATAAAGTTACATTAATGTATCTAATATGGTGTTTAGAAAATCAATAATGCCCAATAATAGCTGGACCTAATTTACAAAGATCATTTACACTATACCCCAATCCTGCATACCATGTAACATGTCACAATGTCCTTCAAAAGGGTTTGTATCTTTTTTGCCATGTCTCGCCTAATACTGTCAGGTGTAAGAGTGAAGTCGCTCTCTGGCATCTCCTTTTGGATCACACAGGTATCTTTTGGTATTGACGTGTCTCTTGGCCAAGTCAAGCCAAAAGCCACATGATTATAGATCTCAGAAGAGAAATAATATTGTGCAATTTGATCAATTTACCCAAACCTCCTTTCTACACATCCTGCAGAGACAAAACACCTGGATTTACTGCTGGGATTGATCCAGACCGTAAACGAGCTGTAAAACCAAAACTATGAGCCAAAAGATGATAAAACCAGTCTAAAGAGCTGCAGTCAAGAGTTTTTAGATTGTCTCACAAAGCTTTAACAAGGCTTTTTTTTCTTGGTGGATGAAAAGTTGACATTTTGGAGATATGTGAGTGTACGTGCAGAGGCCCATGCAGCCCTTTACTGCTCAGCAGTGTGTGAGAAATTAAGTATGTGTACAGTAGCAGTGCTGCAGGCTTCCTTTGCTGAGGCGCTACACACATCTTAGTTCCCACAGCAACACATCAGCACTCAGCTCTGCCATGGTGAATCCAGTAAACAAAATCTGTGTGTGTGTGTGTGTGTGTGTGTGTGTGTGTGTACTCTTGAACATCTATCATTATGAGGACCAGTTTGATTATTAATCCATGATGGTAAGGACATTTTACAAAGTGACGACAGGCCCTCCAACTTTTTCTCTTTACTAACACACAAGGTCCTCACAAAGAGAGAAATTTCAGAAAATGTACACACATGCTGTAGATAACTTACACAGTTGTACTGCAGATCCTCTGGCTAAAGTTTTCTTTCTCTCCAGAATAAATAAAGCATAAGTTTTCCTGAGTGTGAATTAAAAATCGATAGGTATGTTGGTGGATGAAGGGGTGGGCGTCTGTGGAGTCGTGGCTCAAAGTTAATTCACTTTCACAGTTTGCCAAACGAATGAATAAAATATGATGCTCCAGTTTACGAAGAAGGGGGGAAAGATTCTCTAATTGGAATTCCTGTCGGCTGAATGAGAAGTTGTGGGGAGAGTAATTATTCATACACACACACTCATACTGTACATTTAATCAAGTTGGACCATTAGGTAGCCCAAGGTGTTGGCATTAGCTACAATCCTGGTGATGTGAGAGTATGAACATCTACATTGATCAAAATAGGACAAAACTGCTCTGTGCAGTCATTTGCTTTTTAAATGTTACTCTATATATACGAATCTCCACAACTTTATTCATGATCCTCCATTACTTTGCATCTTATTTTTTCTCCTTTTAACGACCCTAACAGCTACAGAAATACAGAAAGTCAAACACGCTGCCCAAGGTGATAATTCTGAACAAATACTAATGAAATATTTTCAAATGTTTGTACAAAATAAAGCTGACAAACTTCTGGGAAATTGGCTGCAGTGCATCTATCCTCCAAGTCACGCAGCCGCTCGCAGACACACAGGCAAACACAAGCCCCTGTCCATTAGAGGTCACATGTGGGCGCACAGCTCATAAAACTGGTGGCGAGAGGGGCTGCAGCAGGGAGGGGGTATAACCATATTGACGTAGTAGCTGGTGACACAGTGACATTGATGGAGATATTTACCGTAACCTCTCATCGGCCTTGGCTCAAGAGGAGAGGACGCTGTAATTCCTCTCCTCGGCGCGTCAGTTATTCAAGCCCACCATCATTTTATAAAGGTATTCACACTTGTTTATGTTGCAGACAGACAGAGGTGGGGAGTTATGTGATTGATCCTTTACTCGTGAAAATTGTACAAAAATTTGATAATCCATGCTGTCTGCCATACTGTATTTTTTCACCAAGGTCGGACATTTTTAAATCCTACAGAAAAGTGCCTCAAGAGACTGTAGAAATACCTTAATGTAAAAAATATATGAGTTAAAGTCCTGCTTTTAAAACTTTACTTAAACGCCCTCTAGAAATCAACGAATCTTCAGTGGGGATCTTGTGTAGCACTTGGTGTTCAGTGTTGGAGATGGGAAATTTCTAAATATTCTCACTCTTTATGTAAATATATTCACATTTACATTGGGGTGGGGGTAGTGGGTCTGTGTGTATGTGTGTGTGTGTGTGTGTGTGTGTGTGTGTGTGTATGGTGATGGTGGTGGTGATGGGAGTGGGGGGTAGTGGTGGGGGGTATTTTACAGTATTCTCTCCTCTTAGATTTGGAATTTGACAGATGATACCAGAGTGTGGTTGAAGTATAAAGCTGGGATGTGGTTGTCCTCACTGCTTTGACTACTTTTTGATGTGATGAAATTATATATGATAATCTGAACAAACCACTGTGAACAGGCCCTCGGTGTGATAGCAGCACTAGAAAACATGATAATTCAGTATGCAACTTTTTCAGTTCAAGGTCTGAATCATGCTGCTGTCCTGCTGGATGTCCTGGGGGGTGGATGAGAGTGAGAAACATACAGTGTATACATGCATTAATGTAGATATACATAGACATGGAATGTATATTACTGATGCATTAACTGACTAAGTACCTTGTCAAGGTGGAATTCATATGAAGTAGACTCTGCTGGATAAATTAATGTACAACAATGCATCATCTTCATAAACTGATAATATGGTTTGCACACAAATCATGAATGCAGTAGAGGCCACACGCTGTCTGTTCTGTGTGTTTGTGTTCGTACAGTCTCAGTCAGCAGCTCCTCCTCATTCCCAGGTCAACTTTGTCAGAACTCAACAACATTAATGCTGTGTGTTACTCAGAGTACTGTTACTGACTGTCCAAGGGAGCGCTGAAGAGATGAGAGTATTTGTCTGTCTGTTGAGGCCAAACATCAACAGGCTTTCTGCAGGATTGTACACTACACTTTTAATACACTGTGTCTCATTTGTTTAAATTAGTACAACCATTTTAGTACACCTTTAAATTCCTTTAAAATGTCAACAGTCACCCAAAACAGCCAAAATTGTACATGAATAGAGTTCTTGAAAGAATTGTGCCTACAGTAGTTTCTCCTCACCTCTGCTGCCTGATAAGGGCAGGGTGTTTATAGGATAAAGAACTTGTATTTTCAGATACATTACACTCTGACCTACATTTTTCTTTTCCACCTTATTTCTCTCTCTCATACCCTCTCTCTCTCTCTGACAGGCCTGGCTGGCAGTACAACTCAGATTGGTGTGAAATCGCCGCCTAACAGGCGGGAAATTGGCTCTGTTATTTTTGGAGCGGAGTCATGGGGGACCGTCGGACCATCATCCTCTCTCTAATGAGCAGGTGATGGAGGCGTAGCTGGGGAGGGAGGGATGGACGCACGGCGTCTCAAACACCACATGGTAAATGTACAGATGAGAGCAGAGAGGTAAAACAGTGCTGCGATGTGTGGCTGAGAGAAAGCAGAGGAAGAAGAGACGGAGAAAGAAATGAATGAGACAGGGAATGGGATTTCTTTTGGTGAATGTGAATATCACCATTAGATCAAAGATTAAAAACCTCTGTTGACATCAGCCACTCCTGTAAATGAGTGTCAACAGAGCTGAACGTGTGCATGTGTGTTTGACTGAGATGATGGAAGTAGAGGGGTTGGATTGTCTGTGGCAAAGGAGGAAGAGTCAGGAAACAATCTGATGTCCAGGATTCATGTTTGCCTTCCAAATGTGTTACAAATCACTGCTGAAAAGGAAATCAGTTTTATGGTGTGGCAACAATCTGGTTAAGGTTTGGTCAGGTTTAGACAAACTGTTGTGGTTGTGGTTTGGATTAAAAATAATCTTTTTAAGCTTACAATAATAGGTCAAGGAACCATTGTGGTCCTGTTTCTAAAAACAACACCACCATCACCTGACTTCTTTAATAATTAGCACATCCACTAGAGGGTTTAAATGTGAACATTAGTCATTTTGGGGCTCTTGCTCTTATCAAGAGGACACTCATTGAAAGAGTTAATGATCACTGTAATCATTGTTCCAGTTCAGACTGGTTTGACAAGATCCATGTCTAATGTCCAGCTGAAGCTTACATGAAGCCACAATAGTCTAAATTTGTCACATCGAGTGGGTCTCTTCCAAAGTTACTCTACAGTAATTTTCCATTTTTTTCCACTAAGAATGTTTCCTGTTCAGCTACACGTAGGGTTTTTACCACAAGGAGGAACGCTGCACTAAAAACAGTTAGATGAAGATTTCACAGCTACCAATTTTACTTCACAAACTCAGATTGCTCAAATCATATATTACCTTTTGCTGAACGCTGATACTCATTTTTGAGAAAGATCTAATTGCCACTTCAGACAGGATTACACAGACAACGATTACACAGACCAATAACTTTACTGCCACGTGACTATTGTTTTTAGATCCTTATCCTTTAAGGGTCGGTGCCTTTTTATATATGAACAAGTTTGTATTTGTACTGCCACTTCAAGGACTTCAGCAGCACGGGGTGACTCAGGTTAGGAGAAAAAAGGGAGCTTGGAAGTGTCAGGCACAATCCCATCTTAACTAAAGCAGACAATCATCTACAACATATAGATACCTGTGAAGTTAAACACACAATAATGGACACAGACTGCAGTAATAAACTCTGATCATTTCTAATTCAGACAGTTGAATCATTTGCAACTCCTGCAATATAATACATACATGCATGCACACATTCAGAGGACACTCGAGTTTATAAAAGTCTACATTCATTTCACATGAATACTGGATTTCAATCTTGTCCAGAGCTTCACATCCATGTAACAAATTCCTCACATGCTCAGGGCTAGCTGAGTGCATGCAATGCCACTGGTTTCCCTGGTTTAACTGGCGCTTACTCACGACCACTAGAAGGCATCACACACAGTATTCATCACAGTTCATAGAGTCAGACAACACTGCACTGACACACACACACCACATATACCAGGCAGAGCCTACAGATCCCTTAAGAGTCAGTGTTTCTCTCCTAACTGAAAGTGCACACAGGAACAGCTAAACACTGCCCCCTACTGGATATTCACTGTTCATGTGGTGCAAAAGGAGTGATCACGTCGGCCTAAATTTGATCATATTGAGTTGGCAGTCAATGCTATTAATTTGCATTGTCATTTTCAACACAACATTTTATTTACAGCTCAATTAATCATTTCTTGTGGAAACAGTTTCACAATGACATTTCTTAAATGTGATGATTGCAGCAGCCAACAGAGAGCACAGGTGTGATTTGGCATCATAGCAAATATTTGCTAAAATGTTCAATGTTAAAAAACAAAAAGTCCATCAGTTAGTGTCATTGTCTCCTAAATAAAAAATAAGGAGTTAAAGTTTGTTTGTCTGCCTGTGTGTAACGATCAATAATATTATTCACTCTTCATTGTAAATTGTAACTGTGTGACAGCTTAAACAGTGTTTGAATTTGTTGTCCTTATTTTTCATGAAGCCTGTCGCAACTGTGTTCATGCTGGATTCTCACTATATCCAACCTATTTATTTTTGTTTGTACCAATATAGTCCTCCAGTGTTAAGACAGTCTGGTCTGTTTACATCTAAGCATTGATTTTTAATGCTGTTCAGTTTCGTGGCGTGCCAGTGCGGGAGGTAACGTGGTCCCACAGGGACCGTGGAAGTGGAACCTGAAACACAAAAACAGATGTTGTCTATATGGTAAACATGACATAAATGTGTTGTTACCATGTTGTTAATGTTTCTGACGGCACAGGAAACACAACAAACTTGAAGCGCATGGTGGCCGGCGTGTTCTCCATGTTGAATTCGGCCACAGGGACACCTCTGGCTGCCACCTGAGGAGCAAACATGGCTGCTGGATACACAACGGATGAAGTGCCAACCTGCAGAAATAGGAAAGAGACTTTGAAAAGCATGACCAGTGAAAAAGGTAAAAGCTGAGCTGATTATTTTATTTTTACAAAGTTTTCTATTTTGTCTGGTTGTCTATTATAATAACAGTACAACAGACTTTACTAAACGTAACATCTAAAACTAATATATTATTCCAATACCACAGTAAATGTACATTAAGCAGTGAAAATCTGGATTTTCTGGAGTTTTTCTTTTCGACAGGGGTTCAGATATTCTGTACATCTGAAGGGGAACAGATTCACTGTGGACTCTTTGGTCTATCAGTGCTTTACTATGTTCTATTAACTAGCTTTCTCTGCCTGTGTCCTCGCCAAGTTTGGGTTTTCAATCATTTAGAGAAAAATATCACATATTCATGAAATTACAAAGTACTTAAATAAAATTGGTTAGTACATTAGTGAATTTTGCAGTAGAACTGATACACTTCATAAATCTTGGTTGTAAACTCTATCATGCACGCACACACACACACATACCACAAGGCAGAGGTCACAGCTGTCCAACACTTTCTCTGCATGGGTGAGGATGTCTGAGTCTAGAGTCTCTCCAAACCAGACCACAGCTGGTCTCAGGAGACCGTGACAGCCTTTCTGCTCACACCTAAAACTCACACACACACACACACACACACACACACACACACACACACACACACACACAGACACACACACACTTTGTCAAAACAAATAACCTCATGTTAAAAGAGCAGAGCACTAAGAGAGGACATGAGTGAGTCTCACCTGGGCAGCTCCTTCACTGAGATCTGGGCATCATTTGTGTCGGGGTCTGGAGCTCTGTGAAGGCAATTTGATAAAACAGGTTTGGTGGTGTTAACTAGGACAATTACCACCTACTTAACGACATTTAATACTGATATTGATCAAGCTGATATTATTTTTTTCATATAACCGCTCCACAGTGCTCAATATAGCGCTAGTCACTTCTGAATAACTTTCATCCGTGGTTTTTAAACAAAGATAAAATCACTATAAAGATAAATTAATTTAAAAACCTACAAACATGACATAGTAATGAAAAAGATATTTTCAAATACCTACATATTCAAATTTATTCATCTTTTACATGAACTCCTTCAAATATTCAAATTTAAATTGTAACACAGAGAGCTCACCTATAGAGAGCAAATACAGATCAGTTTTAACATAACATGATGGGTTCTGACATTCATTTGGAATTGTCACAGAGGACAGAGAATGAATTTATGAGCAGAACATTTCAGCGAACTGAAAATGTCCGTTTTAAATGTCAGATAAGTGGCTTTTAAAGTGACATTTAATTTCGATCACAGATTTTGTCTTAGGTGTTATTTACCTCCTGACATCTGACAGACTGAAACAGGCTTTTTTTCCTGCTGGCATTTTGCGCTCAGATGAATATGATCAATATCTCTTGCAACAAATGGTTATATTGTTTAGGAAAACAGTCCAATTCACCAAACGGCAGCAGATGAAGCTCTTACCCTTTACCCTCCAGAGCAGCACAGATGGGGCTCTTGTAATTGGCTGCTTCATGACCACAGGTCATACAGCGTGTTCTAAACAGACTTCCTGGATTAACAATACAAAAGATTAGTGAACAGATTACTGCTGTGGTAACAAGTTGATCGATTAGTCAGAAGACAGAAAATCAAGAGGGTTTTTTTTGCGTGATGCATCAAGTACAATAAGGCCAAACATTTGTTACTCTATATATATATATATATATATATAATTTCATCACATCAAAAAGTATTTGCTAGTCTTTATCTTTAAAAAATGTATTCTAAAATATCGTCTTCTGTTTCGTATAATAAAAGATTGAGAAACAATGAAAACAGCAAATTCTCAAAAATTAGAAGGTGGAAATAGAAAACAACATTTCAGCTTGAACATGGACTTTAATGATGATTTTTTTAATCAAAATAGTTCATTCTTGATTGAGTAGAATAGGTGAGATTTGATTATTACAATAATTTGCTCTGCACTTTGCATTTCTCACTGTTTCCTACTTGCCATGGATTTCAAGGAGGTTTTTGGTTCCGGCACGGCGGTGGAGCTCATCGATGTTTTGAGTGACAACTGTAACCTGACGTCCCTGTTTGCTCAGCCGCTCCTCACACTCAGCAATGGCCCGGTGAGCAGGGTTGGGATTTTTTGTAAGCATGACTTCACGGCGGTAGTGGTAAAACTCCCAAACACGGGACGGATTTCTGGCAAAGGCCTCTGGGGTGGCAAGTTCCTACAAGATGAAAACAATACCAATGGTGAGTAATGATTTACACAAACACAAAGTCACATCAGAAATGATTATGGTGGTTTATTTTTCTTTTTGGAAACATAGATCAAATAGATTCTGCTTCAGAGCTGCAAATATTTCCAAGGAATTATGCCTCAGTGCACTTTAAAGTGTCTGAAATGTTTGCTGAGTAAACACTGTTCAGCCAGAATAGGACAGAAGTGATTTTTTAAAGTTTTCTACAAGTTTTCTACATTACCATTATCATAAGCAAGAGTAAAATCGTTCATATTCTTAGATTAGCTCCCACAAGGATGAATGCATTAGGGTAGTGGCTGCAGACATGTTTGACAAAACAACTAAATCACCCCTCAGTGTAATGCACATCTCAATAATATAATAATATCGTTGCTTACTTGCGCTTGCCATTTTCTCCAGTATCCTCCGGCCCCTCTGAAGGTGGGGACCCCGCTCTCTGCACTCACCCCTGCCCCGGTGATGATGGCTATATTCTTGGCCTGGGAGAAAATCTCCCGGAACGCCGCCAAATCTGAGCACAACATACAATGAAAGCTGGTGAATTTGTTAATATGACTGTATAATATCTACACCACAGTAAAGGTAACTGTAAAAAAAAATAAACAAAGGCAGAAATGAAGACCTGAGCTGGGTCTGGCCATGCCTCGGCTGAACTGAGACCTCTTCAGGTGGGCATACAGGTGAGAGCTTATCACGCCTCTACAGGTGAACTGGCGCACAATCATCAGGGTTTTGGAACTGGGGAAGAAAGATAAGACACAAATCACGACTGACATACGACCAACTTCCAACTCAGTGTTTACCTCCATTGTAACTGAATGTATTGCACACACAGACATTTTCGATATCCAAAAGTGACATATCTAGAGGTATTTACATATGTCACATCCGGCGGCCATCTTTGTTTGGATAAACAAAATAATGAGAACTTGGAAAAGTCGCTAAAATGTTTGTTGTGCCACTGTTGCTCCACCTAAAGGATTTTAAATGCTCTCAATTGTCAATCAAATGGCCACATAAAGGGTGGATGATGTTTATCTATCTTAAATCAGAAGCTTTGGGTCTCAAAGCGGAAACGCTGATTAGCTGAGCTAACTTGAACGTGGATTTCTTTCCTCTCAGGAAGGTCACCGTGGCTTCATCAAGCTTTAAGGTCACCTGAGTTCATTTAAACAAGCCAAAACCTAGCATGCTACTTCATTGTATTCGCCATTTATGTCATGAGCGAGGGGGATGAGTGTGACTCCTTCAGCAGCACAGTGATATCACGATAGTTTTTCGGCGCTAACAAACGCTTTCTTTAAAGCACAGTTGACAGAGCCTGTCGTTACCCGGCGGCGAGCTAAGCTAAGCTAATAGCTTGCAGGCGGGCTGAATGGAAGTTAGCATGCTAACACGCTAGTTCCTGTATCCAAGACAACAGCAGCCTCTCGTGACTGTGTGGCGGTGAGCTGGAGCGGCTGCGTGTGTCCGGAGACGAGCTGGTCCTCTGTGAGACCTGAGCTACCTGTCAGACCCGAGGCCAGGACCACCAGCTGAAGGGACCAGGAGCTCGGTCGGTGTTTCCTGTCGTCCAGCAGCAGCGCGGTGATTTGTGCAATGAGCCTATCGAAGAGCTCAGCGAGGTAAAAAACAACCCCTGCTGGCACAGACATCACCAGCAGGAGGCGCAACTGCACCACAGCAGCACTGTGCGTGGACAGATTCCTCCTCTGTGGGAACTACAGCTCCTGTAACCTTCAGCTAGGTCTTTAGGTCTGTCCATGTCAACCACAAAACCATGAAAATTGTCTTTTTATTTGTATCCAAAGTGAATGAAACGTTTGCCCTGATTTATTTTGCTGTGCTGTCCCTCTGTTAGAATCTCATTTCTCTCTCCCCTCTCCACTAGAGGCCAGCATTACATTAATATTGAGCACACTGTTAACACTAAATTTTAGGAGTATTTTACTATAATAATAGATTATAATAATAGTTCATAATAATAATAATAATAATAATAATGATAATAGCTAATTTACAGATCTCATTCAGTTTCATTGATTACAACCCAAAGAGAAAAACTGCTGTCAGAGCATCCGGGTCACACAAACAATTGATGCAAGTGAGGTGGTAAAAGTAATGTTATCTGCTTAATTTGTCTTTCTTTTTTTTTATTTATTTTTTATTTTAGGTTTTTCAAACATGACAGTATCAATTGCATTTTTATAAAACTGAACCCCCCCCACATGTTATTTCAGCTGTTTTACAGTTCATGTTCAGTCCATCTCCTGCTCTTTCTAATCATTACTGTACAATAGCTGATTTTTAAAAGACAAAGTAGCTGCAGTTTGTTTAAATTCTGCCAGTAACCTTTTAGTTTTATACACTATTGACATTGTCAAAACACATTGGTCAGTGTTATTGACGGCACCCTTTTAATATCAGGTTGTTACATTCTGAGTCTGAGTCTGTGCTGGACTTTCAGTCAGTCCTGTCAGTGTCTTTGTTTCCTACCCTGAATGCACGTCTGTGGCCAGACTTGCAGGTGCTGTAATTAGACGACCATATTGGCTTGTGGTGTCACAAAGCTTCTGTCAAGGAGCCACGTATGATCAGTGCTTCACGATGGGAGCTGCCAGGCTGATTTGTTGGCTTGAAGGGGGAATTCAAAGGGTGTGAGAGAAACTGCAGATGTCCTCAGTGTGAAGATGCCTGTGAGGTCTGCTATATTTTCAGTCAGGCAGGCCAGCAGACATACTGGAAAAATCAGACCAGAAAGGCCCAAACTGACCATAAAGCTGTAATGACTGTTTTAACTCATTATTTAAATATCAATTTGAGTTTATATGTGTGTATATGTATATGTATGTATGTATGTATGTATGTTTATATACATATATATGTGACATATCCAGGCCTGTAGTTGGGGCACCTATAACCAGAGGATATGGGTGAGAGAGAGACATTCAGTTAATTATCCCAGCTATACCATGTGAAACAACAGTGAAAATACCTCAAGTGCCCAGTCCCCAAGATGTCATCTCCCCAATGCTTATTTGGCTGAAGTGAAAACATGAAATGTGCAGTTATTTGAATCGAGAAAGCATCAGATCATATCATCATAAATGACATGTTGTCCGCTCATTTTCTGCACTTTTCTTTTCACTGGCTAATCATCGGAGCTGTCCTGCAGACGTGAGGCACACAGGAGAGCCGGGATGATGTGGAGGTGGAGGTGGATGTGGTCTGTTCATTGGCCGGTGTTCACATGCAGCAGGAACTTGAGCAGGTGGAGCTGATTTACAGGAAAGGAACTGAAGCACACCCCCCACCCCCCTTCTCTCTCTCTCTCTCTCTCTCTCCCCTCCTCCCCTCCATCACCATTCCCACAGCCCGCCCCCCTCCCACACCGTCTGCCCGGGCGGCTGCACCAGTGGCTGCTGCGGCGCCGACTCTCTCGCAGTCCCGCCGGTCTCCAGTGGACGCTGCCCGGCCGGCCGAACATGGCGGCGGCCCCGGAGGAGGAGGTGGACCGCAGGCCGATCCGGAGGGTCCGCTCCAAGAGTGACACGCCTTACATCAACGAGGCGAGGATCTCTCTGCACCTGGAGACAGGTAGGCAGCCGTGCATCCCTCCGTCCATCCATCCCTCCATCCATCCATCCCCGCGGTGACTGCTCCGCTCCCTCTGCGTGTCTGGGTGTATTCGCAGCTCCTCACGGGGGGGGGGGGGGTCGTAGTGAAACCTGCGTCTCGCTCGGCGGTTTCGTGACAGTTCCCACGCAGCAGCATGACTCTGGGCTTTCATTGTGCGGCTCTGACGGTGCCCGTGGTTCTCGGCTGCACCTGGGTGGATGCTCAGCACACAGTGACTCATGCGCCGGGAGATGAGGAGACTCTCCCACATTAGCTGGCTGTCTCCCCCCCCCCAGCCGTGCATGTGCTCCGCGGTCTGCAAGGCACAGAAGGTGTAGGAAACTAAAATACCCCCAGAAGACGACTGATCGCAGTGTGTCCGGCCAGACTCCCCCTCGGCTGCAGAGAGACGAACTTGGCCGCCTCTGGCCACACATTGAAGATGCAGATTGCATTTGGAGAGACCAAACATGCCAAACATAAACCCCCACCCCAAACGTGTCGCCCTCCGCTCAGTTTGTCTGCGAGGAGGGAAAAATCGGGTTAGATAAGTTATTGTTTCCTTTGTTGCCATGGTCACGATGGTACCCTGTCACGAAGCCTGCAGCATCATCATCATCATCATCATCATCGGCGGCTTGGCTCGGATCTAAAGCAAACGTCTCATATTCTGTCCTGTTGTCATGTTCAAATTAGCACTTTCTCCTGTGAGCCCCCCCCAACACACACACACACACACACACACACA